>JAUJPP010000001.1:4232203-4832203 GCA_030562195.1 Nipponacmea schrenckii
ACAAACTAGGTTCACAAGTCCGCCGTGACAGAGATCCTTTCTACCAGCTGGTCCTTGGCCAAACCTTTTGGTATAAATCTTTCCCTGATTATCCGTACTCATTAACAGCTTGGTGGATTAGAATTATGAATGAAGATGATTTATTCGAGGTCATCGGGCTTGTACACACCGAACTCACGTCCGACATTTTCAAAGTATCCAAGCAAATGACGCGAAAGGAACCAACGCTCTAACCCAGTGCTTCTCAACCTTTTTTTTATGAGATTCTCCCCTTGGCGAAATGTGTCGTAACTTTTTCCCCAACTTTTGGCGGTTTAGTGACCGCGGAGGGCAAGCTCCGCAGGCTCAAAGCCACTGGAGGAGCAATTAAAAGCGTTCTTCTCCCAAGGAAACTTTGAAAATTAGGATAAATTTCCGTGCATCTGGGACCATTTCGGACAGCCAATTCCCCACTGCGTGTCCATATGGACCCCGGTTGAGAAGCACTGCTCTAACCGCTGTACCATAGAACCCCACTCGAAAAGATAGGGGAATACTCAGGCACCAGATTTGATAAAAAAAAAATTCCCGTTTTTATTAAGATAGAATCCTAAAAAGTAGGTCACATTTAAAAGATTCCCGTCAAAGTTCTGCAATTAAACTAAATTTGCCAAGTGGTTTCAGACTTATCAGGTTCTTCAAACGTACCTTTGTTTTGATTTTAGAGGGATCCAAGTTTTGACATCTGAGCAGTGTCGTCGGGGAATATCGAATAAGACACAACTTGGTTATAATAGGTACAGCGAACGGAAACTTTTATTCAAAAAATGAAAGATATAAACAAATCTAGTATGACAAGTCGTGGACAAAGTATCCTTTTACCAGCGGTCGCAGGCAAAGCCATTTTGGTATAAATCTTTCCCTGAAAATTATTTATCAAATAAGGAATACCTGGTGAATAGCCATCTTGACATGAAGATTGATTTTTCATGGTCATGTGCTTGTATCACACCATATGTTAAACTATGTCTGACATTTTCAAAATCCAAGCAATAACCAACTGGAAACCGACGCATCTCCCGTAGCTTCGTCCCCAACTTTTATTTGATAGATAAATCATACCATACGACAATGTTTTAACTTTTTACTTAATTGGGTTTTACCGACGGTTCAAGCTTCTCAGTCTTTTAACACTGTCAGAAGCAATTAAAAGGTTTTACTCAAGGAAACTAATCGGATAAATCGCATCGGGATTCGCAGTAATTACCGACTGGTGTCCATATGGACCCCTTTTTAAACACTGACCTACCGCTTTTACCAGAACGAGTCGAAAAGGTAGGGGAATACTCATCTATTGTTGACAAATAATTTAAGACACCACTTCCTTATACCTCCTGGCATCCTTCAATTAGGTCACATTTAAATAGATAACCTAAAAGTTCTGCCAATGACTATCTAATTTGCCAAGTGGTTTAGAATCAGGGGCGTAGCGTGACCAGAAAAGGCATGGAAGACTAAGCCAGAAAAAATTTGAGATTATCCGCACCTTCGCGGGTGTAAGGATTTTAAACGTATTTAAATACCTCGAATCCACCAAACCTCTATTTGGGAAAATAGGTGATTAGGTATTTCAATCATACCATCATTATCGCCATACAACAAAAAATGTCGATAGGTCAGTTGTCATTTTAAATTGCGTGCGCATTCAAAATAATAGACGTCACAGGGTCAGAAAGTGAAAGTACAAGAAGATGATTCGGTTGTTTCTAACGTCGATTATTTTGGATGCGGCAGGGTGAAGTTGGCCTTTCGGGTAAATTCTTTCCAGATTATATTTTGCCTTTGAACTAATTTTTTTTAATATAACCAAGGGTGTGTAACTCTTAATCACTTTCATAGGCATTTTTCCATCAAATTTTTAAGTTTGTTATTCAGAGGTAAGAAACTTAAATGATTTTAGATAAAGCACGAAAAATAAAACATATTTAGACCAATTTGAATCGAGAGGCTTTTGGTAACCAGTTAATAAACAATCATATATCGGAATAAAAAATCGAAATCAAATCATGCTATTCGAATCAAACCTTTAACTTGATTAGCTAAAACTAACCGTATTGTGGCTAATTACTAATCAAATTTATCAACGGCAAATCAACCAGGAACAACATACTTCAAACTGGTATTCAGAAATTAGTGAAGCTAAAATACGATGCTAGAAAACCTCTTTGGCACCTACTTACTATTCAATTATATTTCTAAGAACCTAATTCTGGTCAATGTAATATAACTAGTTCATTGTTATGGATATTGCTTTTCAAATTTGGTTTTGTCTGTTTTGGAATCTTGAGCGAAGCAGGAAGCGGAGAATTTCCATCACTGTAATGGATATCCGTAATATCTTGACTAATGACTGCAACAGCAACTTTTCTTCTTTCACGAAGTTGATAAATGCAGGGATTTTATTAGATTGTAACTTACAGCAAAAATTTTACTTTGCGTGTAATCGGGGATTATGATTGACAATATCCACTAGCATCAATCTGTGATGTAAAAAAGGTAGTAAGTCAAAGTATTAGACGTAGGTTGTATATGATTAACCTCGTGAAACCATAAGAGGCAAGTCAATAAAAACAAGATCTATTTCGTCGCGGTTTAAGCAGTTATTTAAACTTTCAGGTTGAATCCCACCTTAGGCAATTTAAATTCTAGTCCTCATACAAATAACAAAAGTCAAATCATTTATAGTAAGTTTAGTGCCATATGAAAAGCTGCCAGCTTCGTTTTCGTCCAACCAATTAACCAATTAAATACGGGATAATGTGGCGTTTCGTACTCCCTGTGTAATTTTCCTATTTCCCAAACTACATCCTTAGTTCCGTAAAACTAACAGCAAAATAGGACGCATTAGTTCTTTTCATTTCCATTTAATTTATATTTACCCAGGTCCAGTTGAAAGAAAGCAACAAACCTGTTAAAGTCTAGAAATCAACCCGATAGCATAGACCTCCAATACCTTAGATCTAAAGTCCTTCAAGTCATAATATCTAATTATAAATAGTTTAATTTTGTAATTTGAACTGGTGACAACAAAGCAGGGATCATGTTATATTATAGATGATGATGTGGGATGACGACGTGAGAAAATATACTACTGTACGGACTGGACAACCTGACAGTAATAGCTTGTCACCGTCAGTGAAAATACTGAAAATAATGCACTGACACCTTTAAAATACGCATGATAAAGATATTCCTTGAAGTTCTCAAATTTACAAAGTCAAACGTAATTTAATTAATACTGCGTCTTGGAACAGACATAATATTTAAGTTCTCAAAAATGATCATATTGAGAATTTGTTCATCAGAGAACTTACAAGGTGTAATAAAGGTAATTTTAATTGGTCAATCGTGCATATATTCATCCGTAGATATACTTGCTGTCGTAAAAGCAATAACAGAATTCTTATATAATCCGATAAATCTAAAAAAAAACTTAGTAATTTTCCTTAAAAATTGCAATAGATTATTGAAAAACAATTAATTTTGTGACTTTTCCAGATATTACTGGGATTCTGTTTCTGTATGACACCATGGTATGTTCACTGATGAATATATACTCATATTGACCATTCTTGAGAAGTAGAATATTTTGTTTATGCTAAGACACAGTATCCTTTTAAATTATTTTACTATATACAGCTTCAAACATATCTGGGACTAGATCATTACTCAGTGTAATTAAAATTTGACAAAACCTTCCTTCTGTTTTTCACCAATCAAATTTCTGGCCTCTCCAACTCTGCTATTTTGTGACAAAACAAGGATGTATTATTCTGCTTCTATCTCTTCTTGGAATACATGTTTTGTACGCGTCAACAGGTTACTTGAAGGAACGTTTTAGACTCTGACATTGACTGAGGTGACTGAATTAAGAATAAAAGTTACTAAAAAAAAACGAAATTTTCTAATTTTAATTAAACTGGGATCGGGAAAATAATCTCTATTCCAGCGAATCGTAAATAAATCGGATTGAAACTAAAGATAAAACCGAAAAAAGTTTCAGATAATTAATTTAATTTGAGTTTCTGTATCAAGCGTTAATTTCCGTACCTAAAGGCGCTTAACTTTATTTACAACTTCCGATTAAAATTGTATTGCTTGGTCAATATGACATTCAGAAAATACAAATTTACACATGCAAACAGCGTTTTAATATGTTCAGAGGCTGAAATTAATAAAGCAATATGTCTCTCCTAAGTTATAACCCAGTGACCAGGTGAACACGAGTTGTGGGTGATATGCACCAGTGATTTTAAATATCCCCAGAATTTAGAATTTGTCTGATGTTCTATAATTGACAACACAACAGAACAGCGTTGAACCAACCTCTAATCCAGGCCCGTAGGAGGGAGTGACATGGGTACATTGACCCCCAGGAATCTTTCGCCCACTGGAAAAAGTTAGGATAATCATGTGTTTTGCCCTACTCACAGTAATTAATCGCTGCTGCCCCTCCCCCCCTAAGTATGTAGGCTGGCTACGGGCCTGATATAATTTGCAGTAAAGCGATGACTGGTGTTTCTATATAAAGACAATCTTAATCACTCGAAACGAAACCATAGTTTACGCCATTACGAAGTTATTAGGAATAACAACACCTTACATAGTTTCGTATGACCCTAGATGGCCCATAGTGCATAGCTGTAGAGCCTATAGGCATAATTCTAAAGAGAATATTATTATTTGTCAATTAACACAATCTACCATAACACAAATATTCATTTCATACTTTTTTTATATCTAAATTGTTGTTTTAATGGATTTAATATTCCATATGAATAACCTCATTAATATAACACATCAACAGGTCTAATAGTCAATTATCATTTATAATACCCGTGTCAGAAGATTTTAAATATTGTCAATAAATATTACTGGGTCGACGATAAAATTCTCAAAATTACATCCACAGAAACAATAAATTACACATAAGTCTTAAGGTTCTGCTACAATATTCATTAAATTTCCGAGAATTGCTTGATATAAAGACAACAGGACCTAAAACATGCGTAGTTTTACGCTATGCAATCTTCAGACAACTGAACCTGCGTCCTTACTACTTTAACAGTGAAAAATATTTGTGTTTGTTAATCATTTAATGTAGTGAATATTATGCCGAAGAGAAAACATATATTTATCAAGGGCATGAAACAAATAATATGACTAGTTGAATTATAATTAAAATATTCTCGGTTTACGGGTATCCAGCGGCGATACAATCAATTCAAAACTAAAATCAAGTTTTACATTAATGAAATTGAATTTGAATTTCCAGACAGGAAGTAAAACTCCAATATTTTTTCAACTAAACAATACAATATAGATATAATTAGTTTTCGGGCGTTCTCTCCGGCTTCCACAGATTCCTCTCTATCAGATAATCAGGGACGGTATTATATTAGCTAATTGTATTGGGTATATAAGGGGTTGATAACTTATCAATAACTCGCTACTACACAAATACCTCATCAAGATATACAAAAGGTCGATCAACCTTGATATATGACATATAAAATAACATAACTCGACCCAACTGTATGGGGCAGTCAAAAAAGGATTTAATAATAAAAAAAAAAATAGATAGATTGCCAGGCAAAGTAATATACGACCACTGGCAGCATTGAGTTTGAATAATTAATTGGGCAAAAAAAAAACCCCAAAAAAACAGTCTTTGAAATATTTTTTATGCCAATGCTCACACCAAATTTACACCACAGGAATCGGAGGAGCCATCAATAATAGAGTCGCATCACTCACTCACATAATATGTGAGTGATGCGAATCTATTGATGGCTCCTCCGATTCCTGTGGTTTCATTAACATCTATTGAAAATTCCAGCTTCTATACCACCAACAATACAATTTTGATGCGAGGGATATAACTCAAAAACTTTATGGAAAAATTGTCGAATTTAACCCTTACTGCCTTCCTATCAACTATTGAAAATTGTAGCTTCTATTGCACCGATTTGATACGAGTTTACAATGCCAAGGAACTCAAAATCCGTCAAATTGTCAAAATCGAACTTGACGGTCGCCTTCAAGTGAAAATTGCAGCTTCTACTCCATCCACAATAACAACGCAATTACTCAAAAATAATTTGAAAAATCAGCAAATTAAACTTGACCGCTGACTTATCAATTCCAATGCTCACTCAAAGTTTCATCAAAATCTATTGAAAACTGTAGCTTCTACTGCTTTCACAATAATATATTGACTTGATTTGACTTAGTCAAGGGCAATAACTGAAAAAATCTGTTCCTCCGAAAAATCGTCGTATCAGTTTTAATGCTCTTATCAAGTTTCATTAAAACCCATTGAAATTTGAATTTGGACGTGATATTACTCAGTCAAGGGCAATAACTCAAAAACGTTCATCGAAAAATCGTCGAACTTAACTGCCGTCTTATAACTTCCAATGCTCACACCATTTCATTTCATCAAAATTGCAGCTTCTATTATGTCTAAAACAAATATAGAAGCGGGGCAATAACTCAAAAACCGTTCATTGAAAACTCAGCAAAATCGAACTTGATCGCCGTCTTTTCAATTCCAATGTTCCAAGTAAGTTTCATTAAAATCATTTGAAAATTATAACTTCTATAGTGTCTTCAACAAATGTTGACAGGCCGACGAACAAGGTGACGATAAAATACGCCCACATATTTATTTGGGCATATAAAAATCAGTTGACCCAAAGATAAAGTAAGAATTGGTCACACATATTGGAACAAGATTTACTCGCTTCCAGAAAAAATATTTGGCTCCTTTATATTAAATATAACAGGCCTTTCATGTGACATTATCCTATTATATTATTGGGCTATAAAGTAATATAGACACAGATATATATATAGGCCTCAGTCCACAAAATAATCTAATGATAATGACTTGTAAGTGTAGAATTTTAAAATGCCTTGCTTAATACAAAATTTGTTGCCAAAAATTCCATTCGATCCTAGTATAACTCCATGAGTCAAAACTCAGGCATGTCCGAAGCATCTGCATCTAAGCAAGATATCTGGTAGATGAAGGGCAGAAAAACTTGGCAACGTTTTACGGGAATTTCCTGCATATGTGACATAAATAGTTTCGAAAAGCTTAAAGAGTCTGGAATAGAGGCGGGTATTTCATCAGACAGACTTGATTGTTTGGAGGATCAATTAATATAACTGGAGAACAATGGGGTGGGTTGGAGTAAAGAAATTGTTTGTATAGGGTTCGTGTATAGGGTTCGTGTATAGGGTTTGTGTATTGAGTTTGTGTATAGAATTTGTTTGAGGTTTGTGTATAGAGTTGGTGTGTAAAGTTCGTGTATAGGGTTTGTGTATAGACTATAAGGTTTGTGTAGGGTTTGCATAAATTATAAGGTTTGTGTTGTGTTTGTGTATAGACTATAAGGTTTGTGTAGGGTTTGCATAAATTCTTAGGTTTGTATAGGGTTTGTGTATAGACTATAAGGTTTGTGTAGGTTTTACATAAATTATAAGGTTTGTGTAGGGTTTGCATGAATTATAAGGTTTGTGTAGGGTTTGTGTATAGACTCTAAGGTTTGTGAATAGAGTTTGAGTATAAGGTTTGTGTATAGAGTTTGTAAAGGGTTTGTGAATAGGGTTTGTGATTATACTTGCTAGAGGATCTCAAGTAGAAACTTTAATAAATACAAAGACTTTGTCACTTAACTTTTTATTTTTCGATTTTTCTGTTTGTTATTAACAATTTCACCATAATTACAAATTACTTCTGATAGTAATTATACAGTAGAAGCACTAATAGAATTGGTCAGGCTCTTAATTATAGAAAAAGAGTCACGTTTTCTCATCTGCCTACGCATGCTTTTTCAAACAGTTAGCATATAATTAAATCAAAATTAATATATAGTGGATCGTAAAATTCTGTCAATTGGATTAAACATTTCATTTTCCAACCATCAATTAGTAGACCATGCTACCCAAATTACCCAGTCTGTCATTTTAGATTATTTTAAATGATTATTAATTTGTCATATTGCAACCAAACAGGAAGCCAACCAACACAGGTTGTTGAAGATATGTTAGTCTATGTTTGAGCTGTTAAAGCCAATCAACACAGGTTGTTGAAGATATGCTAGTCTATGTTTGAGCAGTTTCTAGATTAAGTAACTGTATAGTTTCACTAATATAGCTACTTGTTTCAACATTGGACTTCACTCCCACTAAAAATGTCTTCTGTAAGATTGTATGCACATGATCTGAAAAAAGACGAATATTACATTACATTTATTACATTATATATTATATTATATTATTACATTGTATATTATATTATTACATTATATTATTACATTACATTACATTATATTATATTATTACATTGTATATTATATTATTACATTGTATATTATATTATATTATTACATTGTATATTATATTATTACATTACATTGTACATTATGTTACATTAATTATATTATTACATTATATTATTACATTACATTACATTATATTATTACATTATATTATATTATTACATTATATTATTACATTATATTATATTATTACATTACATTGTATATTATATTATTACATTACATTATATATTATATTATTACAATACATTGTATATTATATTATATTATTACATTACATTGTATATTACATTACATTACATATTACATTACATTACATTACATTACATTATATTACATTATATTATATAATATATTATATACAAAACTACAATGAAATAACAGTGTAACATTTTTTTTTCTTGCTGACTCACTGTTTTCAAACCTTTGTGTTTTTGTGGACAGACTGTTTTACTCCCAAACAGTTTTTGAACAACATTACATGATTGCAGAGAATATTGTAGAATTTATTAGTCAAAAAAGACTTTTGTACTGCCATAATCACATGATTCCAATTTTTCAGTAATTTTTCACTATCAAATAGTTTAAGAAACTGAAATCAGCTGATAAGATTTCTACTTGACCTACCTTGAGCTAGAACAGTGAACTCGGCCAGATTAGTTAAAGCTGATTGAATAACATCTGGATGTCTACTTTCAATACATTGTAAAAATACAGGAACAAATTCACTACACCTCCTACAAAATACATATACATAATGTAAATATTATTAGCTAGACTTCCTGCTTCCTGAATAGGATGTTAACTTACTTAGGAAGATCTCAGTGGTGAAATCAGGTGTTCCAGGAGAGTGAAAAAATATCCTGATTTGCCTCATGCTTCAAGAATCATTGCTTCAGTTCTAAAACTAATTAAAGGGATACTGCATCTGAGAATGGATATATAATTTGAAAATATTAAACTTGGTCAATAAGAGCTCTATTTCTCAGTAAATATACCTGCTGCCATTAATAAAATTAAAAAAATATCCAACAAACTAAGAAATTATCCAAAAAGATGCATATTGATTATTGAATATGCTTAATAAATTGATTGAGTGTTTTTCAAAAATGATGTTATTTTGTGAGTTTTCCAGATTTTAAGGGATTCTTTATGACACCAAGTAAGTTCACTGATGAATTGAATCTATACTCATATTGACCATTCTTGAGAACTAAAATTTCATGTTCATCCTCAGACACAGTATCCCTTTAAGGTTTGCTAGTATAGTTTAATAGGAAAACCTAAGTGACAGTCTCAATAACAATTACAGTTGAAGAGTGGTATCAAGAACTCTAGAAGGGGGAGAATGTGACATCCAGCACTCTCCTTGTTGAAGTAGTTTGCAAACAACAACATGTGTGTAAACATGGACAAGAGAACCTAAGAATACATTTAACTCCACTCTAACTCATATTGCCACTTGGTTCCACTGTGTCAATCCTATTGACATTATAAAAAACACCAGCAGATAGGTTATATCACCTTAACATATAAATCAGATAAAAATAACTCTGATTGATATCTTCACATGTCAACAATATCATTATATTAATAGAAAAGCTCTGTGGAATTCAACTGATTCATCGCACCATGATTCACAAACAAGATATAAAAAGAAACTTGACAGGTTTTCTGGCCTTTGCTTTAAAGGGATATAGGTCTTGGAATGAATATAAAATTTCACTTCTCAAGAATGGTTATATATGATTATATATATTATGACAGTGTGATGTTATAGAAACTAATCAGCCCTAGACTCTCCAATAGTAACAGAAGCTTAATTACATTAATCCATTTATTCCTGTTATTACCTTATTCAACTGTCAGCTAAACATTTCATTTTAAACAGCTTTAATCTTTTTATGTTTTAATTGTCTATTGTTTCACTAAATCTTGGATTAATCTATTGTATTTCAATTGGTAATTAATTAATGTCAATGCAGCAATTTTAATATAAATACTGACCGATATGATATGAGAGATATCTTGGATTTACCAGATCAACCATTCAGACGGACTATGCCAATGTATATGGAAATATTGTAACCATTAGTATTTTAACAGGATCAAGTGCATCTTGGATTGGCCAGAACACCTATGCAGACGGACAACGCCGATGTATTTGTAAATATTGTATCCAGATATTATTAAACAGTTTTAAGTTCTTTATCATAGTTTTAGTGTATTTTCTCACTACTACAATTGGTGGAGATCCTACAAGATTCCGGTACCCTCAAAAGAAAAGCGAGTAAGTGTACCCCCTACAATAGAAGAACAGTTATGGAAAGTATCATTCCCAGAAAGCTATTGGATCTTTTAAAACTTATGGGATTACAGAATTTTCCAGTTAACTGGTCGATAGAAGAAAAGAATGAACAGTTCTCACTTATGTTGACATGGAACAGAAATTCTCACAGGTTTGCTTCGACCTATAAACCACTGGTTAAATCTGAAAGCAGGCTGAAACGAGACAGAATGAGATATCAACAGTACAAAGAGAAGAGAGCATATATTAACTCCAGTACCACATCCACTTCAGTAATAGATACTGGTCGAGAAACAGGCAAGGTTTCAATTCAAACAGCTGAAATTACAATGTCTACCAGTGAAATAGGCAGCCAAACTTCCAATGCCATTCACCACGATAAGGGTATAGCAGCAACGATAATGACTAGCACCACATCTTCTCAGACAGATGAAGCTACAATGAAACGGTCTGTCAAAATGTTTGCTGCTTCGACAATCCAGAAAGTAGCAGAGAAGGTTGTGAGAAGAAAACTAAGTATACGGAAAGTAGGAAAGATGGAATACCTGGTGAAATGGAAGAATCTCCCTTCAACTATGAACACGTGGGTAATCGACGATGACTTAGATGCTAACGCATCTGAGTATATTCGTAAATATTCGTCAAGAATACCTGGGCCTACCAGACGAGACAAAAGGCATATGCAACATATAGCGTATTTGAAGGCGGAACAACCGAAATTAATAAAGAAGCGAATGGAACATAGTACTTTAAGTGAAATGGTTTTAAAAAGAAGAACACTGTTGAATGGTGACACTGAATATTTTATAAAATGGACTGGGCTGCCATCTACAATGAATTCATGGGTTTTAGAGCAGAATTTAGACGATAACGCCTTGGATTATTTAAACGAGAACGAGTGTAAAATAGAGTGTCAAGAATGTGGTGGATATGCATATTATGCGGATAGATTTAATCGTTATTAATCGTGTGTGTGCTGACTTTTCTTCTTTAAGCCTCGAGGACGAGATTTTTCACGGAAGGGGCGTATTATGACAGTGTGATGTTATAGAAACTAATCAGCCCTAGACTCTCCAATAGTAACAGAAGCTTAATTACATTAATCCATTTATTCCTGTTATTACCTTATTCAACTGTCAGCTAAACATTTCATTTTAAACAGCTTTAATCTTTTTATGTTTTAATTGTCTATTGTTTCACTAAATCTTGGATTAATCTATTGTATTTCAATTGGTAATTAATTAATGTCAATGCAGCAATTTTAATATAAATACTGACCGATATGATATGAGAGATATCTTGGATTTACCAGATCAACCATTCAGACGGACTATGCCAATGTATATGGAAATATTGTAACCATTAGTATTTTAACAGGATCAAGTGCATCTTGGATTGGCCAGAACACCTATGCAGACGGACAACGCCGATGTATTTGTAAATATTGTATCCAGATATTATTAAACAGTTTTAAGTTCTTTATCATAGTTTTAGTGTATTTTCTCACTACTACAATATACATCAGTGAACTATCCGGTGTCATATAGTAACAGAATCTTAAGGTTCATAATTTTTGTAAATTGTCCTAATCCCTTTGTAATTGGTTTACAATAAAATATGTTTAAACAAACAGAATCTCAGTATTATCGAAAAATGCTTAATCAATTTATGAAGCATTTTCAGATAATTACTAAGTTTTTTTGGATTTATCAGATTATATAAGGATTCTGTTATGTTATTTATGGCTGCAGGATTATCTACTGATGAATTTATACTCTTATTGGCCAATTTTAAATATTTATATTTCATGTTCATTCTTAGATGAAGAATTCCTTTCAGCTTCTATTCCAGTTTCCACTTTTTAGATTACCCATTCATTTAGAGTGATGGTTTGTGAACAAGAAGAGTAAACTTGACCAGATTCACTATGTCACTATGGCCTATATCATTTGGTATAGATATAAGTCCATTTAATTGAAGCTCTAGTAACAAAGCAATCTACTTTTAGATGTTACTTTATTTACTTGGTCAGTTCATCCTCCAACCATTTACTAAACTGTGCTTAACGTATTAAACATGGCCTTTCAGCTAAACTGCTAATTGATCCTTCGATATGAGATACAATTTCTATTGTAGGTACAACATCATGGAATACTTAACATAACATGATTTTTTCATTATTTTATTGTTCTATCATTATAAATAGATTTATCAATCATAGGAATTGATTTTATGAACATTTAAAGATGAATTCACTTCCCACATTGTCAAGTGCATTAAAATCTATATTTTTTACATCTTTTTAGAACATGTATTACTATTATTGCTGTAATGAATGTTTGAAAGCTTTAATTATATACTGGTCTACACAACAACTGACTAGAGAGAAACAATTTTGCCTTCTTCAGGGAGTTTTTGATGTTCTTCTTACTATTACTCTTTTCTTGATTAATAACTGGAGTCAATCTTTGATGATAAAGATCTGTGAGACCTTGAGCTTTCCTAGACAAACAATTCTCCTTGGGAAATCCTAATCTATTAACATCTCTTAGTATATTATTAAATCTTAATGATTTATGACACTTATTTAACAAAATAACATAATGAATATTTTATACTGTAGCTCACCTGGGGTTTTGTCGAATGTGTCTCATTATTAAGGTGAAGGCTGTATTTCTACATTTATCATTCACATCATACATCAACTTCTGTAGTTCACTCTGAAATAGACAAACAAGGGAGATAATTCGTATTATATATCAACTACAGGTCACTCTGTCATACATCAAGTCCTGAAGTTCACTCTGAAATAGACAAACAAGGGAGATAATTAGTATTATATATCAACTACAGGTCACTCTGTCAAACATCAAGTCCTGTAGTTCACTCTGAAATAGACAAACAAGGGAGATAATTAGTATTATATATCAACTACAGGTCACTCTGTCAAACATCAAGTCCTGTAGTTCACTCTGAAATAGACAAACAAGGGAGATAATTAGTATTATATATCAACTACAGGTCACTCTGTCAAACATCAAGTCCTGAAGTTCACTCTGAAATAGACAAACAAGGGAGATAATTAGTATTATATATCAACTACAGGTCACTCTGTCAAACATCAAGTCCTGAAGTTCACTCTGAAATAGACAAACAGGGGAGATAATTAACATTCTCTACTTGGTAGTTTAATTCTAATGCAAAGACATAGGAAAATCATCAAGAAATGGGACAATGCCAGGCACAGTACTTCAAAAATCAAACCACTTTATTCTTCAGAATACCTAATGTGACTTTGCAACTGGGTTTACCAGTCCACATGGCAAATTTTGGCAAAGATATCAAGAATTGACCAGTTAGATGACACATTAGACAAAAAAACTGCAAAATCAGGAATGATTCACATACAGTACTGTTTATTGATAGGCCTAACCTTCAGGATTTTAAGTGAAAGTTCAAGGATGGTTATCTTGTCACTAACTTGTAAGTCATTGAGCCACTGGTCAACACATTAAATCAATTAGAACCAGCTGTTAAATTAGTTAACACCTTGATCTGATTATAAGAGGTCTCATTAAACACTAAGATCTATAGATGTTCTATTTCTTACCTAATTACATACAACTGTTCAAAACACGTACATGTTTATGTTACCGGTAAGTGTTGTATGTAATTAAATAAGAAGTAGTATATCTATATATCTTAATATTTAATGTAACTTTCCTACTTCTATTTGTATTAAAACAATATATTAGAAGTTTGTTTATGGGTTAAGATTTTTATTTCTGAGACTAAATTACTGAATTGATGCTTGTCCCAACAAGATGTTGACCTCCATTAATGTATCATAATCAGGACCCGTATTCTCCAAATCTTAACTTAATATGATTTTAGTCTTTCGGTCATTTGATTGGTCAATCACTAAAATCAATTTAAAATTTGGTTGTTTTATCCAATCAGATTATTATATATAGGCACAGCTTTATGGGACAACAATCACTGGTTAAAGTTTATGCCATAAAGCTGTGCCTATATATCATATTCACAATTGCTAAATGGCTTTTCTGGATTTGGATCTTACTTAGATTTTTGAGAATAAGGCTCCTGATCATCTAACAATCCCTAGCAGTTCTCCTCAATCTCAAACTGTTTCAGTAATAAATGGTATATTTCTTTTTATGTTCTTGGCTGAGACCTTTACTTCCGATATTTATCAACTATTTGCCTAGTGATAGTAATATTGCAACTTAAACATTATCTATAACTTTAGAATCTTTAGGTAATAATTCTAGCAGGTTCTATGATATCAATGGTATATGGTGATTTACAGTTTGAATACAAATGCTTTTAGACCTAACGACTAGCCACTCATGTAAGATCAACCAGAATGATGTGATCATGTGAAAATCTGGACAAAGTTATGGTAAATAATGACTGCCAAAGAAAAGAAAGACACAACTATATTTTACAAGGGTAACAAGTTAGGTTCACAGTCAAGGATACTTTCTACCAGCTGGTCCTTAGCAAAACCTCTTGGCATTGACCTTTCCTGGATTATCTGAACCGATTTACAGTTGATTAACTGGAATAATGAGTGAAGATTCAAGGTTTTAGTGCCGACTGATCAGATATTGAGTCTTATGTAAGTTAATCTTAAATGAACATGATATGGAGCTTATCTATGTATCAACATCTAAATGAATTATATATAATACTAGCATAATGAACTCAAACCTTGATTTCCCTCTGGTCTTAGAGACACTTCGACATAATAGAATTTATTATCAAACATCAGCAGTTATATTAAATTGTTAATCAAGTTAAAATAATACACAGTCATCAAATTTTTAGATTTCATGGATTTGATAGAAGCAACAACAGTGTAAACAGGTTTTCCCTACCATTTGGTAGGAAATACCACACTTCACAAAGTTGCCAAGATGTTTACCATCAAACTCACTATTGACTAAGCTATTCCATTGCCACAAAAAGACAAAGTTCCAATGATAAGTATAGCTCAGTGATCAGACTTGTAGAAAATAGTTGAAAAGGTTGCTGGTACCATTTCAAACTGTTATAGATAATCTTTAACAGGATTAATTTACCTTGTCTGTTCTCATCTTAAGGGGTTAAGTTTGTTACATTGCTGTCAAGCAATACTACTAAAGCACAGGACTAGGCATCAAAGGGGTTATGGTTTGTTGGAGTTTATGTAATTTAAAGGGAATATGTTGTTAAATCATGACAATAGGATACTCTTACTGGTCAAGTTTAAAGGGATAATAGGCGTTAGAATACACTCGTCCTACGGCTTATATTTGTGTTTAATATTGACTATTAGTTAAATAAGTATGCATCCCACACTTTACCAAATTTAAAAAAGCCACAATAAAAATATATTCGGAATTTTAAAAAAAAGTGAGCCAGCGACGATTCCATTCAGTTTGAGAATAAAAGCGTCTGGTAAATCAACGCTAAAACATCATTGTGGAATTCAACAGTAGGGGTCAAGGACTCACATGTTAGAGTTACTTCCCTTTATATTTACAAGATTTGAAAATTGCTTGATGGATGGCTCAAGCGTTTTATGATTAACTACTTTATTTTGGGGATTTATCGGATTTTAGAGGGATTTTGATGTATAGGTAAGTCCACTGATGGATATATACTGTTATTGTCCAAATTTGAGTGAACTTAAAATTTTTATGTTCGTTCTAACGCCTATTATCCCTTTAAAGATTTCAATTAACTTAAAGAGTAAGTATTCATTGAACATAGAGCATCTAAATTTTGTTTTCTTCTTCTCTTAAATACAGTCTAATGCTAAGAGTCAGTAGTATCCCTTTAATCAGCTTAGTAATGAGTAAAAACTTTAATTATTATAAAACAAGTTGAAATTAACCTTGACAAGTACTATTTTCAAGTCAAAATCCACCCTTCATTGTCCAGAACTTAACATAATATAGTGTGTTATTACACCCAATTTACTCAGAAACTTTAAAAAAAAAAGAATTCTGTCAAATTCAACTGTCAATTTGTGTTGTCTGTATAGAGAATTTCCTGATCATATAAAATCAAATGTCATTGAGAATTTTCAAAATTCAACTGATGAAACAATAAATTACTCATTTTTTACTGTGCTTCAATTTTCTAACTAAATTTGTGTCTTAATTTATTCCTGAACCAATCAGTCTACCTCTTGTATTTGGTTTCAAGTGAATTAAATATCCCCAAAATAATTACAAAAAATGTTTTCTTTCTTTTCTTTTTTTTTTTATCAAATTTGCGACTTACCAAATTGCTGAACCAATCAATCACACTCTTGTATTTTAGTGTAAATAATAGAATTAAAGAGAAACGAAGAGAATTAAAAAATATTTAACCCAATTTCGAATCCACTTTAGAATCTATTTACAGTTCTATGTCTATGTAATAATAAGATGGGTCGTTTGTCAGCAATACTAATGACAGTAAAGCCCAATTTAATTCAAATAAATTGTATTTCATAACGGAAGATAGCATGCTGTGAAATCATTTGTCTTTCATCAATAACCCTCAATCACCAGTCATCTTCACACTGTAATGACCAAATTACATGATCTATCTAAAGAAATACTAAGAATTTCTACACATGATCTCTCAGATTCTAACAAATTATTGGTGATTCAATAAAGTAAATCATCCCCATACACAAGTCTTATCTATGATTCTATAATCTCAATCAGATACAGCGGGTACAAGTGAAATGAAAAATAAGAAAATAAAAAGATAAGCTACCTAATTGTTAAGAAATCAAATTTGATTTTTGTTTTTAGGTCCCATTGAAGAAAACATACGTACGTAAAGTTAAACAGTTTCTAGCTCAAAAGAAGCACCCCTGTAGATGAAACAAGTGACATCAGCTGTTCTGCTCTGCATGTCTCTCTACAGAGTTCGTGTCTCTGTACCGTTGCAAAACAGACCCAATGATTTTAGTTAAAAAAGACCAACTAGACCGAATGAGTTAAGTCAGAAAGGACCCAATGAGTTTAGTCAGAAAGGACCTAATGAGTATAATCAGAAAGGATCCAATGAGTTAAGTCAGAAAGGACCCAATGAGTTTAGTCAGAAAGGACCCAATGAATTTAGTCAGAAAGGACCCAATGAGTTAAGTCAGAAAGGATCCAATGAGTTTAGTCAGAAAGGACCCAATGAGTTTAGTCAGAAAGGACCCAATGAGTTTAGTCAGAAAGGATCCAATGAGTTTAGTCAGAAAGGACCTTATGAGTATAATCAGAAAGGATCCAATGAGTTAAGTCAGAAAGGATCCAATGAGTTTAGTCAGAAAGGACCTAATGAGTATAATCAGAAAGGATCCAATGAGTTTAGTCAGAAAGGACCCAATAAGTTTAGTCAGAAAGGACCCAATGAGTATAATCAGAAAGGATCCAATGAGTTTAGTCAGAAAGGACCCAATAAGTTTAGTCAGAAAGGACCCAATGAGTTAATTCAGAAAGGACCCAATGGCTTTAGTGAGAAAGGACCCAATGAGTTAATCCAGAAAGGACCCAATAAGTTTAGTCAGAAAGGACCCAATCAGTTTAGTCAGAAAGGACCCACTGAGTTAATTTAGAAAGGGCCCAATCAGTTTAGTCAGAAAGGACCCAATCAGTTTAGTCCGAAAGGACCCAATGAGTTAATTCAGAAAGGATCCAATGAGTTTAGTCAGAAAGGACCCAATGAGTTTAGTCAGAAAAGACCCAATGGGTTTAGTCAGAAAGGACCCAATAACTTTAGTCAGAAAGGACCCAATGAGTTAATCCAGAAAGGACCCAAGTCAGAAAGGACCTAGTACAAAAAGTTGAGTCAGAAAGGACCAAATGACCTGGAACACTAAAATCATTTTAAGTTTTTGAGAATAAGGCTCTTGATTCTAAAACGTAAACAAAATGATTAGGTCAGAAAGGATCCAATAAATTTGGTTAGAAAGGACCCAGTAATGAAGCAATAAGTTTGGTCAGAGGTGAACCCGAAATGGACCCTCCCAAAAAAACAAAGTAGACCCTTAAAACCTCAAAACAGACCCCAATCTAATTAAAACAAGATTACAATTTTGAATATTTTTATTCCCTCATGTTTTTAGTCTACATTGCAGTACTATCGAAACTAAAATTATTAGAAAATGAAGAAGATAAGATATTGTAAGCTCATTCTAACAGTACAGCCCTAGATTAAAGGAAAAAATGAAAAAATATGTGATTTTCTTACTATTAGTCTACTGAAGTGGGTTACCTCTCAGCACTGGGAGAGATAAATTATAACTTATGTCTATTTCTGTATGTTATTTACCAGAATTAATAATATTAATTAGAAAACTAATCATTATCTGACTCTTGTCTAAAATCAAAACACTGGTCTCTGGCTTCTGCTAGGTAATTGAAGGTTTTCCTGGCAGATTGACACTGTAAAATGAAAAGTGGGTAATAGATAAGTCAACGCATCATTATAAATTGACCTTTATCATCTGATAAAGAGGTTAATCAGATTAAAATCTGACTTATCTACACCTGAAGCATTGATGCAGCTTGAACAGATTTTACCAGTCAATACTTCATCAATACAACTGAAACCATTAAAGTAGCTTTGTAAGCGATATTTAATATAAAAAGTACACAATTAGCTTCATTTTATATATTATAATGGTATTAATAATCAAATAAAACTTAACCCTGTAAATTGGACAATAAACACTGATAATATGCTATTATGGTAATCTCTACCAGGAAGTCTTTCTGTATGGTTACCTGAAATTGACATCTTTAATACCTGACATACCTGTTATGTCATAATATATCTATTGTGTTATTCTTAAAAAGTATGACTAGCCATTATATATGAAGGTTGATTTCCGCCTTGAATATTATATAAACAGTCTTCAGCACTACTAGAGATGTACAAAAATCATATAATCTCTTTAAATATAGCCCACTTTAAGCTAGAAATTTTACTTTCATTTCAGTATATGTTATATCAAGAAAAGGAGAGTCAAGTTTGTAACTCCCAAATACGGATAATTCAGACATGACTAGCCATTATATATGAAGGTTGATTTCGGCCTTGAATATTATATAAACAGTCTTCAGCACTACTAGAGATGTACAAAAATCATATAATCTCTTTAAATATAGCCCATTTTAAGCTAGAAATTTTACTTTCATTTCAATATATGTTATATCAAGAAAAGGAGAGTCAAGTTTGTAACTCCCAAATACGATAATTCAGACATGGATTTAAAGGCTAACATACCAACAGTGAGCCGTGAAGACAGAAGCTAATTAGTTCGGCTAAAAATAATAATTTCTAATAAAACGATATGATTGGTTAAACAGATAGAAAACATCTACCTATTATTATCATGGTACAAGGAAGTTAACTTGCAATTACTGTGTCAGAACACATATTCTATCAAGTCTATTAGCCCCAGGTCCTTAAAGAGATCACAATATCAAAGTCATTCATTTCATTTTGAATTTTCCTTGACTTAACTTAAAGTGATAATATGTCTTAAAATAAACATTTGAAAATTTTTAAATTTGGTCAATAAGAGCTCTATTTATCAGTAATATACCTACTGCAATAAATATAAAAAAGTAAATAAATATCCAATAAACTAAGTAATAATCAATAAAGATGGATATTGATTATTGAAAAACGCTTAATAAATTGATTAAGGTTTTTCAGTAATTACTTAGTTTAGTGAGTTTTCTAGATTTTAAGGGATTCTGTTACTTTATGACATCAAGTAAGTTCACTGATGAATATATACTCATATTGACCATTCTTAAGAACTAATATGTTATGTTCATGCTAAGAGGCAGTTTCCCTTCAAACATACTGTATTATCAATGACATTGTTGTCATCTTCTGATTAACTGATTCTTAAAACCTCCCTCAACATCAGAATTAACAAAACAAATAGAGGACCAAATCATCCAATCATGTCCAAGCATTAGCTTACTTTTTTTTGCAATTTCAAACAATCAAAGGATCTTTTACATGCACAGCCTGTAGCAGCCTGGGCCTGAACAACTAGACACTTTTTCCGAGTCACACCCTCCTACCTGTATCACTGACAAGGGGAAACCAGGCTGAAAAATTTGAAAGTTCGTTTGACCTTTGTCAGGATTGAAACTTGGACTTTCAGGTCAGAGATCAAGCATCAACTTTCTAAGCCACCGCAGCTTGCTATGAAATTGAAATATTGTAACATCAGACAGGATGGCTCTTTTAAACATTTGAAACTTGTTCAGGTTATTTGAGATGTTAACCTATAAAAATCTATTACACTATGAACTATACAGGAACTTGAGGAAACAATGGTCCAATTACCTATTTATTTGGCTTCAGGTTTTCTTTCGTAACATAACCTCACGTTACTCGTTAGATGGAGTTAATATCATGTTTTGTATAAAAACAGATAATATGGATCACAAACACAAGATGAAAGATAGCTTGCCAGGCAAGGTAATATACGCCCACTGGCAGCATTTATTTCAATTAAAAACTTTTCAGTAAGGTTACAATAAGTGGAATGAAATATTCAACCTTCCAACCTATTTTTTTCTAGGGTCTCTAGTTTCATTAAAAACTGTCAAGAATTGTACCTAATAACAACTCATTAAATATTTTTCGGTATCTTTATGATTTGCAATAGGGTTCACCCTTAATAATATTTTGATATTTTTAATTCTTAATTAGGCTCATCCTTGGTTGATATTAAACAATTTCAGCGAGTTTTGTCAAAAAGGAATGTTTAGAGTGTTCACAAGCCAAAAGTTGAATGCGTTTTTGAAAACAGGTGCAATAACTGACACTAAATATTTTTCGATTTATCTGATTTTCAATAGGGTTTATCCTTGTGAGAAAACAAATACTAAAGCCAAGTTTCATCAAAATCCATTCAAAATTGTTCTTTCTAGAGTGTTTACGAGTTAAATTGAACGCGTTTTCAAAAACAAGGTCAATAACTTGTACTAAATATTTTTCGATTTTCAATAGGGTTCATCCTTGGGAGACAACAAATACTCCAGCCAAGTTACATCAAAATCCATTAAAAATTGTTCTTTCTAGAGTGTTTACAAGCTAAAATTGAACGCGTTTTCAAGAACAAGGGCTATAACTGACACTAAATATATTTCTATTTATTTGATTTATAATAGGGTTCATCCTTGGGTAAAAACAAATACTCAAGCCAAAGTTAATCAAAATCCATTAAGAATAGTTCTTTCTAGAGTGTTTACAAGCTAAAATTGAATGCGCTTTCAAGAACAAGGGCAGTAACTCATACTAAAAATTTTTTCGATTACGCTGATTTTCAATAGGGTTCATCCTTGAGTTATAACACACTCTCACACAAAGTTTCATCGAAATCCATCAAGAATTGTGCCATGAAGAGTGTATACGAGACAAAAATTGAACACGTTTAAAAGAACAAGGGCAATAATTCATATTAGATATATTTTGATATTTTTAATTTTCAATTAGGCTCATCCCTTGCGGTATCCAACAATTTCAGTGAGTTTTGTCAACATTGGTCATGAATTGTAGCTTCTAGAGTGTTTATTAGCCAAAAAGTTAAACCCGTTTTCAAACACAAGGGCAATAACTGACACTAAATATATTTTGATTTATTTGATTTTCAATAAGGTTCATCCTTGGGTAAAAAACAAATACTCAAGCCAAGTTTTATCAAAATCCATTAAGAATTGTTCTTTCTAGAGTGCTTACAAGCTAAAATTGAACGAGTTTTCAAACACAAGGGCAATAACTGATACTAAATATTTTTCGATTTAACTGAATTTCAATAGGGTTCATCCTTAGGTGATTACAAATACTCATGCCAAGTTATGTCAAAATCGCTCAAGAATTGTGACTTGTAGAGTGTTTACAAGGCAAAAATCCAACACATTTTATAGAACATGGGCAATAATTCCTATTAAATATATTTCGATATGTGCTATTTTCAAAAGGGTTCATTCTTGGGTGATATTAAACAATTTCAGCAAGTTTCGTCAAAATCGGTCAATAACTGTGCTTTGTAGAGTGTCTACAAGCTAAAAATTGAACGCGTTTTCAAAAACAAGGGCAATAACTGATATTAATTTTTTTTCGATTTGACTGTTTTTCAATAGGCTTCATCCTTGGGTGATAACAAATACTCAGGCCAAGTTTCATTAAAATCCATTAAAAATTGTTCTCTCAAGGGTGTTTACAAGCTAAAATTGAAGTGATTTCAAGAACAAGGGAAATAACTCATACTAAATGTTTTTCGATTTCGCTGATTTTTGATAGGGTTTATCCTTGAGTTATAACATACTCTCACACCAAGTTTCATCAAAATCGGTCAAGAATTGCACGTTGTAGAGTGTTTACGAGCCATTCAAGAACAAGGGCATGAACTCATACTAATTTTTTTCCGATTTAGCTGATTTTCACTAGGGTTCATCCTTGCGTGATCATAAACACTCATATTAATTTTCATCTAAATCCGTCAAGAATTACACCGTGTAGAGTGTTTATGAGCAATTGTGGACGGACGGACGGATGTGGGTGACGACAATATACGCCCCCCATTTCATGTGGGCGTATAAAAAAGCACATTTCTTTAATGAGGTTACAAATCACATCAAGTTTCACCACAGTTTACATGTGCCATCATTAGACTGTTAAACTTATCCAGTATGTTATTCCATCTTGCAGGAATATTAATTAGTACCCGTCACTTAGAAATATCATTCAACTCTTCTATGGGATAAGGTTACAAGTTTACAGCTAAGAGCAGCAGAGACAGATAAGAAAGGGAAGGCCCTATCTGAATAGTTTTTGCCCTAATTAAAAAGTTTGATAAATGCATTAAAAACATAATGAAAAAAAATAATTTTCATAAAGTCCTTGTAAACACTTATTTCTTCATATCATTCATTGTATTGTTCCCATGCGCTGAATGTTAGACAGTACTGTTGTAAAAGAAAAAGTTAACTTCTTCAATATCAATGTCCTATTTCTACACTTCACAGACACAATTTTGATAGTGAGGAGATAGCACTTTGGCTTTCTATGGGCCTGAACAGTGAGATTATATATTAATCATACTCAACCACACCACCACTTCTAAACAAATAAATAGAGTTATAGACCTTAACACTATTTATCTATCTCTAAGTTTATGTGAGTCGCTGAATACCCAATCAACAACAAGAAAGTGGGCTTGAAACTTAGGAAGGTAATATTCATCTGAAGATATCATTAAATATTTTTATTGCATTATGAGCATTTTTCTGGTTAAATATGGCCAACAATGTGACTCTTGTGAAATATGGAGGCACTCCAGGTCAATTGAGGATTCAAAATGACTAATGGGGAGTTGCTTTTGGTAGGATGGAGAGGCATCTTGGATCAATTATCAATTATCAATAAGATATCTGTATAGGCTATGGTCTAATTAGGTCAAAATAGTATAAGTGATAGTTATGTATACCAATGAATATTCATTATTTCTCTGCATATTTAATTATCAATAAGATATCTGTATAGGCTATGGTCTAATTAGGTCAAAATAATATAAGTGATAGTTATGTATACCAATGAATATTCATTATTTCTCTGCATATTTTATCAATAAGATATCTGTATATGTAATGGTGTAATTGGGTCATAAAAATAATATGAGTGATAGTTATGTATACTTATGAATATTCATTATTTTTCTGCATATTTAATTATCATTAAGATGTCTATTTAGGCTACATAGGTCATAATAATATGAGTGATAGTTATGTATACTAATGAATATTCATTATTTCTCTGCATATTTAATTATCAATAGGATATCTGTATATGTTATGGTGTAATTGGGTCATAAAAATAATATGTTATGTATACTTATGAATATTCATTATTTGTATGAATATTTAATTATCAATAAGATATCTGTATAGCCTAATTGATTTATCAACCTACCTCAAAATGAGCCAAGACCTCCACTCTTCTTTTACTTGTTTCATCTAAATCATGTAATACCTGTAGCACTTCTGAAATGTTCAATATTTTACTACAATCAAATATATGTGTGGGTACTACTCAACACTTTTCAATATATTTTTATCATAGAGAGAGCCCATTTCCAGAATACATAAAGAATCTCTTACAGGTCTTTCTTGATAAAAAATATATCACCACACGTTGATAAAAATCCCAAATTTTGAGGCTTCGCAGAAGTTTTATTCAATTTTCTTGACGAGTGGGGATATTTTTTATATCTAGAAATACGAGTTTAAGAATTTAATTATCACCCAATATCACTGTTAGATAATAAAGAAATAAATAATAATGGAATATTTTTAGCGTTTTCTTCTAGGAGATATAATACAGTGCAGTAAATAAAGCTACAAGTGATATCTACAGTAGAAAACCTTTTTGGGTGATAAAATAATGATTCTTAATTTTTCCAACTAGCAGTGATCCGAGTCTTGCCCAGTCTCATTAACTTTTTTTTTAAAGCTTTTAATTTTACTATAGCCACTTCAGTAGGGTCTTTTTAAATTTTAAAAAATTTTAAAACCTTTTGCCCCAATTTTACCAAAAAATTTTATTTTGAAAAACATGTGTTAAGCATTATTATTGAAGACAAAGGTCAACTTTCAATCTTTACATAAATCAAATTTTAGACATACCATCCAAAGATCCTTTTCTAAATTTCTTCAAGAAAGGAGCGAGCTGGGCAGGTGTCCATAAAGTATCAGAATGTAGAGTTGACATTATAGCTGGTGATTTCTCCCTTACTTCGCTAGCCTCATTCTGGCTGTGAGGGGGTAAGGTTAAACTGGCTAGCAATGCCTTTAACTCCGATATACTAGGGTAGGCCTGTGATACTGCGCTGGAATTATAAATGGTATAAACATATGTAGAAGAATGACCAGAGCCTCTAACTGAGCAATGAAATGTCTCAATTTTACCCACGTCTCAATTTTACCGATGAAAACCCTCTTCAGAGAAACAGTTTCACAAACAGCCAATATTTAAGAAGATGAACAGTTTACCAGTAACCTTCTAACCAACTTAAGGTTTCCACTCTTTCAGTTAAGCAATCATTTTACAGACGGCTCTATCCATTACCCTTTTTTTCCTACTGCTTTTCTGTTTTACCGACATGTTCAGCAAAAGTTGGGGGGGGGGGGGGAGGGGGGTGTGAAGGTAAGCTATAACAATTTTTGGGTCTCGTATCATGTGCAGATGAAGATTGTCAATGTCAAGGCGACAGAGTCAGAGGCAGAAGTGTAGGGTCATTGAATTTCCAACTTTTGTAAAATGAATCACATACCTTAAAATGTTGACATATTTCTGTAATATTTTCCCTGCTTTGGAGGAATCAAAACTGACAAAATGTTGTAGAAAAGAAATAAATTTCACTATCAGTCCTCCCAGTTGTCGATTATCTTTACCGTGTTTCTGGAAGATACGATAAAATAACTGATAGTCACAAACATAAGTGAGGGCAAATGTGATCCGTGTTAGTGTTAGGGGTTAAATTTGTTTTTTGGTTGGTTTTTTAAAAACCGGGGCAAAAAAAATTTTAAAGATTAGCGAGTGTGTGGGATTACTCAGAATACGCTTTATATTTATATGAAGAATGAGCGCAATTTTGTGTTATGTGATGGTGTTAACATTGATAAGAGATTAACCTCACCCATTGTTTTTAAACAAAATAAAAACAACAGTCACAAATTCATGTCATGACAAAAATAACACAACACAAAATAACTGCTAAGTTAGAAAATCTTTGGCAAAGGCAAACAGCAAATGAGATCAAATATTTTGACAAAATGAAATTGATTTTTCTGACCCATTGAAAATTTTTTCTTTTTTTAATTCTTTCGAAACAATTTGATGTATTTCAAAGTCAACAACAAATGGGAGAAAATACAATACATGAGTAATTATCTCGACATAGAAGACCAAGATCAGTAAAGAGGCACCACATGGCAGTTAACTGCTGCTCAACACAATCCAGCACCTTCAAAATCTGAATCATGTTAAATGTCTTGTTATACAAACAAAAATTCACCAAGCCAAGGGCACATAATCCAAATTAAAACAACTTACATCAATAAGGTTAAAATAAGCATCATAGATAAGCTGTAGAGCTGATAGTTGACAGTTGAATATATGAGGTTGTAGAATATCTAATATACCCAATACATGTGAGAATAACAGTAAATAATTCTGGTTTCGGAACTCTGTAAAATTTAAAGCTGTACGACCTTGTAACAAGGCTGCTATCATAGGTAACTGTCTATAATAGAAATTACAAACTGGTTAAAAAAAAATATCTTCATCCCTGAAGAATACTGATTCAGCGATTATTTCTATGAGTTAAATTCAATATCAAATTTGGAAGTTTGCCATTCAAGATTCAGTGAATAGGGAATATTGTTAATAGAGTTAACTGTTATTAGACTGGAAGGGTCATGATGTACTCTGATGTGTTTTGATCAACAAAATTTTCAATCACATAAATTGCATTTGAATTTATTTCAAAATTACAGATTGAAAAAAATGAAATACATGTATTGTACTAGCTATGAGGGATATCATCATAGAAACCTTCGTGTTTCAGTGAAAAGAATATAACAGATAAATCTATATTAAAATAGGGAAAGCTGATTGGTTAATATAACATATATAATCTCATACTAGATTTAAATAATTGACCAATGCTGAAATGTTTAAATTTTCCTGAACTTTGAACTTCATAAACTAGTTTTTGATAATTGACCAATCAGGTGAAATGTTTAAATTTCCCTGAAACATCGTAAATTATGGACAAACTTCAATAATTCTCAGAGGGCATATAGGGATGAGATTATAATAATAGGGGATCTTTTCAACCAACCCTCAATCTACAATAAATCAAGTTGAAGTATTGAGCAGCAATATTTACCGAAGTATCAACAGAGGGTGTTCGGAAGCTAGTTTACGACATGCTATATTAGCATCATACATCTTACTTTCAGCCATCTTCCCAGTCTTAGCTTCGCCTAGAGCTGTTATTAATCGATGAGATATTATATCCAACTGAAAATAGTCAAAATAACAATACATATAATAACTCAATAACTCAAACACTACTAAATGAAACAACTGGTGAAAAACACAAATCTACACTCAAGATCAGGGCTGTTGATTTGGCCCTATATGCCAGTCAAGACATTTGTTACTTTTATCTTAGTTGAAAATAAAGTTGATAATTTGCTAGACTATTGAAACAATCTGGGTAGCTAATGAACCAAATAAATAAAAATATATACTATTGTCCTGTCATCTAACGTTTAGGCTAAAAGAGTTCCTCAGAAAAACACTTAAAGGAACGCTTTTAGTTTAGCCAAAACATTAGATGATAGGACAATATTATATATTTTCAAATATTTTACCCAGTTATGGGAATTTTGACAGTGCAGAAGCATTAGTCTACTCTTCATTGAGCATAGCCTGTTAGCCTGTTGGTTAATTCTGACTGTTAGAGGCTTTTTTCCATGTCAGCTCCTCCAAGCATTACTTGATAAAATGTTTCAAAGGTATTATATGATGTTATTGAACCTTGTACCCTCTGGTTAGTGAGCCATGACATGACCCTATCACAGAAACAAATGAGTTTGTAATCTGTTGGTTAATTCAAACAACTAGATACAGTCTTTGTCCTGTCCGATCCTCTAAGACGCATCACAGAATTCAAGGGTATAATATGGTGTAATTGAACCCTGAACCTTCAGGTTACCGAGCTACCATGACACCAGGAGAAACAAGAGAGTTAAAATCGTAACTGACCTGACTCTTGCCTCTATCTGATTGATACACTTGGGATAAGAAGAGTTGAGAATTGGATATCCAGGATAGTAGATAGGGATACTGTAGGTATAGTTCTAATAACAGATTCTCATATACTGCTTTCTTAGGACTGAAAAATACACAAATATACTGAATTCTTATAACTTAAATCATATATATTAACAATTTGAACAATTTTAAATAGATATTTGTTAATTTGAGCAAAACGTTTGAGTTACCTAGACATTGGTAAAACTAACAATGGAGCCAGGCCACGTTTGAAAATTTACACATTGAAACATTTATTTTGCATGTTGTATTAATCAAAGAAATCAATAAGGAAGAACAAAGGTAACGTTTCATTACACACAGGTAACATTTCATTACACATAAAGGTAACGTTTCATTACACATACAGGTAACGTTTATTACACATACAGGTAACGTTTCATTACACATACAGGTTATGTTTCATTACACATAAAGGTAGCGCTTCATTACACATACAGGAAATGTTTCATTACACATATAGGTAACATTTCATTACACATACATGTAACGTTTCATTACACATACAGGTGACGTTTCATTACACATACAGGTAACGTTTCATTACAAATAAAGGTAATGTTTCATTACACATACAGGTAACGTTTCATTACACATACAGGTAATGTTTCATTACACATAAAGATAACGTTTCATTACACATACAGGTAACGTTTCATTACACATAAAGGTAAGTTTCGTTACACATACAGGTAACGTTAAGTTACACATACAGGTAACGTTTCCTTACACAAACAGGTAACGTTTCATTACACATAAAAGTAACGTTTCATTACACATACAGGTAACGTTTCATTACACATAAAGGTAACGTTTACAAGTGATAATCAATCATTACAAATACACTCATATATTATATGAATGCTCAATGAATAATGACAAAGTACTCTTTTAAAAGTTAAACCTACCTATCAGAAGCTATTTGTTTCTGTATATGTTGTACAACTAATCTAACTCTGGTATCATCATGACATAAACACGCTTGTAATAACTCCATACGACAACCGATATCTAGATTATCATAGGTTGAAATCTGGTCATGTGATGTGAACACCTCTTCTATGATATAATCTACCACTGCTAGAATCTGTTTTTGATTTAAACCAAGAACATCATCCTGAAGCTCATTCTGGAAGAGAAAGAAATAATTGCTCCATAATTTGCATTTCATCAATGCCCTCATGATGTTCAATTCCTTGGTTCAAAGGGAGACAAGTTTAAATGAAATTATTATTTCAAACTTCTCTTCTCCTTTATACAGCCACTGTTCAGATTTTCAATGTTATTTTATAGGTATGTCAAATAGGCTGACAACTGTTAGTTAATAAACCTACCCTTTTTGAAGTTTGGTCTCTACCCTGCCATATTTTAGGGATATGAAGACACGCCCAGAGAAAATCTAACACAGATGATGCATCATAGCTGAAATTACAAAATAGTTAATAAATAATTCAATAAATTACAATATACTTCAATAATTACTATTTTACTGTGAAAATTCTATGTATAGTCGAAACAAAATAATATATATCCAGATGAACTTATTTTGATCTGATGACAATTTGTGTTGTATAGAATAATTTTATTAAAGGGATAATAGGTCTTAGAATGAACATAAAATTTGAAAATTTTAATCTTGGCTAACAAGAGTTCTATTCATCAGTAAATATACCTGCTGCCATGAATAACATATATATAAGTATCCAAAAAGGTAAGTAATAAAGATGCATTATTCATAAAGATGCATTTGATTTTTGAAAAACGCTGAAACTGATATATATATACTCATATTGACCATTCTTGAGAACTAAAATTTATGTTCAAGCTGGTAAGCATTATCCCTTTAAAGGAGTGCTCTTAATAAAAAATATCTTGTGTTTTTGATAGTATATACTCGTGTGTTAAACCAATTTACCTGTTTACAGAATCTGTGTCTAGAAGTTCATTGATACATCTATTGAGAGTGGACCAACTACTCTGATGGGTTAACATGGCCAATAAATACGGATGATTCTTAGTCTTAGTACAGCTCTTCCCATTGGTTATCTTCTTAGCAAATATCAACTGTCTTTGTAAGAAAGGGTTTGATTGGATGAGCTCAGGTTCTAATAATTCTAGCCAATCAATGAACAGAGAGGCTGCTGAGGCAGGAATGGTATTTCTAAAAGAACGAATGAAACTATCTAAGCAAAAATTATTAAATTGAATTTGTAATTTATGTTTCATGCAGTGTTTTACTAGTTCCCTATTAAGGAATGTTTGAAGTCGGCACATATGAAACAAAAGTTTTACTTATACCTTAAACTCAATGCACATTTTAGGTAGACCTTAGCATACCTCACCTTTAAGGTTAATATATAGTCCAACACAAATTGATGTTGAAATTATGACTGAGGGACAATTGCAGACATAAGGCCTCTATTCAATTTTATTATTCAATATTATAGATACAAGAAATATGGGGAAATTGGGTGTTTTAGTCCAATCTTTTGAAAGTAATACAATCCAATATAAGAAACACAGGGGATTTGAGTATATCAGTCCATACCTTTGTTGTGAATGTAGTAAAGTATTGTAGACTAGATCACAAGCTGAAGACTGGGAGGCTGAGTCTATTGACTGCTTGATTGTTTTATCTACCAGCCTCTCTAGTTTCACACTGCCTTCTTTACTGTACTTCTCTACAGCTGTAAATATACAATGAAAATATCCCATACAGTTATTCATGAAATACATTGGATTGGAATTTTATGTCCTGCTTTTCTGAACTTATGTTTTTCAAATAAAATTTAATTTGTATATTGAATGGTTTGGTTGTTCATTTTACATTTTCTTAAATATAACGTACTATAATTGTTTTTCATTATAATATCATCCTAAAAATTATCTATACTTACATGCAATAAATTTAACTGTATCAACAGGACCTATATTGGATGTTGCAGAGGGAGCACTCTGTGACCTTTCACCTTTTAAATACTGACCAATCACAGCAGAAAATGGTGAACTTTGACCTGTATAGCTATGCCTCAGTTTATGAAACACATCTGAGAGAATTCCACAACCTTTTCCCTAAAAATATGACAAATATTCAATGATAATATTAGAAAAGATTTCAAATTTTTCAGTTTTTACAGGTATATATACTCTTGTCTGTTATTTATTTCACTGTAACACTCTCAAAAGCCAAAAAAAATACATGAACAACAAATCTTCAGGACATCTTAAAAAAAATTTTTAACCCAAAAATATTAAATATTAGTTTTATCTATTGACTATAACACTAACAACTCTCTCTACACTAACAACTCTCTCTACACTTACAACTCTCTCTATACAAACAACTCTCTCTACACTAACAACTCTCTCTACACTAACAACTCTCTCTACACTTACAACTCTCTCTACACTAACAATTCTCTCTAAACTAACAACTCTCTCTACAGTAACAACTCTCTCTACACTAACAACTCTCTCTACAGTAACAACTTTCTCTACACTAACAAGTCTCTCTACACTAACAACTCTCTCTACACTAACAACTCTCTCTACAGTAACAACTTTCTCTACACTAACAACTCTCTCTAAACTAACAACTCTCTCTACACTAACAACTCTCTCTACACTAACAACTCTCTCTACACCAACAACTCTCTCTATACTAACAACTCTCTCTATAGTAATAACTCTCTTTACACTAACAACTCTCTCGACCCTAACAACTCTCTCTAAACTAAAAAACTCTCTCTACACTAACAACTCTCACTACACTAACAACTCTCTCTACACTAACAACTCTCTCTACAGTAACAACTCTCTCTATACTAACAATTCTCTCTACACTAACAACTCTCTCTACAGTAACAAATCTCTCTACACTAACAACTCTCTCTACACTAACAACTCTCTCTACACTAACAACTCTCTCTACAGTAAAACTTCTCTACACTAACAATTCTCTCTACACTAACAACTCTCTCTACACTAACAACTCTCTCTACACTAACAACTCTCTCTACACTAACAACTCTCTCTACACTAACAACTCTCTCTACACTAACAACTCTCTCTACACTAACAACTCTCTCTATACAAACAACTCTCTCTACACTAACAACTCTCTCTACACTAACAACTCTCTCTAGACTAACAACTCTCTCTACACTAACAACTCTCTCTACCCTAACAACTCTCTCTACACTAACAACTCTCTCTATAGCCACTAACCATGAAAAACTGAACACATGCCAAACAGTTGATAAACCAAAGGGGATAAAGTTCTGAACAGGTTTATAGATTTACTGCATAAAAAAATCATTGTGTAAAATCACCCATTTATAAAATGAACATACCAAAAAAGGTCTTTTTAATAAATTTGATAAGCTGTATACTTAAGATACTGTTGGACAAAAATATTCACTAACTAAAAGCATACTTACTAATTTAGAAATCATAATTTTAAACAAAGGACAAGATCTAGATGATAAATTATACAGTTGACTGACAAACATAGGACCACTTTCTGATTGGGCTATCTGTAAATAGAAATATGTTATGGTGTTTATTTGTTCATCACATTGGACGAATAGTTCCTGTAGCTAACACAATTATATGGATAACAATTACTCATTAAAATAATTTAGGATTTTTGACGGGGTACTCCTGTTTTTATCAAGCAATGATTAAGTAATTGTTATCTTTATAATTGTGTCCAGATATAAAGATAACATTGTTCCTATTTGAACAGAATAGTCTAAAACAGAAATGTTAACTATTAATGACTATCTAGGGTAAAAGTGCCCTTTCTCACTGGTGACACCTCTCATAGTATCTATAAGGGAGCCGCATTGACTCAGAGAGCTTGTAACCTGTGGGTTTGGCGTTTAATCCTGGCAAAACTTTCAGATTTTTTTCACCCTGGTATTCCATTTTCTTTGATACAAGGGACTTACATGGAAACAGCATCCAGTTGTTTGGATGGGACAATAGTGCACACGATAAAGATCCCTATACAGTTGGAGTAGGCAATGCTGCTGCTGTCCTGGCGACATTCCCTCATTGCACATTGCATGGCATTGCCTTTCTTTATGAGCCAATAAGGTACTGTGGTAATAAAACTCCATTCATTTCGTTTCTTACAGTATCTATACAGGAAATGAATGAACAATAATTTCTCAAAGTATCTAAATAACAATACCTTCAATATAACCTGCATCAGTTCAAAAGCCTTCTCTCTCTTTATAGATATAGTCTAAAATAAAAATATACATAAAATACTTTATTTATTTGAATGTTCGAAAACAATTGTATGCTCTTTGTTTATGATACAATTCAATATAGTACATCAAAGAGGTTCTCAGTAGAGGCAACTACCAGAGAATTTGATTGATTGAACCATATTCTTAATTTGAATCTAGTTTTAATGATGATATATAAAAATTCAAATACACTGATCTTCTGTCACAAAATGCATGTGAATTAAAAGAAAAAAGAATAAAAATACTTTTCTCACTCAAGAATACAACTGAAAAAATTACCTTTATCAAATTCTGTAAAAGTTTCATAGCATCTGGTTGAGAAGATTTCTGTTCTGAAAATATCTGTAATAAAACATGAACTAATTCTGTAGGACCATATTGAAAACTGGATGAACTATCCGATTTTATTAGCCAGGGTCTTCCAGTCTTTTCTTCTTCCATACTCTCATTCACTTTTTTAGCTGTAAAAGAAAGAGTAAGAGAACTTACAACACCTAAAAGGTACATTACATGTGATAATATGTGTTAGAAATAAAAAATCAATGCAAAATCCTGGATCATTGGAGCTGGACACCCAATATCTTAAATTAGATTAGCTGTCATCTTTAAGTTACAATTAGAAGTATATAGAAAATTGAATGAGAACACTATTATAGATATAATCTCTGAATGACATTTAGAAGTAGGTGGAACATAAAATAAATAAAGAACACTATTATTGATATACTACTCCTTCCTTTAATTTAATCAATGCTACAATTCACATACATGAATCTTTATCAAGCATACCTGTATGCGAATTGAAACGTTGCAAAAATTAAATGAAGGAATATTATATCAATAACAGTGATCTTATTTATCTATTCTATTAAGTATATTGTTTTGCTTGATAAAGATTCCTGTATATGAATGCAAAAATTAAAGGAAGTGATATATCTTCTATAATAGTGGTCTTATTCAATGAATTATCTGATCTAATCTTAACACACATACCTGGTTTACGAGGACTGGTTTGGGTCAATAACTCGTAGAACTTATCTCCACCTTGGGCACCTCTCATATGTTGTATTTCTATCAACTGAGCCATGTATGATTTATCTACCACTGCTTGTTGGAGACTGTCAGCATTAGAATCCATAGCTCGATCCAAACACTGTAATAACTTGCCCATACTACTTACTGGTATACCAAATGATTGAATAAACAGTAATAATTGGGCAGGCTCCAACTCTTCTAAAGCTGTAAATAAAACATGAAATAGAAACACAAACATCCATTTCTATTAACTACAACTTAGATATAAGGAAACATGAATAAAACATGAAGAATGAAGCATGAAGAATGAAACATGAAGAATGAAACATAAAGAATGAAACATGAAGAATGAAACATGAAGAATGAAACATGAAGAATGAAACATAAAGAATGAAACATGAAGAATGAAACATGAAGAATGAAACATGAAGAATGAAGCATGAAGAATAAAACACAAAGAATGAAACATGAAGAATGAAACATAAAGAATGAAACATGAAGAATGAAACATGAAGAATGAAACATGAAGAATGAAAGATGAAGAATGAAAATAGAATGAAACATGAAGAATGAAACATAAAGAATGAAACATGAAGAATGAAACTAGTGAACATGAAGAATGAAACATGAAGAATGAAACAAAAGAATGAAACATGAAGAATGAAGCATGAAGAATGAAACATAAGAATGAACATGAAGAATGAAAATCAAAGAATGAAACATGAAGAATAAAACACTAAGAATGAAACATGAAGAATAAAACACAAAGAATGAAACATGAAGAATAAAACACAAAGAATGAAACATGAAGAATGAAACACAAAGAATAAAACATGAAGAATGAAGCATGAAGAATAAAACACAAAGAATGAAACATGAAGAATGAAACACAAAGAATGAAACATGAAGAATGAAACATGAAGAATGAAACATAAAGAATGAAACATGAAGAATGAAACATAAAGAATGAAACATGAAGAATGAAACACAAAGAATAAAACATGAAGAATGAAGCATGAAGAATGGAACATGAAGAATAAAACACAAAGAATAAAGCATGGAGAATGAAACATGAAGAATGAAACCTGAAGAATGAAACACAAAGAATGAAACATGAAGAATGAAACACAAAGAATGAAACACAAAGAATGAAACACAAAGAATGAAACTTGAATGAAGAATAAAACTTGAATGAAGAATGAAACATGAAGAATGAAACACAAAAAAAAACAAGAGCTCTAAAAATTCCTTGGTCTTTCCCTATGACCCACACATTAATGGAACTGAACTAATAGAAATACAGTTTACAGTTAGATACTAATTGAATAATACTATAGCATAGTTGTGTCATCACCAAAATATAGTAAAAGAATGTCTGATTGGGTAAAAAAATCAACAGCCCTGGTCCCAATAATACTTACCAGCCATAACCAATCTATCTACACTCGACCTTATCATCTTTAATTTTAACCAATCAGGTAACAGTAAGGCTTCCTCGGATGTATCCAATAGAAATGCTGTTGGTAACGTTCCTTTCTCCGGAAACCACATTGACAGAAAATCATTGAATTTATCCTGCTCAGCTGAAATATGTGTAAATGAATAAATACCTCAATTATTAATGATTTAACACCTTGATTTTTAAACTATATATCTCAATATATTAGCTTTAATCTAATCATATAAATAATACAAGAAAATAATTTTTTTTGGATGATGACACACATAACTTGTGTTGAGACATAATGTACCCATGTATTAAACAAATGTGTTTATATATCCCATAATTATTACTTTGTGTTATATATATATGCTCTGCACTTCTAAATGTCGTTCAAATCTTAAATCTAATCATACATGAATTCCTTGATCATGAATTAAAAGAAGTTTTCTTGGCCACAATATAATACAGAGCTGTATATTAACCAAAGTGTAGAGGAAATGTTAGAATCTATTATGCGGATTCCCTTTGTTAACAATATATTCATAGCACGTATAGCTTATATACCATTATATTAGAACATATACCAATATAAAATGTTAAATATAGAGTTGTGTGTATAATATTATATAAAGAGAAGTATACCTTCTGGAGCCCCGTATGTTAACAATATAATCATAGCATGTACAGCTAATATATGCATGGTGGCTGATTTGCCTGATGGCCATTGTAAGATGATCTGATCTTGTGTATTGGACTGAAAACAAAACAATCACATCATTAACTTTTTGTGGATTCCAGAAAGCTCTGTTATAATACAGTCTGATTATAGAAAGCAATCATTCACTATATTCTAATAGATAGTCCATGATTGTACAGTATCAATTATGATTTGTTTATAGAAACACCAGTCATCACCTTACTCTGAGTAACATTTTAAAGAGTCCTCCACTGTTGGGCTTATTTCAGCTTAGAGAAATACTAGGCATAGATAATATCTTACAAGTCTTTTTTGATATCACAAGTCAATAAAATGCGTAACGCCAAGCTATTTTTTAATTTTATTGACGAGTTGTGATATTTTATTATATCAAGAAAGACGATTTTATTTATCACCAAATATCACTGTAAGTTAATAAAGAAATAAATGGAATATTTTAAGCCTTATCTTGTAGGAGAAACAGTCCAGTTACTGCATTCCAGTTTCATACAAGCAATATCTACTGTAGAATATATATTGGGTGTAAATTAACTATCTCTTGATAACATTTCATCCACAGTTGTGCTTTTGCTAGTTTTAGGGAAACAACTGACATCAACTATCTCAGGGATTAGGTCTACTGTGGCTTATAAATGAAATAAATGAAAAAGATCTTCTTGCAAAGTTAATTTAAAAAGTTTGATATTGACATGTCTTTCTTACCCAGTTATAAGCTTCTTTATCTTGTTCAGTAGCTTTAATAAGATAGTTCATGTACAGATCTATCAGAGCAGCTAGAGTTTGATCTTCCATTGGAGTTCGTTTGGATCCTTCAGCTGGTAAAATATGGTTTATAATAGATGTCCTCTCCACTATTAACTGTGCCATATCCTATAATCAAATACAAATAATTGTTATACAGGTCAAAAACTGGTTATACAGAATCAGTATAACACTTTAGATAACTAATTAAAACAAAATTAACGTCCTACTCCTCTCCACCTAATGGGCTAATAAAGAGGGTCAACACCATGAAGGAGATTTTGCCAAGACAGCAGCAACACTCTTTTTGCGATTTCCAACATTCGAAGGATCTTTAACAGTCTGTAGCACATGGGGCCTCTGTTTACTGTCCCATTTGAACGTCTGGACACATTTCCATGTCAGTTCGTCAGACTTGCATCACTGACACGGAGTGACCTGGTTGAAAAGTCTGAAAGTTTGTCTGGATCGCTGCCAGGATTGAACCCTGGACTCACTGGTTATCCAGCAAACGTTTTACTAAAGCCACTAAATTAGAGAAGATACGTGAAGTATCTTAAATACAGTTTATGTTTCCCCAAATAAAAACCTTGTCACTGTAAGGAATTTAATATCTCAGTTCAATAAACAAATAGAAATCTACTTACCAGGGCTAGGTTATCTAAATCTTGTAAAGTTTGATCCATAGCATATCTAGACAGGAATATTATATAGGCACTGATCAAATTAGGGTTAGTTTCTATCTGACATGCCTGAAAATATTAAAGGTCATTTTTAAAAAGTCAAACTTATGGCCCTACTTAACATGTACATGAAAGGTTCACTGTATCTTGGACATAAGACATTTAATATACACTAATTTCAAGTGGAACAGTCAGTCTAAAATAATAAATAAATCAAATAAGACAAGAATCATTTTGAACATATAAGACAAGATAATAATTATGAGATACATACAAACTTCTTTAATACATGGGTATATAATGTTTCAAACTAAGCCAATTTACAGGCTTTGTTTTTCATAATAGCATAAATACAACTTACACTGCGTAAAGCTAAGCAAGTTTGACCTTTGATCTCATGAAACTGCGGAACAGACGGTAAATGTTTCAACAACCATGTATGAGTTGTCTCCTCTTCTTCTGTTTCCATGGCAACATCTTTATCAAGTTCTGATCGTGATACCACCATTGATAGTCCCTGGATTGGAAATAAAACCATACTGATAGAGAAATGATTTAACAATATGACAGCAACATGACAAGTTTCGCTTTTAGAAGGAACTTTTGGCACTTTATACACAAATAGAAATACATCATAAAATCGTGGCAATGACCTGTATTAGATCTAATATTCTCCCCCTACTATTACTGACAACAAAATAAAGTTTAGCTTTTTAGCATGTAGCTTTATTTGCAAGAATAATGTCCATCTAGGCCTTAAGTTTCTTTCTCATTTTTGAATAGCAGATCAGGAAAGGCAATTCACATCAATGGCTTTGTTAAACTTGAAGAAATCATACAACAATAACCATCAACTACATGAACTGTGTCTCTTGTTAAATTTCCAATTTTCCAAACATATCTGTCAACATGGATAGAGTCTTTTCATGTCGTTGATTATGTTTGAAATGATGTGAATTGAAAAGTAAATAACAGAAAGCTGAAATATCTGTTATAACCTACCCTAATGGCCTGGGCTCTGGAACTAGACTGTGTGGATGATAAACGTTGTAAGAAATAATCTAAAACTTCATACATAGTTCTAGAATCAGAACTCTTGTCATGAACTAACGCCTGTAGTCTGCCTAGTAGTTGCTGTTGTTTAATTCTTTTCTATTAAGTACAGAAGATACAGGTTAGAAAATATTCATGAATATATCATATATCACATGTTTCAGAAAGCTTAATGGAATAGTCACATTTCACAAGTCTGAATATCAGTTAGATAACAAAACCATTCACAAATTTATCATCAAAAAAAAAAAATTTTGAAAATGGCTGAAAAAATTAATATCAAGAGAGCAAAATTAATATAAAAATAAAAAGATTGCTAACATAAAATCAAAAACAAAAATCATCTTATACAGTTAAAAATCGATTTTGGAATAGTTTATAAAGAATTGATGAAACTCATGCAAAAAACAAACAAATACCCCACCTGTTTTTTCCGTTGTTTATCAGCACGTATAGAATCATCATCTGATAAAAACTCTATTTTATTTTCTTCTTCTTCTGTTTCATGGAGTAAAAATTCACATAGACATTGTATTGGTAGTACATCTAGTGATCCTTCACTAGACTCTACTAGTTCAGCTAGCCACGGCATAGACTGAGATGTACCCTGAAGTAAAAATCCAGATTTTACAGTAATCTGATTGGATAATAAAGTTAAATTTAAAATTGATTTTTGTGACTGACCAATAAAAATGACTGGAACACTGAAATCATTTTAAGTTAAGTTTTCAGTAAGGGCTCTGGTAATAAGACTATGTTAACTGTAAACATATTAAACTGTAAACATATTAAACTGTAAACATATTTAACTGTAAACATATTTAACTGTAAACATATTTAACTGTAAACATATTTAACTGTAAACATATTTAACTGTAAACATATTTAACTGTAAACATATTAAACTGTAAACATATTTAACTGTAAACATATTTAACTGTAAACATATTAAACTGTAAACATATTTAACTGTAAACATATTTAACTGTAAACATATTAAACTGTAAACATATTAAACTGTAAACATATTTAACTGTAAACATATTTAACTGTAAACATATTTAACTGTAACATATTACTGAAACATATTAACTGTAAACATATTAAACTGTAAACATATTCATAACTGTAAACATATTAAACTTAAACATATTTAACTGTAAACATATTTAACTGTAAACATATTAAACTTAAACATTTCAAAGTAAACATATTAACAACTTTACCTGTAAACATATTTAACCGTAACTATTAAATAATAGAAAACCACTGTTCTGATACTTCCAATAAGAAATCTTCTGTTCACATAACATTTAGTTATGTTTAAATTTTACTGTTTAATACTTTAGCTGTTAGAACTTTACCTGGTGATTTAGCAACACCACTGAAATTAAACAGGAATAATATAACTAAGTCTTAAATATAACATTATTGTAAATGAACCTTATGAAGACGTGCAACAACATGCAGTGTTCAATGAGGGAAATTTTGCAAGAACAGCAGCATTAGCCTACTTTTTTTGAGGCATTTTTGCACTATCTGTAGCATATGGGGCCACAGTTTATTGTCCCATTTGAACAAATAGACAAGTTTTTCCATGTCAGTCCCTCCGACCTACTTTCATGTTTGGTGTAACAAAAACTAAATGACATCTGCAAAAGTTTGCAAATATATCAGTAGACACAACCCTTCTTGTCTCATCTGAAAAAGATTACGTACCAGGTCTCATATTCTATGGGTCTTAACACTGTTTCTAGGATATACTAGTTTAGGGTGTTTAAAAAAGGGGTACTCTTACTACTTCCAAACAAGCTTACTAGTGTTAGGTTTGTTTTGAGGTCATGTGGCCAAGGTCATGACATCTATATATTGATGAGGACAAAAGGGAATGAAGAAATGTACCTTGGGTCCATGGTAGTTAGCTGATTAACTAAATGACTATTAACTTCAGTAATAGTAGTTTTACCAGCCAGGTGTGTTTCAAATTCTATTATCTCTTGTACTTCTTTCTGGTGGATCTACAATAAATATATTAATAATATATAAATAACAGGGCATGAAACTAACTTCTACTTGTCTAACACCAGTAGAGAATAAATGAATGGAGTTTTACTTCCTACTATCCTGCATCTGAGTGTAACATCAGTAGAAACACATAGTGAGCAATGGTAAAGAATCTCGTTCAAACTGAGAAATTTAAAATCATATATAACAAATAACCAATTAGACTAATTAACTATCTAATTAACTGAAACTATCCGAACAGATTAGCGTTAAATACTTGTATAATGTATTGATATATCACATTTCGGTTAGGTTCGGCATCAAATACAAGTTTAGATCCATTACATACCTGTCTCTCTCTACTTTTAATATCTTCTATCAACTTGTCATCAGTAGCAGTGGTCGGTGGGGGAAATTTATAATTACTGCAATATAGAAAAACAACTAATTAATCAATCTTAATTTGATTTTTTATCTGAATTATTTTCATTGATAATAATTACTTTATTTGATAGTAGAGGTCAAGGTTCAATGAATATTAAACCCATATAACAACTAACACAAGGGAATATATTATGGCACAACTCACTTATATAATAACAAGGTATATAACGTTTCAACACAAGGTAATATATTATGGTATAATACACTTCTTTAATAACCAAGTAGATAACGCTTCAATAGAATTAACATGTGTCATCATCAGATGTTGAAATAATTTTAAACCAATATGTATATTTTTGAATGACTAAAAAAGTTGATTTTGATTTTTATTTTTCTCAAACAGAAACTCTTGTTATACTCAACATATCAAAACATTCTATTAAGTCAATAACAGGAGAGAAAAAACATTTGAAAAATTAGCATACTTAGTCATAACCATCTCCATCAGAACTTTTAATGTAGGGTAGTTATCCCAAGCTGCTAGACCTATAACACAATAAAATATAAATACCTGAATTAACAAACAGGTTAAAGAATTAACTCTTAAAAACAAACATAGTGGAAGAGTTTTCCTTACTGATAACATCTTTTACTCATTGTTTAGAAGCTCTATTTCATATACAGCTTGTACTTTTACTCATAAAATACATCCGAAACCATATTTACAAATATATAGTTCACAGCCTTACTGTATAGTAGATCTCTTTCAATAATATTTCGCACTCAAATTATAAATCCTAAGTTTTAAATCAATGACATGAAATATCCAGAGAATTGTTGTATTTGATTTTATTAAATAATTTAAATTATTTGGCTGATATCTTACCAAATGTACTTGGGTTAAAAGCTGTTAAAGTAAGTAACATAGACCAGGCTTTCCAGTATAAAGCTGAGATGGCTAGAGTAGGAGGTGTATACCTGGAAAACATAGTAATATTTTTCTATTATAGAGTTGTATTGTACGACTTGTATATTAGTTACCATGGTACAAATAATCCAAATTTGCTAATTAGCATTGCAAAATATCATGGGTGACTGCTTGAAATCTATATTCCATATTTGGTCATTTCCACTTTTGGTACTGTTAAAAAGCTTGTAAAAATTACTACAGTATGTAAAAATTATGATTTTTGGCATCTGACTTCAAATAGCATTTAACAATGTTTTATGAAATATACCAAGAAGAGATAAAACTTGAGAATGAGAAATCTAAAATCTTACCCTTTAGGTAGAGTGATATTTTCAGGGTATCTGTATGTACAGAGATTTAACAGAGCATCTATTAATTCTAATCTTTCAACTTGTAACACTTCTAAACCCACTAAAATACAAACACATGGAGTTTTACACCCTACAAATAATTGGTTTCAGCAATGTAGCATACAAACTAACAGTCACTAAGTACGCTTAAATTGTAACGACCACTAAAAAAATTGTACCCTACCATTCAATTCAATTCAATGCAGAGTACAAAAAGGGCATTTTTGCCAGTACAGAGGCATAAGCCTCCTCTTTTAGCGATTTCCAAAACTGTCAAGACATTTTTAACGTGCACAGCACACAGGGCCTGGATTTTTTACTATAAACTTTTTTCGCCTCAGTCACTCTGCATCATTAAGGGAAACCAGGTTGAAAAAACCCTAGACCCTCTGATTAATGAACAAGTGTCTAACTCACTGAGCCTACGCAGAATAAAGAAAATGTAAACATATCATTTGTTATATAACTTACGTTCTTGATTCAGTCCTGCAGCTCGTTTAATCAGCTGATCTGCAAGTTCCACAGCGTCAACTGGAGTGAGAGGTAACTCTCGAGACAGACCTATTACTAATATTCTCATTAATGTATCTTCTAACACAGGAGATTCAGTTGATAATCGTAACATCATACTGTAAACAATTCACATAAATAACATTTTATTATTCTTTCAGAAATGTTCATACTTTACATCAACCCTATGTTCTCAATGATATATTATTATGGTGCTTAAGCATCTTTTTGTAACTCTGTTGGACTAACTTATTTTTTTTCAGATTAACATCATACTGTAAATAATTTACAATCTTTGTTTTCAGAAATGTTTATTCTTTACATCATATGATTTCAGTGATAAAACTCTATTGGTGCTCAAGCATCTTTTTCATAGCCCTGTTAGATTAATTCATTTTCATTTGGTTTCAAACTGGCATATTGCTGCAATGTGCCATAGGCGGCTGTTTTCAAAGTACACCATACCGTATAAACTAAACAAATATGATAAATATTTAACGTAGGTTTAAAAAGATGAATTGTCTTACTTTCTATCTCCCTCTGGTGGCCAGTTATCTTTATTGTAATAATGTTCTACACTTTCCATAAATAGTACTTTATGTAAACTGAAATATCAATAGTACTTTATGTAAACTGAAATATCAATAGTACTTTATGTCAACTGAAATATCAATAGTACTTTATGTAAACTGAAATATCAATAGTACTTTATGTAAACTGAAATATCAATAGTACTTTATGTAAACTGAAATATCAATAGTACTTTATGTAAACTGAAATATCAATAGTACTTTATGTAAACTGAAATATCAATAGTACTTTATGTAAACTGAAATATCAATAGTACTTTATGTAAACTGAAATATCAATAGTACTTTATGTAAACTGAAATATCAATAGTACTTTATGTAAACTGAAATATCAATAGTACTTTATGTAAACTGAAATATCAATAATACTTTATGTACAACTGAAATATCAATAGTACTTTATGTAAACTGAAATATCAATAGTACTTTATGTAAACTGAAATATCATAGTACTTTATGTAAACTGAAATATCAATAGTACTTTATGTAACTGAAATATCAATAGTACTTTATGTAAACTGAAATATCAATAGTACTTTATGTAAACTGAAATATCAATAGTACTTTATGTAAACTGAAATATCAATAGTACTTTATGTAAACTGAAATATCAATAGTACTTTATGTAAACTGAAATATCAATAGTACTTTATGTAAACTGAAATATCAATAGTACTTTATGTAAACTGAAATATCAATAGTACTTTATGTAAACTGAAATATCAATAGTACTTTATGTAAACTGAAATATCAATAGTACTTTATGTAAACTGAAATATCAATAGTACTTTATGTAAACTGAAATATCAATAGTACTTTATGTAAACTGAAATATCAATAGTACTTTATGTAAACTGAAATATCAATAGTACTTTATGTAAACTGAAATATCAATAGTACTTTATGTAAACTGAAATATCAATAGTACTTTATGTAAACTGAAATATCAATAGTACTTTATGTAAACTGAAATATCAATAGTACTTTATGTAAACTGAAATATCAATAGTACTTTATGTAAACTGAAATATCAATAGTACTTTATGTAAACTGAAATATCAATAGTACTTTATGTAACTGAAATATCAATAGTACTTTATGTAAACTGAAATATCAATAGTACTTTATGTAAACTGAAATATCAATAGTACTTTATGTAAACTGAAATATCAATAGTACTTTATGTAAACTGAAATATCAATAGTACTTTATGTAAACTGAAATATCAATAGTACTTTATGTAAACTGAAATATCAATAAGTACTTTATGTAAACTGAAATATCAATAGTACTTTATGTAAACTGAAATATCAATAGTACTTTATGTAAACTGAAATATCAATAGTACTTTATGTAAACTGAAATATCAATAGTACTTTATGTAAACTGAAATATCAATTAGTACTTTATGTAAACTGAAATATCAATAGTACTTTATGTAAACTGAAATATCAATAGTACTTTATGTAAACTGAAATATCAATAGTACTTATGTAACTAAATATCAATAGTACTCTCTGTATAACATGTAAACTGAAAAAATCAATAGTACTTTATGTAAACTGAAATATCAATAGTACTTTATGAAAACTGAAATATCAATAGTACTTTATGTAAACTGAAATATCAATAGTACTTTATGTAAACTGAAATATCAATAGTACTTTATGTAAACTGAAATATCAATAGTACTTTATGTAAACTGAAATATCAATAGTACTTTATGTAAACTGAAATATCAATAGTACTTTATGTAAACTGAAATATCAATAGTACTTTATGTAAACTGAAATATCAATAGTACTTTATGTAAACTGAAATATCAATAGTACTTTATGTAAATGAAATATCAATAGTACTTTATGTAAACTGAAATATCAATAGTACTTTATGTAAACTGAAATATCAATAGTACTTTATGTAAACTGAAATATCAATAGTACTTTATGTAAACTTAAATTTGCAAACCAATCATAAAATTTTGTCGTAAGTTTTTTTTTTTTAATGAAAAATTACAACAAATTCTTATCGTATGATTTTTTTTTAAAAAGGCCAGGGGCTGATATAGAAACACCATGCATACCAATGAACATATTCTGTAGGTTTATCTGACATGAGTTTAGGTACTGTAGTATGTAGCCACCATACACAATCTCTCTGTATAACAGATACTTGGTTCTTAAAATTCTTAATAACTTCAATATCTAAAATTAAAACAAACAATAATGCTTTTTATCTAAGCTTATATCTTAATATTTAGTAAGCTTAAAACATAAGGTGTTAGAAATAAATAATCAAAAATAATGCTTTTTTATCTATCCAGCAAATTATTTTACAATTATATGTAATTTTATAACAAGATTAGATGAACTAAAGTAAAAAAAAGCAAGGGTTAAATTTATGCTATATTAAGTAAGAATAACACATTAGGTGTAAGATTGTTAAGATAATTCTTCTCTTGGAATATTTCAAAACTGAATTGCTTGGTTGTATTTGGGCTAAATCTACTAAACATTCATTCAACAGAGGGATATGTAGGTGAACTTTTGGTATAAACAATGTATCATATCATGTTGAAAATGAGCATTAAAAAAAAAAAGAAGCTAACCTTTGTTATCTCCTCTTGCAACGGCTGCTACAGCTTCTCTAACACCAGGTGTCACTCCTAGTAATATTGACAGGGTTATCAAGTCTGTTATAGATAGAACATACCTCTCCTGAAACAACCAAAAGACATTATTAAATAAATATTAAAGGACATTATAGGAAGAAGTCTAATGCTTTTTCATTTGGTGCCTATAATACTGGGGTCTTACATTTAGATAAAGATTCAGTCTACCAGTTGATAGATGTAAAATGAAGATAGTCCAGTGTGGAGCATTAGCACTGTGCAGATTTATCGATACAGCAGAAAATAGAAGAAGCAAATTCTTCTGCATCGTGTTCCAACTGAAGCCATAAAGTGGTAAAAATGAAACAATAATGAAGCTAATCCAACAGAGAGATTAATCAACAGTGAAGAACAATAATAATAAAATACAGGGACCAATAGTGTGAATAATATAAACATTAACATCTTACCACTTCTATATCACTAAACTTAGGTTCGTTTCTCTCAGTCATTAAACCCAGACAAAACAAGGTAAAGTTAAACTCATGCCGTAACGATCTAATAATCTCTCTAAATAACGCTCTTAACGCTCGTAAATAATCATCTTTATTAGTCAATAAATCTTGGAATATCTCAGCCAATATCTAGAACATACGATACACAAAACATTCAGTATATAATGACTGCTCATCAAATAAGCAAGGGCATCAGTATTTTGAGGTGGGATAAATAAGAATCTAGACTCACATTCTGTTGTCAGGCATTAACCTACTCGTTTTGCAATTTCCAACTGTTGGGGGATCTTTAACCTACACAATCTGTAGCACACGGGCCTTAGTTTAATGTCCTACTTGAACAACTAAACCCTTTTCTTATGTCAGCCCTTTTGATATGCATCACTGCCAATGTCAACCTGGTTGAAATCTATCGTTGCCGCGATTGAATCTTCATGTTAGACAGCCAGCATCTAACTGACTGAGCCACTGTGGCTCCATATCACAGTGTAGAACCAGGTGGCAGAAATCTAAGAATACTGAGTACAAAGCAATACCAGTTGTGTTACCTTTGAAGCTTGGTCTGTATTTGAAGCAAATATAACACCTAATAAAGACATGTTATTAGGATTTCTAGCTGTGGATAATTCATTATAAATTGTTAAATTTAATATCATCTTTAAATTGTCTGCATGACCACTGATCAGCTCTCTACAAAATAAAATACAGTACAGTCTAAGTCCAGTTTGCTGAAAAAGTGTCCATTAGGGGGATGTAAATGGGCAAATGTCTAACTCAGTCAGTTTGCTGAAATAGTGTCCATTAAGTTGGCAAATGTGTTAAATGTACTAACCTGACACAGTTTAAATAGTGGTTAATTAATGGTTTAGTTTTCAGTCGTATCTTTACCACTTGAGCTATAACCTCTATATCGGCTTTATCATGGTTCACACAATTCATACAAACAGACATCAATAGGTCCTGAGCTGTTCTGGCAAGCTGAAATAGACAATAAGATAGCTTGCTAGACATCACAGTTCATACAAACAGACATCAATAGGTCCTGAGCTGTTCTCGCAAGCTGAAATAGACAATAAGATAGATTGCTAGACATCACAGTTCATACAAACAGACATTAATAGGTCCTGAGCTGTTCTGGCAAGCTGAAATAGACAATAAGGTAGCGTGCTAGACATCACAGTTCATACAAACAGACATCAATTGTTGCTGAACTTACCTTAGGATTCTGTAGCCACATCTCTAATCTCTGACTGGCCAGAGTTCGGACTTCAGAGTAACCACATGTAGCTGACATTAGCCGTATTAAGTTTCTAGCTGTTGCATCCATTGGCTGACGTCTATTTAGCTGTTCTCGGATTAAATCTAGGATGTATGACTCTATATGTTCTTGTTGACATGGGTACCTACAAGATAAAATAAATATAACATATGTTCTATTAATCTGTACCTCAAGGATGTCGGCTGGTCATGAAAATATGGAATGAAATACTGATTTGTTGAAAATGGTTGTACTTCATGAAATTTGAAATTTATGAAATTTGGGGTCCTTAATTTTCAATTTGTGATAATCATACTTTCATTGTTAAGTTCAAAACAATGTTTGAAATAAAGGTTCCATCAAGGACCTGTTATTCTGGCCAAGTATTCTCCAAACAATCGTAGTGCTAGGTTATCTTAGAAACACTGGTAGTAGATATTCTGGTGGAAGTTATGACCCTAGTGCTAAGATGGTTTCAAGAATACGCAGGCTGGTTATTGTCTGCAGAAATTATAACAGAAACTTGAGTGTAATTCTGTACCTGTCAAAGACTGGAACAGTATCTTCTGATAGGTTACTCTTAGTACTATCAGATCCTTCCGATTCCTTGGATACTTCTTCTTCATCAAATAGATTGACCTGGGGACTAGCTGTAATCACAAACATCATTAAATATCTAATACTTTACTAATGTACAATCAAATCAAATCACTACTTATATACTTCTATGATACAAGATAAGTGTGTAATGCTGTCAAGGTATTAGATGTAGATATGAACAACTTTACTGATGTCAAGACGGAAGACATCCAAGTAATACTATAATACCAAAATGGATTCAATTTTAAGAAAGGGGTGGTTGACAAATTCAAGTCACAGAGTGACACCAACAGACGTTACAAAACTGTGAGTACGTTATGAATTGATACCCACACCTTGGGACTTTAGTTAAAAATTGTTTGTAATTTGAATCTAATAAATACAGATGTCATCTGTCAATCTTCTCAATACAGAAATCAATCAACATTATCACACCACTTGCATCTCAATAAATAGATATGAATATGAATTACCAGTTTCATCATTAGCTATTGATGCCAAGTCAAAAACTGGCATATGATGAATGCTGACACATTGGTACACTGGTACACAATAATGGAATTGTAAAATCAGAAAAAAAATCATTGATGTCATATATATACAAGTGATATACTTTGTATATTTTATATACAAACAAAGAAGTTGCTACCAAATAATATAACATAATGTTACCTTTATGTTATGCAAATTAATTGGAGTTCAGGGTATATGCTGTTTTAATTTCATCCACACTCTATGTTCAAAGGGTTAACTACAAAAACATCAACAAAAATCACTTACAAGGACTAGTCTTCTCTCCACTTGGTTCGCCAGACCCCACCAATAGATTTTTAGGTGGAATTTTTGTCCCAAAGGCAGTCTGGATATTCTCGACAAAAGTTTTACAATCTTCACGATCAACCCAGACTCTTTCTCCTAATGAGTCCTCAACATATACCTAAATTTTGAAAGAAGATTAGAGTAAAACTTAATAGGTAATAAAGAACTTTAGGAGTACCAGGTATCTAAAAATCCTTGTATACATCCTATGAAATGCACATGCTGCGATAAGGGATTTTATGCTGATAACCCCTGTAACCTGAGATGTGCTCATATCCTTCCTCTATAGGGACACCTGTCAAGGAGCTAAACAGAAGCATGTTTCACGAAAACTTAACTTAGAATGATTTTAGTGTATGGCCAGATTGGTCAATCACTAAAATTAAGTTTTTATTAACCAATCACGTTACTGTATTTCTTAAAATCTTGTTTGTATCTTTGTTAAAATTTTATAAAACAGGTCCCAGGGATTGAAATCATAATCTTGTGTTTTTGTAGATTACCTTAACAAAGTTATCTGGCCAGTTTTCTTCTTCTGCAAAGGCTGATAACAAAACATTACAAGCAAATACTGAGACTAGGGGATTTCCCTTGGATTTAAAATTAATGGACATATCTCTTTTTAACAAACTACAAAACGCCTGAAAGAGTGAAGAAAAGTTTCCTGTAAAATTATTTAGACATGTGCTATTTGGAAAAAGGCATCTAATGCAAATTGTATATATAAGAGTAAGCATTAACTGAACTAAACATGTTTTACTGTAATTATGTTTGATGTAAATAATAAATACAACAAGTACATGAACTAACATGTGTCATATATTAAGTGGACCCTTTAAAAGGATGATGACAGAAATTCACTAAAGGATGCCTAATATATCAAAATATATCTCAAATCTCAATGAGAAAAGGGGATGAAAACAAAAGATGATATTGGGTTATGAACTGAAAGATGTATAAGAGCAAAACTGCCTAAAGAATGAAAACATATCTTAAATTTCTAAGGAGTAAAACAGAGAGTAAAACTTACATCAATGACAACCTCACTACAGAAGAGAGCTGATTTAGTTTTAGCAAGATACATAACAGTGAGATAAACAATAGGATCAGGTTTAGATCTGTTTAATTTAAGATGTTTCACAGAACCACATAATAATCCTTCTACTCTCTCATCATCTCCATCTATTTCAGCTTCTACAACTTCATTATATAGATCACTAGACTTCACTGAAAATATACAAATATTATTTGCTTTTAAATTTTGAGAAATAAAATCATAGCACTTTGTCACCATTTAACTGATTTTTATCCCAAATATAAAGAAGCTTAATGGCACTTAAGCATCCAGATTCTATATTTCATATACAGATGAGATCAGTCTATCTTTCAAACATCATCAACCACAACATAAATCATTTATTACCGTACTTAACAATATCAGAGAGAAGAAAAAAGTACTAACCATCAATGGCAGATTCTTCATATGCATGTACAACAGGAGCTGGGGATGCTCGTTTATCTCCATCATTACGTCCTAGTGGCGTGAAAGTTTGAGGGGATAGTTTAGGTTTTTTACTGCTAGCTGATAAAGAGCTACTTGGTGCTTCTCTTTTCCTTTCATTCCCTGAAACTTTACGACCAAGTGGTTGTGGGCTGGTGGATCTTTTCACTTCTGCTGCTCCTGTTTTACCTAGAGCTACAAAATCTCCTGACGGCAAGTGACCTACAAAATAAAATAAACGAAAGAAATAAAACTTAAGCTCATATTGTAATGAATATTGCCCATTGTAGATCTAGGAATGAAACGAATTGGAGTTTTACATCATACACTTCTGCACTGACTTTGGCAATGTCAATGCAATGTTGGTACTCAATAAAGGAAATTATAAAACAACTGCCAAAAGGTATTCAACATGGGGAGAAACATGGCTTTATTTTATTTATTGTCCCATCCATCTGTCCTGTGTCACAGACACAAGGGAAATGGGTTGAAAATTCCGAAGTTATTACCAATATCTCGCACTTCATCAGACTATAATATGCCGGTATTGTTGTTGGCTTTATTGAGTTTTCTTCTTTCTATAGTAAGCCTTACCAACTGTAGACAGTTATGCACCTATTGATACTTAACTGTAAAAATAGCTGATGGAATAAAAGATTTAATCCAGACACTATTAGCGGAGCCTACTGATGATAATTTAATAGGCCTACAGAATGTTAATTATTTTTTTCATCATGACAAGATAAGATGGCAAATGCACAGAGCAGGGATGGATTAGTACCATAGGATTGTATCTAATTACAGTAGCCTACCTTTAGATGATCTCTTTACTCCAAGTGCTTTGCTTCTTTCCATTTTGATCTGTAGACTTTTAATTAAATTTAAAGTTTAAATTGAAATTTCGTCTCTTATACGGCATTGTAAAAATTCACTTGAAGTAGCCATTACAATGGAGGGCTTTTCTCTCCTCAATTTATTCATTTGAAAGAGGTTCAATTCAAGGGACATAATACGTCAAGAACAGACTACAGTCAGGACTCAGTCTTTGGAAATCCTCTTTCCCTCTCATTTTTTGAGTTTTTACATATATTTTGTTATATTACTTGACTAATTTTTTATCTAAATTTTTGAGTTAATTTAGGCCTACATGTGGATCGATAATTTAACAAAATAGTAGATTAGTGTGCAGAAACAGTCAAGCAGGTGTTTATAAAATAAAGTGGTTTACTTTCATTTTGACAAGCTCAAGATTTTCATGTTCATTGAATTTTTTGTCCGGAAACTACGTGTAGGAATTATCCAGGACTCCATCTGATATATTGGAAAGTTTTCAACCAGATTTTGGAAAAGTAATAGAAGGTTGAATTTCGTGATTTTAACATAGAGTCTATATAATGTTAATCTGAAGTTCCAATAGGAATCAGATTTAGGGTGGAAATTTTTTGAACAGGAGAGGGGTAACAAGTCTTGTCTACAAATCACTTGCAAAATAACAATTCTAAAATAAACCATGAGAATTCCTGTCTTAGTTTGAGTTAAACAATGGTACTAATAGATTGATTTTAAAGACTATGGTTGAACAAACGGTAATCAAAAGGTGACAAAAGGTGTTGCTTTTCACTACACTTATCCAGATTCCATGATATGTGTACTAAAGAAACGGAGAATCTTCCACTGTAAGTTAATTAGGTTATTATAATAGGTGACTTTATTAGTATGCAATCCTTTACAAGATGTCTTTGAACTTGGTCCGAGTAGTCTTTCGTTAGAATCTTGGTTCTCCTTTTGGTTCGAGTTGTTCGTACTAAATTTGCAAATACAGTTTGAACATGTGTATTGTTCAAGGTTTAAAGAGACAGTATGACTAAGATTCTAGTCCAGATACATTATGCTCTGATCGATGTTTGATTGGCTAAGCCTCATCTATTTTTTTTACAGAACAGGGAGTTAAATTTCCCGAATTGTTTTATTGGTTTATATAACTTAGCATAACAATTTTCTTTTTTAAAACAAAAAATACGAATACAATAAGATCTTGAAAAACTGTGAACTAGATTAGCAACTTACATTTACATAATATTGTATTATATTACAATGTGCATTATATTTACTTTACTGTACATTTACATATTTACATTTACAGCACTTTGCATTTACATTTACAATTACATAACATTGCATTAATTTACAATTACATAACATTGCATTATATTAGAATTACATAACATTGCATTGATTTACAATTACATAACATTGCATTAATTTACAATCACAATTACATAACATTGCATAATATTACAATTTGTGCATTACATTAAATTCTTAAATAAGCATAACCATGTTATTTTACTTCAAAATTATATAAGGATACATAAAACTAGAATTGCTTACAATTATGAACGTATTTCGAGAGCCTTAAAATATTATGTAGGCTAAATTTGCAATTACCTACATCTAGACAATATATTGAATATCATTTGACCTAGTTTTCAAAGTCATAAAATAATTAGGTCACACCTTCCGTAACGGTTAATGATGGCGAAAATATGAAAATTATCAATTTTTGCTGTATTTAAGTACACTTATCTCTATGAATTTTTTAAGTAAGCCAAATTAAAAAATATCTACTCGTAGACAATATATTGAATATTATTTGACCTAATTTTCAAGGTCATAGATTAAGTGGGTCACACCTTCCGTACCCGTTAAAGTGACCTAATTTTGAAAAAATTGAAATTTAAATAATTCGAAAAAAAATACGAAATTTGAAAATCGGTCTCCAAGAAAAGGTAGATAATGATCCATTGTATCTATGTGCTAAATTTCATCAAAATCGGTCTATCAGTAGTGTCTGAATTTCGGATTTAAGAATTGTAACGAAAATTCAAAATGGCGGCCGATATGGCAGCTTGACCTAATTATTTAGGTCAAATCAATTACTATTGACAAGTTATTTATAAAACAGTTTTCACTTTTCACCTAGCAGTTATAGACCGGAAGTTACGTAATTACGTCATTTGAGGCTAAACCGGAAGTGGAATTTTTTTTTTCACATTTTTTCAAAAATTATAAACATATCGCCTATCAACTGGTAAAGTTTCAAAATTTTACCATTTATATTAAAGGAGAAATCACGGTCTGAAATTTTTGCCGATGACCCTTGAATATTGAATTGCAAATCGTGGGTAAAATATTTAACCTAATTGCATAAAACCTATAATTGTTAGTTGACAAATAAATTGAAGTTTTCAAATCTGAAAATCCGGTCAAAATCGAACTGAAAATAAACTTGCTAAAGCAAAAAAACCTGAACTTCCGGTTCTCACTTCCTGTCAGAGATAGAACTTCCGGTTTTGTTTTATTTGATAATAGAAATCATTCTAAGATCAACTGTAGATTTAGAATTTCTGCACCTTTTACCAGTTTGTCTGCAAACTCATCCAAGAATTACAAAAAAAAAAAAAAAAAATAAAATAAAATAATCCGAACGATTACAATACGTTTTCGCCAAAGTCGAAATACGTAATAATAAACATCGGCATAGGGCGGCATTTAATATAAGAAAATATTGCACGATAACCAGGCCCGTAGCTGGAGGACAGGGCAGCGGATGGAGAAGTGAACAATACACTTCTGAAAAAAAGGACCATACAATATTGCCTCTCCGGATATTACTTACTCCTCCGGGTGTATTACTCTCCCCTCTGAACAATAAAGTCAAACTACGGGCCTGTTGAGAATTAACATGAAATTTAAAAACGCTTATCAGCCCTTTTTCAAATATAACGTATCATATCATAATAAATATATTACATTATTTAGAAGATAAACACTTTCTGTTTTAGATTTAGAGGGGGTTTATTCGATATTTAACCATGCTTGAATCATTAGATCCCGAGACCGCTTGCGGTCGAGGGTCTCTAATGGTATATTCAAGCATGGTTAAATATCGAATAAACCCCCTCTAAATCTAAAACAGAAAGTCGTTTATCGGAATTGTACCACAAATTGGGATGATTTTGTTCCCGGACTATTTTTTTATGGATAATTTAGACATGGGCTATTCGGTTTTTATGACGTTAGGTGCAGTATGACGCACATAACAACAAACTGCACGTGCGCTATCGAATGAAAAAGAAGACATCCTTTTTATCATTAACATTAACAAGATTTGTAACTAGTTCGCTGAAATTAATACGCCAAATTGCAAAGACATGATGTCAAATTGCTATTAAACCCCATGTATTTCGACCAATCAGAACTCAGAATTTTTGTTATTTGTGGTACATTATCATATATTAAATTATTCGGCCACGGAATAATAATAGGCCCCAAATGCGTCAACCAATTGCTGGTCTGTCACAAAATCGTATATTGAGCACTGGGTGTAAAAAAAGGTGAATGATCGGCAAAACTGGAAATGTAAACAATAGCCAACACATTCCAGTCGACTTGTAGGATTATAAACAGCCAATGGTGCCAAGCTATCTGGCAATAGCTTGTCCGATTTAAATAAATCGTACGTTGTACTTCGTGGGCATTGTGGGGTGCATTCGTTAACTAAACCTGTAAAGTAAAGAAAGTTTTAATTAATCACTGATCTATGTAACTTTTTTTATTTAAATCACAGGGACCGGTAACATACTGATTGTTGAGGAAAAAATTTTCTCCATGGATCAGTGGACGGTATGCTAAACAAGCACAACCCTTCACACTAGATTTTATCAAGCTGGCGGATTGTAACTGAAGGCCGAATGAATCGCACCTATAATTGTAACAACCCTTATTCAAGTAACTTTCTGGACGTCCTCGACGAGATGCTTCCAACTATTATACAGAAAAAAAAATTGAATGCCAATGATGAAGCTAATTATGGCATTGTTCGGTGTTCTAATACATTGGTGGCAATATTTCTTACCGCGCAGCTTAGATAATAGTCGTCTAAATATTTTATTTACTATCTGACAGTACTCAATTTCAGATATACGTAGTTTATTTGACGCAGACCCTCAAGGTGCAGAAGAGTAGGACGTAAAACTCTTCATTTCATTTCATTTCCGACGCAGGGTGCTCGTACAAAAAAAAAATATTCAACTGTCGTCACATCCAGACCGTCATCGACGTTCTCACACATCCGGCAGTCCTCGGCAATTTCCGTAAACTGATATGTAGCAGAGCTTTATCTTTCACTTTCACAGAAGGCTGATCGGTTTCTCACGTCTAATGTTGTGAAAAATACTCACCCGATGGGACGTTATCATCTTCCTTGAGACAAATGTGGTTGTGAGCGTCGGCTATATCAGATTCAAGGATACTGAACATGACCAAACATCTGACAAGACCTCGAAACCCTGGAGTACTAGATTTCCCAATATTTACCATAGCGCCTCCTGTTAATCCAAACATACCACACGAATCGGAGGTACTATTATTGATGTCATTGTTGATTAGTATCGCGACTGTTTCATCGGAAATATTTCTTTTAATACCGACTAAGTACCAAGTACTCGTATTAAACTCATGCTCTATCGAAATGGATCCACATACATTGCCGTTTATCAAAAATGCGTACAGTCTTATAATCGTTTCGTCTATGATTAAATCAAAAAGAACCCTCTCAAATGTATCAGTTATTTTTATAAGAGAACCTGTTGTTGGATTTGGAACATTAACATTTATAACCAAATCAAAATTGGAATCAATCTCTGTACCACTAATTTCTAAGGTTAATGTAGATAAAGCCGAACCATCCATGAGTGTGGCATTATTTGGTAAATTTGGATGTTTCTCTCCAAATCGTAGGCAATCGTGTTCATTTGTTTTAGATGTTTTCAGATCCATTGTAAATCCTTTGTTATCCAATGTCCAAACATGAGATGTTGCAAAACATGGTGGAACTGGAATAAAGAAAGATGGATTAAATTTTATTGGTTTTCACATTCATTATAATGATCATACTTTGATTGTAATGATTATTCATTGATTGTAATGATTATACGTTGATTGTAATGATCATACTTTGATTGTAATGATCATACATTGATTGTAATGATCACACATTTATTTCAATGATCATACATTGATTGTAATGATCATACACTGATTGTAATGATCATACATTATTTGTAATGATCCTACATTTGTTGTAACGTTCCTACATTGATTGTAATGATCATACATTGATTGTAATGATCATACATTATTTGTAATGATCCTACATTGGTTGTAATGTTCCTACATTGATTGTAATGATTCTACATTGATTTCAATGATCATACATTGATTGTAATGATCATACATTGATTGTAATGATCCTACATTGATTGTAATGATCCTACATTGAATGTTATGAACCTACATTGGTTGTAATGATCCTACATTGATTTCAATGATCATACGTTGATTGTAATTTTCATACATTGATTGTAATGATCATACATTGATTGTAATGATCATACTTTGATTGTAATGATCATACATTGGTTGTAATGACCATACATTGATTGTGATTATCATACATTGATTTTAATGATCATACATTGATTGTATTGTTCATACTTTGATTGCAATAATCATACACTTTTTGCAAAAGTTCCTAAATGAAAATTAATTCATACGAGAAAAATATTTACATTTTGTTTCTATTTACGTGAACCAATTAGATTTAGATATATTTTGCATACTAAAAATTAACGGCAGATATTTAGTAAGAGTTGGTAGATGAGGTTCGAGACACATATCTTAAGATTCATGTCTAGTGTTTTTATTTTTAACACCAACTAAAATGTGAAACTTTTCCTTTAACTACTACGTATTGAGAATGACTTATATTAAATAAAACTAACCTGGAGGAATCCATGACCAGTTTCTCTTTAGAGCATTTTGTAGAAGATACTGTGCATTAAAATCCCATTCAAAGTTATACAAGGCAGCCGCTGTAACAAAGCCTGTGTATTGTTTAAAAACGTTTAGACTTTTACCAAATCGAAGAGTCCCAGGAGTGATTAAAGAAAAGAAACCATATATTCCATAAAAGATTTCACTTTTCCTGTTGTCGACATAGATAGATAACGTATGGTTAATGAAACTATTTGCTAGGGCTAACATCGTCCATTTGTCTTGTGTCACGTTAAACGATGTCTCAGTAAGAGATACTTGTATTACACTACCATATGATATATTCATAATCCCCTTCACATTCCCTGCTATAATTTCTACGTACATAGACGTTATGCCAAAGAAAGTGGTTTGGTCATCTGCTTCATAATGAAATAGTACCCCTGAGTAGGTTTCTGCCTTGAAGAAAAGGGAGAAAACTATATCCTTGTCTGTGATATTTGGGTTGGACGGTATCCTGACATCAACATGTTGCGTACCATCAAAATATAATGAAGTGTAGTCTAAATCGGGATGTCCTGACCCAGTAGGAAAACAGCTAGATACTGTACTACCATTGGTCATCACCTCTAAATCGTTGGACAGTCCACTCAAGGGCCATAAATATATAGGCTTCACCATTGCATTCGTCATCGTACAACAAAGAACTGAAAATTATAGAACCAATTCACTGTTTGTATCTATTCGAATTGCCCAGCATTACATAAACTTAAAGCGTTAAAATTGGTTTTGGTTTCATTGCTGAGTTCACCAATACAAGTATATTATAGCTTAAACAATCTTGTCCCAAATGTAATGTTAAACTATTCGCCTATTCACACATTAAACGGGTCTGGAATACATAGTCCACTCCAAATATGAAAACTATTTTGTTTGATACGTTACTCCGTTCGAACTATATCATAGATAGGTAGTTGTTGGTAGATGACAATTAACTCGCTTTCAGAATATTCCAAACTATATTTATTGGTAGATGACAAGTTAACGTCCGCTTACAGCTTACTGATATCATAGACTAGGTAGTTGTTGGTAGATGACAAGTTAACGTCCGCTTCCAGAGGATATTGATATCACAAACTAGGTATTTGTTGGTAGATGACAAGTTAACGTCTGCTTCCAGCTAACTGATATCACAGACTAGATAGTTGTTGGTAGATGACAAGTTAACGTTCGCTTCCAGCTAACTGATATCACAGACTAGGTAGATGACAAGTTAACCTGTGCCTGATATCACAGACAAGGTAGTTGTTGATAGATGACAAATTAACGCTCGCTTTCAGCTAACTGATATCACAAACTAGGTAGTTGTTAGTAGATGACGAAAGTTAACGTTAGCTTCCAGCTAAGTGATATCACAGACAAGATAGTTGTTGGTAGAAGACAAGTTAACGTTCATTCCCAGCAGATGCTGATATCGCAAACTAGGTACAAGTTAACGGTTAAGGCCGACTCCAGCGGAAGTTTATTCACAGACTAAGTAGTCGTTGGTAGATGACAAGTTAACGTGCGCTTCCACCAAACTGATATCACAGACTATATGATACCTCCTGTATGGACATGATATACCGAAAGATGATTGATACTTACTTAGGCCTGTGATTACTTTATCGATTGATTTATACATAATATTTTTAATCATTAACAATTTGTAAACAAAAAGAATTTCATTCCGTTCTGGTTCTGGTTAGTTAAGAATGTATTTTGTTTAATTTGTTGTCGGAAAAGCATTTAAAGAAGATTTTATTCAGATCACTGATGGTGGTATCTGGTCGTAGAGAGCATAGGGTTACAAAATCTCGCATACAGACTCTTCTTCCAGACACGATGTTTCGCATGAACTTGTTTGGTTCTGAAAGTTGAAATGAGAGAATAACCTGTGGATTTATTTGCTAGACTGAATACGTCGAATACATCGACATTTGGAAATCGAAAACAGCTAATGTTGCTTCTCTGGCGAAACTAACTTAATATTGTATACTGCATCACAATGTAAGACCTCGTATTTCAACCGGGAACAGCTAAAACGTTAAGCCTTCGTTTCATTTCAGAAACTATGAACACATGAATAAAAAAATAATTCATTTTGTCCTCAATACCCAGTCGTTTTGTACTTGTTCATAGGCTACACACGACATGTAAAAAAAAGAGACCTATTAATTGCGTTCTAGGAATGTTATGATAATGCCGTTCTAGTACTCTATGATTAATATAATATTAATAGTATTAGAGAGTCTTGTGTGGAATTCGGGGCGTTTAAAATAAATCCTCGTCAGTGAATTATGTATTGTTTGGATTTCCAAAATCGATATTTCAATAACGACACAACAATGTATAATCGTCTACCTGGTAGTGCGTTGCATCGTTGTGCTAATATATTTGCACATTCGGGTTCGACTTAAAGCATGGATACCAGTAGCCCAATTTGATTTTAAGTAGTGAAAGTAATGAGAGGGCGAATAGGTCTACCTTTTTTTGGTTCAATATTTCACTTCTACTTATTCTATTCAATAACTAAATGGACTGTTCATATTTACATTTTTTTTTATTGGACCGCGGTTTGCTCTTTGTTTGAATGAATATACATCGACATTTTACCTATTATAAGAATTTCCATTCGGCAATCTTCGGGGTTTTTCGTAAAACTAAATCTAGTGTAGAGAACACAATAGAAAAGGTTCTTATTATGACCATATTTGAGGAATGTTATATATGTATATAAAAAATATGTTACTTTTTGTTAGAATGAAAAGTGAACTGAACCAAATATCATTGTTTACTGAACACAATTTTAATTAAGCTCATGTTTCCTTTCATCCAACCGATAAACATAAATTAAAATCACTTTTCGCACTGTTGCATTTCTGAGATTAAGTAATCCTGACAGCAATTAGCGATCCCTTGGGACAGTTGTCTAACAAGATGGTAATTACAGAAAATAAAAAATAAAAAAAAACTTTTTAAAAGATTTTATAATTAAGTTTCATTTTTTCTTTTTTATCTAGCTTTAGGAATGCATGGGAGTTGTCTTGTTATTTGGGTTGATGAGTGTTTAGTGAGTTCCTCTCGGTTAAAAAAAAAAAGTCTTATAGTAAGGTGCGGGGCTGAGATTCACCCTGAAAAGATCAAGCTATTTGCAACTGTCAACAAATCGTCTAAAGGTTAGGGAGGAGTTTGTTTAGTCTGTTGACGAGTTATCTCGACATATGTTTGTGGAATAGGTAATGGTCGAATGTTCAATGTATTTTGAGATACTATAGATGTACATTGATATTACAATCATGTCCTCCATTTGCTTCGAATCTCAAAGATTTGATGGAATCATTTAAAATTCACCCCTTCGTAGTGCTCCACTGGAGTTCAATTGGAAAAAAATAGATAACGTATCAGCGACAAATCGAGATATAGGAACCACCCTCCAAAAATGTTGAGAACCCAGACGTAAGGTTCTCCGGTTTGTATCTACATAACAACCGCACAAACATGTTAATGTACACTTATATTAAAAGAAAACAAAGAAAGAGAATTTTGATATAAATATTATATTAGTTATTCATTCAAGTCATTGAAGAAAGCTACAGTATAAAAATTCAATGATTCTTTATATTTTCGTTTTGATTATTATACTTAATCACTGGCTGCATTCAATAGACTAGGACGGGTATATTTGAGAGCCAGGAGAAATATATCAGTACTACAAGTCATTACACAAAGTTTAATATTCATCACAAAAAACACAATCCATAAACAGAAAATACTATATATCAATATCAATAATAAGGATCCATTATAATGCTGTTCGGTTTACGTCGGGAATTATGATTATAATTTTCCTATTTTCTGTAAAATTTTGTTTTGTTTCATACAACTTTGTCTATTTTCCATTTGTTTTTCCACAACCACATTTAAATCTGGTACGGTGAAATATTGGGAAGCATATTCTCGAATATTCTCTGGTCGTTTGGTTAAAACTTCACTTAGAAATCCATCCAACATACACTCTACTTCAGGATGTTCCCTCATGTACGCTTCATTTCCCACGCGAGTCTTTATCTTGAATGCGTTCAACTTTTCCTGCTGCTCCTTGCTTAAAGCACCCAGTTCTGTAGGTCCGGACAAATCATAGGGCTCCATTCCATGGGCAGTCGTATGCTGTGGTGTATCAGCCATAATTTCCTTTCTTCAAAAATGTATCCAAATAATCTGAAAATAATCAGTATTCAATGAAGCTGACCTCAGTTTGCTATTATCAAGATTTGACAGGTATCTGTTTACATTGGTTACAATAAACAAATCTTCAAAATTAGAGAGAAGTATCATTGAAGGGACGCAACTGGTTATTGTTGTTTTTACTTCAGACAACAAATATATCAATTCAATTTTTATTTAGAAAAGCACACGGTGGGGATTTTAAATCATATTGGAATCGATTTAAGTTTATAGCAAAGAAAATAAATTATCTGCTTCTTATGGTGGCTGATTGTTGTCAATCTTTATCTTCACATATATTATATAATTATGTATGTTCCCTTCTAAATATCGCTCTATCTTCGCATAATAATCACTACCGTGAGGCCCACAAGATGCAGAATGCCATGGCGTACAAGTGATTATTCAGGCTCCGATTTCGTATTTCTCTTAAATATATAAAGAAGCAGCCACCGTGGAAGTTTATGGATCTTTGCTTTGAGTTTATATTCATTATTTACTTATCATTGGAACAGCTCGTCAATATAAGCTCAATTCCATTTATCCATATCATGCGCCTACTGTAATATTTCAGAATCTAAACCCTACACACAATACGTGTACAATAAGATAAAACGGCATTTAAAAAGAGTTGACTACTGTTTAACAGTCGGGCAAATATTATCATTCTCTGCTGCAAATATTTTCCATGACAAATACCTTAGACTACACGGTTAAATAACATTGGTGAATTTTATGACGAAATAAATATTTACGATTCTGTCTGAATCTACTTATAAGGGTGTATGAGGTCGTCGCATTAGATTATATTCGAATAAAACCGAACCTCAAGTACACAAACAATAGGGAAAAATATAATTATATCTGACTTTTTTTCCCTACTAGTTATCTGTGGTCAAAATCTTGAAGAGTTGCGACCCCTGATTTCCGTCTACGTGGCCAATGGAGGCAGCCATTTTTATTCACTAACTGGGTCGTCAAGTATCTGAAAATCCACTTTTATCGCAATTTAGCCTAACCATCGAGAAGTGCATACTACCTTAAAATGTTCCAGAATCATTTAAGATTTTGTCTCCTGGTTCTAGTTTTGGTTTATGGCGCCGGTGGTGACGAACATACGCATACTGTAAGTATTCATTTTGAAAGAAAATTGGTTCTGGGAATTTAGGCTGGCAAAATGTAAACATTGCAAATGAGCAACAAAATTACTGCTTTTTGGTTTGAATAAATGTATTTGTTGATCACTCTTTGGTTAGAGATTCTATATTACCCGATTTGTTGATCTTCAAATGAAGCTTATTTGGTCTACTTTATCCCAGATTTTGTTTGAATGACATTTTGTAATCGCATTTTTGCCCTTTCTCGGTTTCTGTCCAGACTCTCGTTTTAGTTTTGAACATGAAATGCATTAAATGTCAGCTCTAATGTGTAGGCCTATTGAGAAATAATTCTCTTGTAATAACATAGCGTTTAAATAATAATTATTGTCAAAGTACCAGTGTACAGAAAGCCAAAATTTGAGACATATTTACTTCTTATAATAGGACCTAATGGCTAATGTTGACCAAATTTTAGCCAGCTTAGGTCTTGGGCCTGACTATTTTGAGTGTGTCCTTGTTTGTATTTTATAAGTGCAATATCAGTCTTTTAAATTTTGTGCCAGATTAAACAATAAGCTTACGTACAAATTAATATAATTTCAATTGAAAAGTTAGGTTAGAAATTAGATTAGGCAATAGCGACTGAAATTCTCTGTTTACTCAGCTGAAATACAGACTATTAACCTGCTCAAAAATTCGTTAGGGATATTTTAGATCAATCAAATAGAGATTATTCATTATTATTTACATTCTGGTTGCCTCTTGAGTAAGTTATAGCCATGACAGTAGATAAATCATATCTGGTTAGAAAAAAATTCTTACAAAAAACCATCGGTACCCAACATAAACCAATGGAAATACTTTTATCTGGACAATGAAAGATGTAGCTGTTTTTACCTAGCTAATCATTTTCGGTTTGGAGATGTCAAAGGTCAAATGCCTTGATTATCCAGCACCAGTTAACCTAACGAGATGTAGAGTTCTGAGAGACTTGACAATGCAATCTATGCATGGCACTAATAGTTCCGTACAAAAACAACCTGGCCTAACTGTGTCAATACTGCTCATATATTTATTTTATTTGATTATCCAGACATTTCTGAAATTGTGCTGGACAATGTCTGTGTCTGGATGCATATTTCACACCTATTGTTATCCCAATATAAGTAAAAACTTAAAAAGTATGTTAGCTTACAGTCTGTCAGCTGCTACCACTTTATATCAGGCCTGCTTCATATTGATTGATTTTTTGTCAGCTTACTTGTCAACATAATAAGTACCGGTACTGCTATTAGTCAAATCTCATATTTATAGATCATAACATTATGAAATCCTACATGACTTTGACGCTCAGTCTTAAAGTGAATCTGAGCGTTGAAGATATTCTGAAAATCATGTGAATGACTGAACTGGTATTTGACATTAAAATTATTATAGCATGATATGACTAAATTTGATACATCAGACATCACTTTATAACTTTAAAGTTTTGTTATTAAATTTCACAATCACCTAGTAGTTTGATGGTACTTACATGTGTATTTTCAGTATAAAGATGCAGAAGAAGTGGTATTATGGATGAATACTGTTGGTCCTTATCATAACAGACAAGAAACCTATGAATATTTCTCTCTACCATTCTGTCGTGGGTCAAAAGAAAGTATTGGCCATTATCATGAGACATTGGGAGAAGCTCTGCTGGGTGTAGAGTTGGAGTTCAGTGGAATAGATATTGATTTTAAAGGTGGGTATTGATTTTAATTATTCAGAAAACCCAGTATTTTTCTGTTGGCGACCAGACTTGTCATGTTAGAGCCTAAAGGCAACTGGCCTACAGGCAACCCTTAACACCTCTTTATTCATCAGATTTTCCTCCAGGGTAAAAAGATAAGTTTATAATTTCTATTACCCAACATGTATTATTAAAATTGAATAAAGTTTGTCTTGGACAGGAGCGCCATCCCTTTGTCTTAGAAGTAGGAATGTTTTAGCTAAGGTGTCTAGTAATGGTGTTCCCCAGCTGTTGAAATTTGAGCCTTCAAATCAAAGTTGTATAAAATATTATCCTTGTTTGAAAATTTTAGGCATGACTTATATTTATTAACAACTTGCAAAAAGAAGATACCATAACAAATTTTTCTTCTTAATGTGCAGACACAACTAAATGTTTACAAGGAAAAACAACCCTTGGTTCAAATTTCCATGACAGGGATTTTTTTTCTTCAAATTGGTAAATAGGTGTAAACTTCTAAAAAAAGGCCCATTATTTTACAAGGATTAGAAAGGAAATTATGCGGGGTTTTTTACTTTTTTAAACCCGGTTACTTTGGTTGAAAAATTTCCGATTTTTAGTTAAGACTTTTAAAATTCCCAAATTTTTAAAAGACTATATGGTTTAACGAGATAATTATAGTAATGTCTCTGCCTAGATGTAAAATTCTATTTTATAAATTACAGGTGATATGAGTAAAACAGAATACTGTAGTGTAGAATTAAATGAAGAAAAACTACAGGCATTTGTGTATGCTGTTCAGAATCACTATTGGTATCAGATGTATATTGATGATTTACCTATCTGGGGTAGGTATTCAACGGACACCTGTGGCCTTGTGTGACAAATATAAGATTCTCTTGAAAAGCTTTATGTACCATATTTTAAACTCAAAACACAGACATAAACTTGGAAAGAACTGTAACCGCTTGAATATTATCTGATATATTTAGTCAGTTGTGGTTGTGGTTCCACAAATTAATGTGTTATTTCCTTGTTTCTTTTTAGACAAAATATGTCTTAACAAATTTGTAATGAAATGATTAGTCCAAGTGTATTAGAGGACAGAATACAGATTATTTTATTGAAATATACCATATTTAAATTTACAGGTATAGTTGGTGAAATAGATGAAAATAATGGGAAAGAATATTACATCTGGACCCATAAAAAGTTTGATATTGGTTATAATGGTAAACAGATTGTAGATGTCAATCTAACTAGTGAGGCCAAAGTAAAACTTGAACTGAACGCAAAACTACCATTTACGTATGAGGTAAACCACCTTAATTACAACATGTTTTCTGTGTAAATTTTACATCCACTTTAAAAAAAGAGAAGTTGATATCTTGATAGCTGAAAGAGCTAAAGTTTTCAAGTATCAAAAACCTTTCAAAATGTTATTTTAAGTAAGCTTATTCTTCTACTTCAAAGAACTCTAGTATGAGTTCAATTCAAAAAAAGCTTTTTATGCAATTATTTATATGTTTTTAGCAGTTAAGTTTTGTGAATTATACATAGCATTTTATAATTAGTGCTAATGATCAGATTAAAAATAAGACCAAACTTTCATTTTTTTTTGTAAATTTTTATTGATTACTTAGCAAAATTTGTAAATTTAGTGAATTTGGAGAATTTTCAAGTGCCCTGTTACATATCTGAACTGAAGTAACCAAATTAATAATAATTGCTTAATTTGATAAAACAGAACCGTTTAGTTTAATTAGACTAGCTATTAATTCAGGACCATCTGTTGAAAATTATAATTTAAACTGTAAACAAATTTTAAAACACATTTATTTCTAAAAAATTTTAGATAATTTTTTATTTTACTACAAAAAAGATTGTTTGCTTTTAATGTTGCATTTGATTGTAGAGTTTGCATTTATTGTAAAGCAGAACTGAGCACCAAGGTGGAAGTTGTGCTATGTTGGTTATTATGTTTATAATGGCAATAGTATTGTCTGTGATTTTATTGTAGCCTGTAATACTGTGATTATAATAAATTATTAAATTATTGTCATAACATTTTTATATAACATTATAGAACATCTGTAATTTGTTGACTTACCGGTATTTCAGATTAAATGGCACACATCAAAAATCCAGTTTGAAGATAGATTTGATAAATATTTAGACCCCAATTTCTTCCAACATAGAGTAAGTAATATCTTTTAATTATATTTGTCTTCCCTGAACACAATCATATTTCAATGTACGTCTTGTTATTGTCTCTCTTCAGCCCTGAAGGAGAATCTCAAAAGCGTTTTTACGAGATTAGATCAACTCGATCGATTAACAATTTGGTTAATCGGATTCAGTAAATTTTCACATTTACGACATCGATTTGGTGAATCGATTTACTAAATCAACTAACTTGCAACGCGAGCAAGTTAGTCGATCGAGTGCGATCAAAATGGAGTCAACACGTTCAGTTTCGTTATCAAATATGTTCATGATTCGAGTCGATTTTAATGCCGACCCAGTTTTCCATGGATGTAAACAATAACACTGAGTATTTTTTTTGGTTAAATTATGATTGTTTATAAAAAAAAGATGACGTGATTCACAATTCTTAGTGAAAATCTGACAAATATATACCAGACTCCTCGGCATCTTGTATTTTCGACCGACACTCGCTCTGGACACGTCTGCACCAGAGACCTAAAGACCATTTCACCATTTGAATTATTCAATATTTTTAATTCTTTATTAATATTTTCAACTTGGGTTCACTTGACACAAAATCGGCTAAATCGACCGCCATCTTTCTTATCGATCGATTTACATAACTTCAAATCAAATTGAATATCGTAAAAACGCTTCAACACTTTAACAAACTGGTGCAGAAAAGTAGAAACTGAATTTCATTTCAACACTTTCTGGACTTCATCAAATTTTTATCTCCTATACTTTTATTTACAGATTCATTGGTTCAGTATTTTCAACTCGTTTATGATGGTAATATTTCTAGTTGGTCTAGTCTCGATGATATTGATGAGGACCCTGCGTAAAGATTATGCTAGATATAGTAAAGAGGAGGACTTAGATGATATGGTAGGAAACAACTTTAAAATATTGTTTCATTTAGGTCATCTTGACATAGATGAAAATCAGCAGTTCAGTGAATGTCTACAAAATCTCTTATCACCTGTTTTGTGTAGAATAGAATTGCTTTTGAGCTGATAACATTTGAACATGTGGATGCAAAAATCATTATTGTGTATTAACTTGTTAAAGTTCCTATTATAAAAGTGTATACAAAGTTTTCCTTGTTAGTTAACAGCAGTAGATGTAGAATGAAAGTATATAAACCATCACAGTCCAGCTCCTGAGGAAAATAACTGACTGTTTCTCAGGCGTTTTAAACTGTGTATAGAAAATGATCATCTTTTTACAATCTGTTAGTTTATTATAACTTCTAGAAGAGAACTGAAGATCTACACTGTAAAAAAAAAACATCCTAGGGGTCAAGGGTTCAATTAAACATTTTTCAAATGCACTTCCTACTTGTGTAATTAGATAAGATATATTTTCATTGAGACTGTGTAACCTTTTACTATTGATATTACAGGAAAAAGATCTAGGTGATGAGTATGGATGGAAACAAGTACATGGTGATGTATTTAGACCAGCCTCTCATCCCCTCTTATTCTCAGCTTTGATAGGAACTGGTTACCATATTGGTACTGTATCACTGTGTGTTATATTGTTTGCTATAGTGGGTGAATTATATACTGAGTAAGTCTTACTAACTTTGATTTCAGTAATAATAAAAAAAATTGTTGGCGATGATATTCAGGAAGCTAACTTAGTTGATAGTTGCACTCGAAGGAAATATTATTCATATTGCACATTTGTAATGAAAACTTTTAAAATTTGGCTTATCTGAATTTATGACATAATTTGTGAAAACTGTTAAGAACCATATACTGTAAGTTATCTTTGAACAATGTTGTTAGATAGTGTAAGTTTTGTCAACATGAGCTATGGACTTAACAGCATTCAGGTAATGATACTCATGCGTTTCACTAGTGATTATTTTGAAAATATGAAATAAATGGACATGCTCTCACACAACTTTGATAATTTAATTTGTGTTTTTATAGACGTGGATCTTTATTAAGTACATCTATATTTGTGTATGCTGCTACAGCTCCTGTCAATGGATATTTTGGTGGTGGACTATATTCTAGAATGGGAGGTATGTCATATTACTTGATTATATATTCCATAAATTTAAATTGGTGGGGTCCTATCTAAAAAAAAAATCCAAATATTTGAAGAAATATTTAAGGTACTACACTCCCAATACAATCTCATACTAGTTTAATTGAAAACGGATGTAAAACAATACAATATATATAATTGAAAGTAAGAAAACACAGGCAGAGTAAGAAATACACTGGTTAGTGTTTAAAGTTTTAAATGTCCATACTATATTTTTTGGGATGGTTGTTTCGGACTACAGGTAATGTTTATGAACTTCCGTCTGCTCAATACTGCCACATTGTCATCGCCATGTTATCATCGATCATGTTGAATAAAGACATCCCATCATGCTTCATCATCCATATCATCGCATCCTAAATATATTATAAATTTATTTGTTATCTATTGCAGGTAAATTATGGATAAAACAGATGATGGCTAGTGCATTTTTAATGCCAGCATTAACTTGTGGTTTGGCTTTCTTTGTAAATTTTATAGCTATTTATTACCATGCCTCTAGAGCCATACCATTCGGTACCATGGTAAGTATTTTTATATTTAAAAAGTTCTTGAAAAATGTTCAAAACTGGATTGGAATATGGGAAAACTTCCTCAGTATTCCTTTTACAATAGAATACCTAATGAGTTCAAGCCCATCTTTTCTTTCAGTTTTTTTTTATAAACCATATAATAAGATTCGGCAACAGGTTTGCTTATAGTGACCTTCTTATCAGTTGCTATGCTAAATCTATTTTTTGCAAATGACGTCTTGTGTTTCTAATAGTTAAATAACTGCTATAGAATTCCTCTGCTCACCATGTTGTATTAAAGGGATACTATGTCTAAGCATGAACATTAATTTTAGTTCTCAAGAATGAGTATATATTGATCAGTAATCTTACCTGGTGTTATTTATGGCAGCAGGTATATTTACTGATGAATAGAGATCTTATTGGTCAAGTTTAAGATTTTCATATTTAATCTTCATTCTAAGACTTATTAATTCTGAACAGTGGTATATTAAAGATATATTATATATTACAGGTTGCTGTAACTTGTATCTGTATATTTGTTATCCTGCCATTAACTCTAGTAGGAACTGTATTGGGTAGAAATCTGGCTGGCCAACCTAACTATCCATGTAGAATCAACGCTGTACCCAGACCTATTCCAGAGAAAAAATGGTATGTAGCAAATTTTTGTAGGAAGAACACTTGCTTCTCTGCTTCATAGGGCATTACTAGGGGGTCGTGGTTTCCAATAAAGTTCTAGCTAATCCTTTAAACAAAGGTTGACCTGTAGTGATGAGTGTTGTTGAAAGTACATGTATGTTATTCAGCTATTTCTGTTGAAAAAAAAAAAATTATCAAATTTCTTCAATCACAGTCCAGCTCCTGAGGAAAATAACTGACTGTTTCTCAGGCGTTTTAAACTGTGTATAGAAAATGATCATCTTTTTACAATCTGTTAGTTTATTATAACTTCTAGAAGAGAACTGAAGATCTATAGATTTTCTTGTTTATTAATTAAAGAGCTGCAATGGCTCAGGGAAACAAATAAATTTTTTGCCTTATAAAGATTAAGAATTTGAGTTTGAAAGCCTATGCTCTGTTGTCCTTGAGATTTAACTAATGTAGTCTAAACTAAAGATCCACGGACGTGTTTTGCAATATTTTAACAAAGATACAATCAAGATTTTAAGAAATACAGTAACCTGATTGGTTTATAAAAACTCAATTTTAGTGATTGACCAATCTGACCATTGAAACACTAAAATCATCCTAAGTTAAGTTTTCATGAAACAGGCACCAGGGTTGGACCTTTAGAAGATACTTTTCAATTTGTCTCTGATTCGTTGCAAAGGATATCTATGCCCCTTTCTGAATACCAAATGAAGAATTTGAACTGGATATCAATGTTTCAGGTTTATGGAACCAGGTGTGATAGTAGTTTTGGGTGGTATTTTACCGTTTGGTTCTATCTTCATTGAAATGTAAGTACTGTTAATTCTTTTCTCTACTTTATTAGTTGTAAGTACTGGCACTCAAAAATAGGTTTACATCCAAATACTGCGAACTTTATTTCACCAAGGATGCTTTCATTATGTTGCATTTCATAACACATGAATTTTATAGAAGACTAGGAAATGAAACTTGCACATGTAGTGAAACTCTGTTCATTTCTCTAAAAATGAAAATATATGGACCATCACAGTCCAGCTCCTGAGGAAAATAACTGACTGTTTCTCAGGCGTTTTAAACTGTGTATAGAAAATGATCATCTTTTTACAATCTGTTAGTTTATTATAACTTCTAGAAGAGAACTGAAGATCTACACTGTAAAACAGACAAAAACAATCAAGGGGTCCCGGGATCATTTCTGGATTAAATTGATGTTTTCCTTTGATTCTCCAATTGTTTCCTCTAATTGATGATGTAGGGTGTCAAAGTGTCACTACTAAGATATAGTTCTTGTCTTGTCTTGCAATTTCCCTGATAGCACACTGCATTAGCCAAAGCTAAGGCAGGAAAGTTACATGAAAATCTGTTTTATCTCATTTGTTCATTGATTTATATGTCTATTTTAGGTATTTCATCTTCACATCATTCTGGGCATATAAAATCTACTATGTTTATGGTTTTATGTTACTGGTGTTTGTTATATTAGCTATTGTTACTGTATGTGTTACTATTGTGTGTACTTACTTCTTGCTGAATGCTGAGGACTATCGCTGGTAAGTATCTTGTGTTTAATTTTGAGGGGTGAGGGTTATAGATTAGGGTAGGAGGGCTGCTTGTATTGTATGTATTCCACATTCCTAAAGGCAGCGGGAGTAGTGGAGGCTCAGTGAGTTACATGCTTGCTCCCAAACCTGGGGTTCCGGGGTTCAATCCTGGCAGAGGTCGAGATAATCATTTGGATATTTCAACCCAGTTGTCAGTTATATAGATACATAATCAAATTTCTTCAATCACAGTCCAGCTCCTGAGGAAAATAACTGACTGTTTCGCAGGCGTTTTAAACTGTGTATAGAAAATGATCATCTTTTTACAATCTGTTAGTTTATTATAACTTCTAGAAGAGAACAGATGATCTACACCAGGCTATCTCAACTAGCGGCACGTGCCACTTGTGACTAATTGTCAGACATATAATTCCTAGAGATGCTACTGCTTACCCCCATCCCTTTACATCCTACAAAATTAATCTATAAGTGGTGCTTCTTGCTGACTATTTTGACCAAAGTGATGCTTCAAGAAATCCTCTTGAGAAGGCCTGATCTACGCTGTCAAATATTATAATTTTTCCACGATTAGACTTGTATCCGCATTGGACACCATAGCATATTTTCTAGTTTAATAAGCCTTGACGGTAAAACTGAAATAGTTGTCTTGTCTTAACTGCCTAATAGAAATATATTAAAACATATATATTCTTTAAATAACAAGGGTAAGAGTGTAAGGGTGTCGCCGGTTGAAATGTGGCTCAAATGAAGTTAGTAATTGTAATCCTTAACAATTAGTTTATTTGTCAGGGGTATTTTGATGAAGCTAGCTATGACAAGTATTTTGTTAAGTAGTAAAAGTCGGAAATAGTATATCCATATTTTTTGTCCTTCTTTACCTATGCCTATTTCTATATGTCTTATAAGCAGTTAGTATTTTGTATTTTCAGGCAATGGACAAGTTTTCTGGCGGCTGCCTCTACTTCAGGATATGTCTATCTTTATTCATTTTATTATTTCTTCTTTAAAACAAAGTAAGTATATGTTTTAGAGTAATACTGTAGTGTTGAATGAGGTGAAATATAGAATCTCTTTTGGTTAAAATTATTAATTAGTGTCCGAATCTAGTCTTGATTGCTTCTAGTAAATATGATAATTACAATTTCCACTAGTTCACAATAGTTTGTAGTTCACATTAAGTGCATTTTCTTTTTACCCCATAAAGGTAACTTAACTTGTGGATTCAGGGTAAAATTTATCATGAAATTATCACTGATCCCTCAGGAGACATAAAATAATATTTGTGATACAACCCCTAAGTATCAGTAAGAATCTGAAGAATATTACGTATCTGATGAACTTGAAGTGAAAATAATGAACACATACGTTGATATTATAACTTATGTAATAGTTTATTCTTTATAAGACATATAGAGGTAGGATTACTACATTAAGAACTAAGAATATATGGATGTACTACCTCTGAATTTATTACATACTAATACTATGTAATAAATTCAGAGGTAGTACATCCATATATTCTTAGTTCTTAATATGTAATAGTTGATGCCCAAGACTATATTTTCAAATTGTTTCTTATTATTTCAGAATGTATGGATTTTTCCAGACTTCGTTTTATTTTGGTTACATGGCTTTATTTAGTGCTGCTTTAGGAATAATGTGTGGTGAGTATTCTTGTTATTTTATTACTCGTCGATATCCGTCTTCATTAGCCAATAAGGTGCAGAAGAGTAGGACGTAAAACTCCATTCATTTTATTTTATTTTAATCTATCTTAAGAGCTTTTAGAACAATTTTAGAATTGGGATTTGTATTGTTCTTGTCTTCTTATTTAAGACACTCAATTGCATTAAGATAGCCTGGTTTCAAAGAAAGCCTTATTTTTGCAAATATGTACTTCAGACATTGAAGCGACACTGGAAAACTAATTTAACTAAACAGCTTATCCGATTTCCAAGTGTGTAATTTAGGTCTTTACAAATTATTTTTCAGGTACCTTTGGTTACATGGGAACTAGCATGTTTATTCGTAAAATCTACTCCACAGTCAAAATTGACTAAAAAAAATATGTTTGAATCTGGATATCTGAGACTATTAACCGATAAACTGGATAACTGTGGCTATCGAACTGTTTATGGAGTTTTTGTGAACTAATTATGAAACTTGAGTGCTGAAAGTCTGAGTCAATGCAGGAGAGAATATGTCTAGTATCTGTAATTAATGTGTTGGTGCAAGTGAAATTGAAAACGTGTGCATTCCAATGTTTAGACAACATCCTTAAATTGCCTTGCTTTTAAGCCTGTGATAAGGAAAAGATGCAACTGTACAGATATAAAATGTCAACTAATTTATTTATGGTCTTGATGCAGAATTTTTAAAATGGAAACAACTTGCAATGATCTATATCAAGCTGACCAGATAGTAGTTTATTTGAAGAGAGATAGCTGTCTGGTTTGAATGCAAGTCGCTAGACCAACATCATATCTCCTGGAAAAATTTGATATCTGACTCCTTAACTATCTGAATCATTGGTTTTGTGTTCTTTGAAGTACTGACTTGATTGCAGTGTTTTGATATTATCGATTTCCTTTGTGTGATGAATGCCTGTCATTAGTTATCAAGTACAAGTATAGGGATATACCTGTAACTGGCTATCAGAATGTATATCAATCTCTCCTGCATTGTTAAAGTGGTGTGATATAGACTAATAACTAAACGGACCAGAATGTAATTCTGAAGGATAGAGGCTGTTTGAATTGATTTACAAGTGTTCACTCTATTGTCATGTTACATAATCCAATGTTAGTCCGAATATATTTTTCGCTTCAATGGAGCCTATTAAAAATCCAATGAAATGATGTGTGGGTGCCTCTTTTAGTTTTATAAAGCTTTTCATAAGGGTATTAATAGAGATGGAGCAGAAAATTTGTAGAAAAATGAGAAAACCATGAATTGAAACAATCACAAAAATTGGAAAACCCATGAATATAAGTATATATATTTAACATTTGATCATGTGGTAGCTTGTTGTAGAGAATATTAAATAAAGTTATTTTAAATGTAAATTATTCTACTGAGGTCAACTGTAGAACTGTGGGATATATATAGACTTTAAACTGTACATAATGAAACCTGGAACAAATGATGTTTGTGATAAATCTTATTACTATGTCACGTTTTGGTTATTTTAATAATATATTTAGTGAGTACTAGAGTGAATGGAATTGTAATGTAACACTGTTAAAGAAACCAGAACTATTTCCTCAAATCTCCCCCAGATATTAGTGTATTTTTTCTTATTAAAGACTAAATAAAGGTAGTCCACTATAGCTAGAGTAAATAGTAATTGAAAGGCTTAATTTAAATCATTTTCACTATAACTATATAACAGTTGATGTTTGTGGAATATTTACTAACTTACGATTGATATATAGGCTTACATCAAATTCGCTTATGAACACAATACTTCAAAAGTTCATTAGCTGCTACCAATGTTGAAGATATGCTAAGTCTACTGGTACCAGCAAATTTGGGCCATGTTGAATTGTGCTAGATGATGAAGGTAATCTATGGATTAACCAAACCCAACGTTTGTAATTGATATAAGAATACAGGAACACTAGATGTAGTACATTCCATACAGAAAGATAATCTCTCATCAGTAGATAGTTCCTGACATTTTTCAAATCCAGTCTTGTATCAGTGTAAAGAGATATAAGGTTTCTGTTTGTAACTTGTTACTGGCACTTGTGTTATTGGCAGTTTTATATACTTAAATGATGAATAATAAGAAATGTATCCGATGTTGAGTAGGTCTTGTGCTACTTCTTCTATCATGCCATCTGTCATCTTAAAGGAACACCAAATGCCTTTCAGATTTAACTGCCCCTGTTATTGGCAGTTTTATTTACTAAAATAATGGATTATTAGAAAATAATTCACTACTTGCCCTTGCATTTATCATGTCATCTTTCAAATTAAACTAACATCAAATGCCTTTCAAGAAATTTAACTGTTGCAATATGATGCTATGTGGTCCCTGGTTCAAATTTAAGACAAAAGAACCTTTCGAATTTTAAATTGCTTTTGTGGCCTGTGATTCTGTTAAGGACTATTGAAGTTAATTGCTGACAAGGCTATAATCATGTTGATTACATTAGAATGAAAGTGAGAAGGGTGTATAAAAGGTTGTAATATTGTACTGTATATATGATGGGTATAAAATTATTCTATTTACTGTATATTATCATTGTCATTTCAAAAAATTATTTATTTTCAAAGTGTTATTGATGTTCTTGCACTTCAACATTGAAATAGATTCACTTCACTAGGTAACCTTTATATAGTTAAACATCAAACCCTAACCTTTTAATTTCATTTAAAAATTGTTCAAAATTAACATAGTTTTTAAGTCATGAAAGCTATAAAAACTTATTCATCGTCTAGATACCTGTTTTATGTACTCTCTAAATCACTAATGCAAATATCAAAGGTAAAATTATGTTTGAAACTTCAACTGTACTGTTTGTAAACTTTTTCTTTTATGAAACCAAGATAGTCCCAATCTTGTGAAAGATCCAGTACTAGTCTATGGGAATTAAGCTACTGAAACATTATGTGTTTATTGTTAAAGAAGTTGTGTCTATGAGATTGATTCATTGACTATCCCTATACCAAAAGTGGAAACTATTATGGTCATGTTAGTAGATTCGATCTATAAAGCACTGATAACTGTTTTATATTTATTTTAAGAACTGTAAGCTATGTCTTGTATTGTCTGAGGGTGAATCCTATTGTTTATAAGATAATTATTATATTTTATTATATGGGTTATGTATATACAGATTCATTTGTAAATAAACTTGTTTCAAATATCAACTAGGAATTCCAATGCTTTCAGTCACAAACTGATTGATGCGATTAACGGGCTGATCGAAGTGAGTCATGGGCTGACGGATAGGAGTCACCGACTGATCAAAATGTATTTATCAAAACTGATTGATGATTCATGGACTGATCAATATGAGTTATGGACTGATCAATATGAGTCATGGACTGATCAATATGAGTCATGGAGTGATTAAAATGATTCGTGGATTGATCAATATGAGTCCTGGACTGATCAATATCGGTCATGGACTGATCAATATGATTCATGTAGAAAATATAATTAGTCATGGACTGATCAATATGATTCATAGGGCTGATCAATATTATTCTGGACTGATCAAAATATTCATGGACTGATCTATATGATTCATGGACTGATCAATATGATTCATGGACTGATCAATATGAGTCATGGACTGATCAATATTAGTCATGTACTGATTAATGATTCATGTATTGCTCAATATTAGTCATGGACTGATCGGTATCAGTCATGGACGGATACATATGATTCACGGACTGGTCAATATTGGTCATGGACTGATCAATATGGTCAGGACTGATCAATATGATTCGTATTGCTAGACTGGATCAGTATCATCTGATGTCATGGACCTGATCAATATGATTCATGGACCGATCAATATGATTCATGGACTGATCAATATTAGTCATGGACTGATCAATATCAGTCATGGACTGATCAATATCAGTCATGGACTGTTCATTGTGATTTGGACTGATCAATATGAATCATGGACTGATCAAGTATTAGTATGGGAAACGGGTTTTACCATTAGTTATGGGCGGGTTTAAATATGAATCATTGACTGGTCATTATTAGTCATGGTTATCAATATTAGTATGGACAAATCGATATGAGTCTCAAAACTTCATTATTGCATCAAAGAACAACATACAGATATATTTGATTGTTTATTGGATTGGAAATACTGTAAAAAGTTAAAACTACATTTCCTTCGAATTCTACACTATACTAAATACAATATTTGACTATATATATATTGTCAAGACGTATACTGTACAATAGATAGTGATATATAAATTATCAAATAGTATTTACAAACAAAGATAGATAAAATGCACTATGACATTCTCTTGAAGTCATTTTATATAAAAGATATTGGTTATAAGATAAAAATACATAAAATGTAGGGCGTTTCTTGATACCAAAAAAAGGTTCAATATCTAATGTAAAGACAATATACGATATATATGACCAATGTGTCAAATTATATTTATGGAGATTTGAGAATTTAGCTCTAAATGAAAATATTGAATTGGTATTATCAATATGATAATATACCTCACTAGAGATATTTGAGCCTAAACATTGCAATATAGAGCAGCTCTACGGATTTTAGCGATATCATTGTATTTTAATCAGCGATTTTATGATGTTATCTAGGCTTAAGATAACATGGGTCCTCCGTGATCGTCTATCTGTCTCTTACACCCAAATATATGGATATATATGAAAGATAAAGCCATTGACTAGATTTAAAATGAGCTCAAATAAAAGAAGAAATATAACTATCAGTAAAAAGATAGGTCCCAATCTACACAACTACCGTCTACTTTACAATTAGTTAACTTCATATTAAAAGATAGAAAAAAAAAACAATATTTACAAATACACAAATTTCAACTTTAAAACGTATAAATGGGCTAAAACTTTTCACAACTTTTATTTCCACAGTGGTTCCCCTCACACTTAGATCCTGCCGCCAACTCAATCTTCTAGAGTCAAAAACATTAGCGTCTGTAGTATATTTCAAATTGGATGGTAAAATAATTGTAAATTTTTTACAATGAAAATCAAATGCTTTTGTCACTTTTGAGATAATAAGATACTTTGATGGCATTAGTGGGGTAAAAAATAAAGAAACATCCGTGCCTATGTTCAGATCAATTTGATTGCGGATCATTTTGAAAACGGATTACGATCCTGTCATTATTTATATAACAACCACACTGATTGGCTCTCACATTCAAAAATTCTGTATGCTCTACAGTGATTGGTCAATATCACCCACAGTGTACATATCGGGATTCTTCTGATAGAAAATGACGAGTAATGCAACACTCGGTTAACACAATAAATAGCAACAGCTCACACAATGAGTCACTGAGTCAACGCGTCACTGAGTCATGCTAATTGAACTCGGTGTCCAGCTCCTTTAAATCGTAGTCAATTTGGGCTGGATGAGCAAGACTATAGACAGCATGGAATCCCTTCCAGTTAATTGTATCATCTGACTTAAAGCGGATCATCAAATATTCTGTGGAGGAGATGATTTCTTTGGGTGCCTGAAAACAAAATTGAAATATAGATTGAATAACATGACAATATATTTGTGTTCTTCAGGGAAATTCAATAATTACTGATGAAAATAATCCGATTTCGATAAGGCTTTCGATAATAAGTTTATATTGAATTCTCCTTCCAGGAAGAGAAAATAATTTGCGGAGTTTGAAACAAGCCTATGATTACGTGGACGACTCCCGAATATTTCAAAAAACTTATCGCTTTAAACGTTTCACTAGCACTAAAAGCATGACCACTAATCCACCGTTAATTAATCTCATGCTGACCAATTAATATCAAGCTATGAAAAGGATGAAATCTGTTATAACTTACCACACTTCCACAATAACGACCTAATACTGTACTATCATCTTTTATACCATCTCTAATCTCTACTAGATCATACCTGGAAATAACCAGAAAATTGAATACTCTGTAACATGATGCAAATTGTGTCTTTGTTTAATGCATTAGACGAGAAACTTGTTCTACTGGACGGGGAGGGTTGGTACGAGCACGGCGTTATCATTTTACATGGTGCACGAATTTCCTGTGCCCCCCTGGAATATTACTTGTCTCAAGTTCAGTACCACCGTTGCTTTCTTTTCCTAGAAACGCAATTATATATACATGTACATGTATGTTATAATCAGCAGTGGTGTCCCAACTGCAGCAGGGTTGTTAAGGAATACCAGGAATTACCATACTCATGTTTTCATTCCAGATACCCGCCATCTTTACTGAAACTTTGGCATCATTTGTCTCCAGAGCAATTTTTTCCAAAGATAGTTGGTTGTGTTGCTATTATATGGGTCATGACCAGGAAAGATGATTCAATTTCGTACCATTGACAACTTAAAGACTTCTCAACTAAATTTTTGTGGTTTTGACTGACCAAGAGTTTCTTCCCCTTAATTCGTTATGTTATCCATTCAAAGTTTCACTTACGAGCAATCTGTTTCGTCTTCTATCTCAAAAGCTGTAAATTTGAGGTGTATCCTGAATCCTTCTTTAGCCTGAAGCGTCCATTCACATTTAGCTCTATTATCATAGTTCTGGTCTCCATATTTAGAATGAGAGTAGACATCTTGTGGATTTTCTGTGGCAACTAAGTGACTTCCACAAACTGAAACAAAGTCATTAAAGGTTCATTCAAACTCTATTGTTCCATTAGGACTCCATTTATGTCTGTAACAAGTGTCTTTGGTCTTCTACATACAAGGCATCAAAAAGGTACAGGATGGTTTGACAATGGTTGAAGGATTGGGAGTGACAATTTCCCAGTATTTGTGTGTGTATGGATAATCTGTCCTATAGTAACCTCAATATGATATTTCACTGTTCTCAAAAGACAGACCGTCAGAACCCTTGTTAAACAGAAAATTTATGATGGTTCTTCACTCACCTGAATCGTGTTTAGCGTGGAATCCTTTCCTCTGTACAGAAGCATCAGAATAGAAGACCATGTACATCCGATTACCACTGGAGATAATTGGTTCTGGTTTATCTCCGCCACAAAATCTTCCCAAAGATCTAGCACTATTGTCATCACCGTCAAACACAATGATATGATCGTACGTACACTCCTGATGGGGTTCTAGTTCAAAGTCTTCAAACTCGAGCTTCACTCTGTGGCCAGGTTTGGTGGTGAAATGCCATACACAGTCTTTACGACTGGGGTAAAATTGCGGCCAGTTGGGGCTACTGATCTCTCCGGATGGTACAGTAATCTCATGTTGGCATCCACCTGGAAAGTTCACAATGAAATATGACGATCAATCAATCAATCAATCACTAAAATTAACCAATCAGGTAACTGTAGTTCTTAAAATCTTGATTTTTAAAATTTTGTGAAACAGGTCCCCGAGATTACTTATTATTAAGCATGGATAAAGGGTAAATGATAACATGCAAATGTAGCTCATCACAAATTTCTTAAATCATTGGTGATCCTCACACATGATGCATGCCGATGAATATGAGCTTCATTGCACCAGGAAGAGTCCTACCACTACCAAACAGTTTGACACACAAATATAGTCTGTCTGTCCAAAGATTGTAAACAAAATTTGTTCGGGGTTCTATAGCAAAGCGGTTAGATTCTTTACGTCGTGACGTGATTTGCTTGGACACGTTGAAAATGTCGGACGTGACTTCTAATCTCGACCGGAGTGTGAAAGTCCGATGACCTTGAATAAGTCATCTTCACTCATAATTCCTGTCCACCCAGCTGTAAATACGGTTAATCCGAGAAAGATTAATGCCAAGAGGTTAGGCCAAGGACCAGCTGGTAGAAAGGTTCCCTGTCACGGCGGACTTGTGAACCAAGTTGTTATCCTTGTAAAATATAGTTGTTTCTTTCTTTTTCTTCTTTCCATTTATACTTGTTTTAAATCGAGCGTTTACTCACCTTCCTTGCAGTCGAGTTTATTTTCATGCAGAGTATAGCCATTATCACAGGCACATTCAAAACTACCAATATTATTCTTACAGATGTGTTGACACCCACCATTTTCTTCTGCACATTCATCTTTATCTGAAAACAGATGGTTAATGACGGTAAGCTATACAACAAGCCAAAATTGTCAATAGCTACATTATTCAAACATTATAGAGTAATCATATAATAATGCAGATGGGCTCCTAAACACAGACACGGATCCAATTTTGTATCAGGTGGTCTTTAAAACATAGAAACATGGATTTTTGTAGTTGTTAGAACATTATAAACTACCGTTCCTAAGCACATGCTGCTTTAAAAGTAGATTTGAATTAAGAGAACGACCACGGCGGTTCCATAACCAAACTGAAGATTCGAAACTAAATCTAAAGACGAAGCAAGGTGCTTACCAGTCATAAACATAGATTTAAAACCAGTTTTCTGGACAGAGTTGTCCGAATTGAACTCTATTCTAAGAACATTGCCTTCTGAGGTAACTGGTGTGGGTAGAGTTGAACCACAGAATACACCATGTAGAGTTGAATCTTTACCAGTTCCACTGCTAACTCGAACTGAATCATACTCGCAATCTTGCTGTAATGGAAATAATATCATTCAGAACAACTATACGTTCGTTCCAGGATTGAAAGACTAGGATTGTCTGTTTGGAATTTATGAAATCTTTTGACATTAATAAGCTAAGATATACGGGCCTTCATTGGGGAGCCATTTTACCAAATTTAGAACCATAAAAAAGAAATAAACAACACATGACCATATTAAGAATGAAAAAAAACCTATTTCTACTTACATTGCTTCCTTCCAAATCAAAATGTGTAAAATTGAGCATAATTCTGTATTGATGTAAGGCTACGATTTGCCAGACACAATTTTTATTGGGTGGGTACAAATCCGGAAACGAGGGACTCTGCAGAGATCCATTTTGTGCTTTGATATAACCACCACAAGCATCTACAATAAAAGAACGTAAATAGTGACGAGCATCCGGCATTGTCAATAAATGAACTACACAATAAAAACTGACAATGGGACATTCATGTATCTAGTTAGCTGATGGTACAGATAGAGTACTTATATATTAATATACTGTATTCTCGTAAGTAAGAATAAAGCATCATAAACAAGATGATCTATTTGAAAGGGATGCCCAGTTATAAAGACCAATTTGTATAATGCGTTCTGAAAATGTCGATACATGCAAAGCTCAATCCTGCTCATAAATTCTTGTTTTTTATGTGTATTTAATAGACCTACTCCGATAGTCCAACCTTACTATCAAACTAAGCTATGATTGTGCCGATTGTAATCATTGTATAAATATCACATACCTTCACATCGTTTACCATCTGAATGTAGTTCAAAGCCGATATTGCACGTGCATTTAAAACTACCAAGAGTATTTTCACAATTATGATCACAGCCATGGAGATCCGTCTTACATTCATCATATTCTAGAAAAGAGATTTAGAATTGTAGGTCTTGAAGGCTTTGTTTTTAATTTACGACTTAATCAAATCACCAGTTCAAGCCACGTATTCTAATATTCGACAAATAATTTGATTTCGTTCTTTTAAAAATACGAGTCGAAACAAATTATACAATGTTTCCCTGCAAAAAGAATATGAAGCGCACAAACCTTTTACAAAGGAAGCAGCAAAACCAGCCTTTTGCACGGAACCATCAGAGACAAACTTAACATAAAGTTTATTCCCGGTAGATTTGATATCTTCTGGAATTTTGTACCCACAGAATTTACCGATCAGGGGTGAGGAATCTTCATGTCCATCTCTTACTTCCAAATAATCATAGACACAATTATCATGGTTCTCGATCTGAAAGAAAGGACATTAAATAATAAATTCATTAAACCTTTTATTCAAGACTATAGCTCGTAAATGCTTTAACAGAACGGGTCATACATTAGATATATCAACGTCTCTTTTAGTGGAAATGATGGTCTGTTAAGTGTGTTTGTGTTTTAAACGAGCCTCTTAGTATTTGAAGTGCGGCATTGCCTTTCAGTTATGATACTGCCGTCTCGATTTGGAATATCCATTGCAGCTGTTATATCACAAAAGTCAAACTAAGCATATATCTAAACCTACCTCAAAAGATTGGAATTTGAGAGCAACTGAGTATTTTTCAGGGACTGTTATTTTCCATTCACATTCTTTATTAGGTCTGTATTCATCTGGGTAGTTAGGTGATGTCAGGTGTCCCGTATCTTTTACAATTTCACCGCCACAGATCGCTGTAACAAAGTCGATTTCAAATATAAATCAAAAGAATCAATAAGTTAAAATAATCTCACGCCATCGTTTTGAAGGACTGGATTTTAATTCTAAATTATGATTTCGCTTCATGATCTTAGTAGTCATTAACCCTCGGATCAATTTGCTACAATATCAAAAGGGCATTGTATCAATTCCACTATGCTAACCAGCTGGTTATGACTTTTTCAACTTAAAGCCAGAACTAGCTCATTATTATACCTTCATATTCAGCAACAAATCCTTTCCCGAGGCCATTATTAGTTCTATATTCTATCCACATTCTAGTATCAGATGATACCATAGTTTCTGGTATCTTATCACCACAGAATCGTCCTGTAAATACAGATATAAACAGATTAACACATACAGCAGGATTGACAACAAATAGTGAAGAGACTTTTAGAGAGTTTCAGTATCTTTAATTATAAAATTCCTAAAATCTCCACAGTGATGAATTATATAATAACCATCCGTAACAGCCTTCCATAAATTCTGTTTGCCAATTACAGTAGAGAATGTACGTGCATTTTAAATACTAACCTAATAAAGGTGATTTGATATAATAACCATCTCTAACTTCTATATAATCTGTTTGACAGTTATACGATACTGGTAGTTCTAGTCGGGTTATATTAAGTACAATTTTTTCCCCATGAGTAGCTGATATTCTCCATTGGCAGACCTCACCCAGTCCTGGTTTAGGATCATGACGGAATCTACCCGCCGATTCTTGTAATGTTCGTCCGCAGGCTGAAAAGAGAGTAACGTCAATAAAAAGGATTGTCAACTAATATATATATAGGGCATCGCTTGGACCACGGACAAGCTACACGTGCCTGCCTTCTTTCTGATTTATATCGGTTAGTTAGACTTAAATAAAGACACTAAAGTTAATGAGAACCTAAAATCAGACTCGGAAGGTCGTCTTAAATGTCAGAGTTCTGAATTTTTCAATTGCCCGAGGCAGGAGACTTAACCATTTCATTTGAAAACTGTTGAGGCTCGAGATGCGGAAAATTATTACTAATGTTTCCACTGCTTAACCTATGGCTTCATTGCATCACATTCCCGATTGGGCTATCGATATAAGTATACTTACTAGGGCACCTATAAAGTTTTTTAGCTTGACGAATATCACCAGGGCTAAGTTGTATTCTCTGACCAATATCTGGTCTGACCAGAACTCCTGGTTTACGACGGGGTAGGATGGTATCCAGGAAGGTGTTTCTAGCGAAAGTATTGCGAGCATAGTGCATAATACTGCCGTAATCATATTCTTCGCCTAAACTATTTACATCGTTTGACGTTAATTTGTTAAAGTTGTATTCTTGACCTTGAATAGGAAATCATGAATTGTAAACAGCAAGATAATTTTTTTAAAAAGTGTGTTTGTTAAAACTCATTTGGCAAGTTATTTGGCACGATTTTGGGAAAGATAAAGTTATATAAAGAGTGTAAGAGCTTGCACGGAGAAAATCTAAACCATGGATTAGGGTATAAAAGATCGAAATTATTGTTGTTCAAAAAATGAAATAAATGGAGTACTCGTCGTACTCTTCTGCACCGTATGGGCTTAGACAGATTGGTGCGTTCAGCCTTAAACTTAAATCAAAAAATGGTTAAATGATGTAATGCTTTACTCATTTATATTTTTTCTATTGTCACTAGTACCAAATTTGGTATACTGGTATTGTTAATCAGAGGTTCAACAACAACTATGGAGACAGCTCTTTGATATAAAGGTAACATTTGAATTCTAGTTTACTTAAACTCACCTGGCATGATATTCTTGTACACTATCTGAACATGGTCATCTCTGTCTGTCCTCGTATGCTCATGCCAGAATCCTATCACGTGACCAAGTTCATGAACAACGATACCAAATTTATCACAGTTTTTACCAATAGATATAGCCTGAGCTCCGTTACCTCGTTTACCAACAAATGAACAACAACTGAAATATAGGGAAGGCGTCAGAATTAACATTTTGATTTTATATTGAAGTGGTCAGATGTTCTTGGGTAATGACGACAAAGAAGGACGATTCTCTTGCTGCGGCAGTCAAAAATTGGTGCTGATCTGAACTGATGTTTCTGACGTTGGTGAGAACATAGTTGCCTATGTCGGATGATGATTGCGATGATAGATATTGCTGTAGTTGATAAGGATGTTTTCTCTTTCGGTGGAACGGTTATTACTACTGTTATTGAGGACTGGTGCCAGTGATTTTGCTCATGAAGAGAATGCTGCTGTTGATGGTTAAGATGATCATGATAGGCAGAACTAAGAGGGTGTTTTTTTAACTTTATATAACGATGGAAACCTTGGATAATAGTCGGTCGATTAATTTTTTAACAGCTTGTTGCCTGCTATTACAAATCTTGGTTTGACCACATCATTTGTATCCGCCATGGACTATGACTCAAAATCATGCACGCCCTTTCCCCAATAACAGATAAAATGAAATAAATATTAACCTACCCACAAGGTCTTTCAGTGAAAACAATATAATTCTGATCTTCAGGCTTTTTCTCCACAAAAATAACACAGGTATGATTCTCCCAATGTCTCATAGCTAGTTTAAATAGGGCTTTATTGGCACCTACAATAATACAGTAAACATATATACAGTGTATATAACATACAGAGGAAGGGTGTGTCCTGGGTAACTACGCCATGCAAGTCAGGTCTGATAAGTTAAAAGTTTGTTAAAGTGATATCTCATCTTTTTAACTGTTAAAAAGGTAAGGACCTTAGATCAGTCTTTCGGGGGCTTGCTCTAGGTTCTCCTCATGGTTTGATAAAATGAAAACTGACAAGCAGTCTGTTTGTGTTTGTGAAATCGCCTTTATGACATACTTCATGTCGTTGTCCTAAGAATGTAGCCACATAAATCAGAGATAAGCAGTATGTAAATTCAAATTTCATTTAAATCCTTAATTTCGGGTTTGTATTTTATTTGTATTGATATACAGTATTTACGGTTTTTATCCAATTTTCTCAAATTCGCATATAGTTTCAGTTTGTGAATATCTGAAGAGAATATTTTCGGCTGAGTATGCAAATTCTTTTAAATCTATGTCGGGTGTCTGAAAAGATTTTTCTACTTATTCAAAACAAGGTTTATGTATTATGCAGGACACACATGTTGTGGAACGAAAATCTGTACAGACATCTGAAAACTTTCAAAAATTACCGTCTACAAATTGTCAAATTCTTATGTTTCAAGTCACAATATTTATGTGTGTACTGCAGATGGTGCACTCTGATATGGTAACGAGAGGTCTAATTGCCCAGGCACATTTTAGAACTACGAAAGCATTTTCAGTTCCAATGTTTGTCAGTCTGTGAAAGTTGGAAACATATAAACGTGTGCAGTAATGAATATAGGTAGGGGAAGACAATGCGAAGGTGCGTCTTATTTATACAATGACTATCGGCACAATCATACTGGTAAATTGTTACATCTCCAACTCTAGGCAGACCATTTTGTACCTTTCTGATTACTTGTTTATGATTAGGTAATGTTTCTATACATGCAAATGTGTACACCAATAAATATAGCCAAGAGTTAGAGGACGCCTGGTTTAACTAACAATACATCAGTGGATCACTATGAAATATGATCCAATATTAGGTGATGTTTTTGAGTTTTTGATCTATGAACTGTTAGCAAAGTGACAGAAAGTTTCACTCTGGAATGTAACCCAAAGTTCAACTGGAGTACAACAGGGAAATTAATCCGAAGATTAGTAAATGTCTGGCATTCCGGAAAGAAGTTCTTACTGCCATGTGATAAGGTTATTTGGTACGTATGTGTATCAATTACACTCGACGTAGCTTCAATCAAAATATAACACTATGAAATATTAAAAAAGTGTGATTTTTTTTACCAAATTATGATTTTAGACCTAATTCCTCAGACATAAATATTTAAAATAAAATGTACAACATCATTCCTTGTATATTTCTCATATAAACATAGATTATGAAGCAGAAAAAGTTTTAATCACATTTCCAGTTTCTTGCTGGAGAACCTAAGTTGTGATAAACAGATCAGACATACCCTAAGGTGCTTGTAGGTTCGAATCCTCTAATCGCAATATAGTGCAATAATGCTTTCCTTTAAAGCTTTCGATTTCTGAGAAGATATTTCAATGCTAATTCAATTCAAATTTGGTTGTCGAACAGAAATGATGCAAAGTTGTATAATTACAAAACAATTTACGCGTGCATTGAAAACAAACATGTTTACTGATGAACGGGGTTCTGTTTAAATAGAATCGACGGAAATGAAATTAAAAAAGAAAGTTAATACATATTAAAATTTGAAGGTCGCTTCGGGTTGTGAAAGTAATTAGTAATTTGAACTGAGTGTTGATTAATATTTTTTAATTAAAGTGAAGTTCATTAGATAAGATATGATAAACATGTTAATTAGGTTGATGATGATGTTAGAATAATAACGATACTGTTTATAAACCATGTTATTACAGGTTGGTCTGACCTAGTGCCAGATATTTACTCTACAAATAATCGTTTTATATGTTATACCAAACATAGGTACGTCAAACCAGGGCGTTAAAAATACTGTTTTAATCTTAATCTTAATCTTTAATAAAAGGGTAGCAAATATATCAAAGTTTTTAAGTGTCCCATTGATATTCGATAAATACAGTATAAAAAGTATAGGGTAAGATATTGATATGATTGTGGTGATTTTAAATATAATGGAAATAAAAGGGTGTAAAATATCACAATTTTTAAAGTTAAACCAGAGAAGTGTCCCCTTGATATTCGTTGCATTCTTTAAACGAATTATATGGTAAATCTATTGATATGGTTGTGATAATGTTATGAAAATAAAGGGGTATCAATTATCACAATTCTTAAAGTTAAACCAGAGAGGTGTCCCAGTGATATTTGTTGTATTCTATATAAGAATTATAGGGTAAATCTATTGGTATGATTGTGGTCATATAACGGAAAATAAAAGGGTATCGAATATCACAATTTTAAGAATTAAACCAGAGAAGTGTCCCAATGATATTCGTTGCATTCTGTATTAAAATTATAGGGTAGAAAATTTGATATGATTGTGATAATGTAATGGAAAATAAGGAGTGTTTAATATCACTATGTTTTAATGTCAAACCAGACAGGTGGCCCATTACTGTTCGTTGTGTTCAGTATAAGAATGTTCAGTCCAAAATATTGATACGATTGTGGTCTCGTATTTGAATAAAATGGTAAATGCAAGAAGGCGTAACAAATACTTCAAATCTTATGCAGCAACATGTTTGTTATCGAAAATAATGACGTGACAAATGATGCCAAAGACCTAGCCAGATTTCATATCAACGACCTAATGATCAAATCGCACCAGACTATCCACTGGAATCAACTGATTAACCGTACATAATAATTGCACTAAAGTTGGCAATATTTACACTATGGAAAACTGTTTTATTTAAATATCTTTTCTACATGTCTAGTATGGTCTATTTTTTTTAAAATGTGATTTATTTTTATATTAAAAAGTTTAAGTCCATTATATTGAAAAATCATGATCTCATCGTAGCATAAGCAATTCCCACGCATTGCTCTACTTGCTGAGTTGGTGAGCCTGAGAAGCGGGATTACTTACCATAAATAACATGGTTACCGTTTTCTGCAATATTTCCTACTTGTGTTTTAATTACTTTATCTGATGGTGTCACCCCCCCCCCCCCATTAAAACCGGGAGCATGCTTAAAACTGAACATTTACTGACAATTGAAACTTAATCAAAGACAATATCTCGATACTTTGACGACCTTATATCGCCATTATGAAAATAGTACAGAATACATGCCTGTTACACGATACTTACCAGTAAAGTTCAGTTCTATTTCGTACGGTATGACAGCATAATCCCACAGTCTCTCAGGCCTGGCTGTGGCAGCTCTCCTTGTTCTTTTTAATTTCTTCGATAATTTCTTCATCTTATGACTCACGTTGGTTTTCTTATTAGGTTTTGGCCTCTTTGTTTTATTCTTGGTTTTGCCGGTTTGATCAGTGACTCGCTTATTATGTTCCCTCTTTGCTCGAATTGACTGTCGTATTTTCCGTAATTTTATTCGTAAGCTTTTGATTTCATCTTTGGCTTGTCTTCTCTGAATTCGGCACTTTTTCCTGAAATATTACATAACATATTGGATAAGTTGTGAGGCTTGATGTACTATTTTATCAGTGCCGTTTGTGACTATTTTTTGTTAGCACTAATAACAGTACCTGAAACAAAATGCTGGTATAGAACATACAAGAGATTTGAGGATCTAGCCCGCCTTTCAATGCCATCAAAGCGTAGAATAATCAATCTCCAAAAAATGGTTCTATATACCCTCTCTTCTATCGCGCTTACTTTGTGTCATAATATTATAGATTAATGTATGAAGTAGCTGAGAAGGTAACAATAGGAACAAGTGGTTGTAGAATCAGAAATGGTCTTGAAAGTACTCGCACATTTTTTTGTTCCGCTCCTTATCATCGATAAGTTTAATTTTAACTAGAACTGCGTTGCAGTACTGAAGGGTTCCTCTTAAAGGTTTTATTTAAAAAGTTAACATATGTCTAAATGTTAACAAAATCAAGTGATATTAGAACTCTTTAACAATTCATGTGTTGCCATTCAAATTAAGTTCAACTGGCCTCACTTCCAGTAATATTGCGTGACAGTGTTCCACTCAAGTTTCGTAAAGATCGCACCGGTAGATTTTGAGAATTTCAAGGTCATCTGATATAACCCCAACAGCAATAGTAAATCTTATAACGTTACTCAACTTTAAACTCAATTTTCTCAAAAACGAAAAAAAATTTCAAAATTCCCTTCGAGCAAAAGTTAGTAAAATAAATGTATTATTTAATACAATAATGCTTTGTTGGTTTTGAATTTAATCCAAAGACTAGTAGCAATTTAAGTATCAAAAAATTGTAAAAAATGATGTTTTTCTTACTTTCGGGTCACTTCCGGTCAACATATGGCAAGAAATTTGGTACCAATAGATAGGTATTTAAATTTGGCATCTATTGACACCAATTTTATACAAATTGAATGATATTTGTCAAAGTTATGACCAGTTATGCAATTATCTTATTATTGGGGAGATAACTTATCACAATTATGTTTGTATGAGTAGTATAAGAAGTCAATATACATCTGCAAACGTTGTTTTAAGAAAAAAATGTTGAGAATGTAAAAAATTGAAATTTTGAAAATATGCAAATTCAAAAAATGACATTGAAATCTGTGAGTAGACTATTTTGCGTTCCGGTGTATAATCTGAAATCATTTTTCAAATCCATTGATTAGTTGCTGAGAAAAAACGACATTTTTAAAATGGAAACGCATTCAAAATCGCATACTTCGCGCAAGCGCAAAGTCTGGAATTGCATTTAAATCTAAGTTGTAACAACATTATCAGGAAATATGAAATTTCGTAAAGATCGCACCGGTAGATTTTGAGAATTTCAAATGTGTAAAAAAAAAAAAAAAAAAAAATAATAATAATAATAATCTTTACAGAAATAATAGTGTTCCTCGCGAAACGCTGCGCTGCGAGGAACCCTAATAAGGCGTCAACTTCTAGGTCCTGTTCCGAATATAAAACTCACAAGAACATCAATGAAGAATGATTCGGATTATATTATTAAAAATGAACGTATCTCTGGCAAACAGAACTATTCACCAATTTAAAGATTAGGTTTAGGTTTAACAAAAACCAGATTTGAACTCGAAGTAGATTAGACAAATAAATATATCAAAATCTCATCCATTAAAATTAAAAAAAAAAAACAGAATTTAAAATCCACTCAGATAAATCATTCTTTAGAAAAAAAACGTATGAAAATTAACGATTCGCTGAGTTTGTCCGAGATTTGATTAGGAAATTTAATTTATGGTACAGACAAGGAAGCAATCCTTAGAAAACCTTGACCTTTGTATTAAAGTAATAAAAATGAATACTAAACGTAAATTAGACGTTACTGCTTACCATCAGGAAAACTATTCAGAAATCAGGCCTTGTAAAATTTGTTACAACAATAGTTCCAAGTGCTTAGAATGTTGCATAGCTTAAAAAGATACTGGTCTTAGCATGAACAAAATTTTAGTTCTCAAGAATGGTCAATATGAGTATATATTTCTCAGTGAACTTACGTAGTGTCATAAAGTAACAGAATCCCTTAAAATCTGGAAGACTCACAAAACTAAATCATTTTTGAAAAACGCTTAATCAAAATATTAAGCTTTTTTTTAAAATTTCAAATGCTTCTTAATAGCTAATTACCTAGTTTTTTTCGATATTTATTTATTTTTATATGTTATTAATGACAGCAGGTATTTTTACTGATGAATAGAGCTCTAATTGGCCAAATTTAAAATTTCAAATTTTATGTTCATTCTAAGACCTTTTATCTCTTTAAAGGGAAGAAATTAGGATCTTCAGACATACTTGTCTATACATTAAGAGACAACAATCATTTTGGATAAAGACTTCTATTAATTCATTTAAACACAACGTTTCTTACACATACCGGTAACGTTCTCAAGTGATAATGTTTTACCTGGCATAAATAAATATAAAAATAAATAGTCTATATGCATAATAATTGTTGTCTCTTCATGTGCAGTGATACTTTAAATGTCTTACAAGGATTTGTCTACCTGATTGGGATTTTGAAGCCTTAAAAATCCCTTTAGTGTGTAATACAAGAAATTTGGAAAAAAAATAATTAACCCTGGACCTTCAGGTTAACCTCACTTCAAACCCAGCATCCAATTAGGTTCATCAATGTAAGTGCCTTAGACTTAGGCGTCTTGTTGAAGATAACGACAACACAGTTTTTGAATTTTTAATCCCATTTTAAACTGAACGTTTCAGCCTTTACGGGAAATATTACTGTTACTTACTAAACGATTTGAACCTTGTTAAGTGGGCTAACACCACACACATTGAAAACTTTCAAAGAGATACATGAAAGAATAAACTTGGCAATAAACACTGAGAAATCAGAAAACCATTGACTGTTTCATATTGACCAGTGGTAATGAAAGAGACTTCATTGATACATATTTCTTTAATAGCTTTAACATTGTTTATGGATGTTTTGTGTTGTTTACGGACGCCATTTAAATGACGAACTGCTAAAAGATGTAGATCTATTTTCAGGTATTTATCTGGCCAAAATAACATCTTAACTGAATCTTTGATGTTGACCAGGGTCTGTATAAAATCATTGAGTGTGTTTGGTGTTTTTAACTGTGTCTAGTAATTATAACGTACTTCCTGATTGCCGGTACTGATCCATAAGTATTTGGCCGCAAATCATCAAACTTATATTAGGAGGATTGTGTACGCTGTTTTTAAACGAACCGAAACGTTCAACAAGGTAAATTGTAAATTTTGAAGACATTATAAACTCTCAATAGATGTTCCAATTTTTATATTCAATGTTAGAAAGATAAAGAAAGATATTCATTTTTAAGTCTGGCACATTAGAATATATTTTGAATAAATTTCTTTATTGTAAAACGATTTTTCACAGTTTCATTGTGCGTCCTGCTTATTCCGGGAATATCTTTTAACAATAGCTATGCAACTATGTTGAATTACGCAAGTTTACGTCAAGGGTAGTTCACCTATCAGTCCCGGATTCCTATCGTAAACTATCGGATATTCAACTCAAATTTAAATTAATTTACTAGAACAACATGGTTCTAATCTTAAAGAAAATAAAAAAATATTTCATACTAATTACTTCACATGAAGTTTTAAAGGATAGTATGAGATCCGAACTAGACAGAATCTAGACATACTTGTGCTAAAATCGTTTTGAGAATGCGCTGCCAGGGTATGAACAGGTTTTAATATAGTAGGGTGTTGGTATCTGATTATTTCAAGTTGACAGATGTGAGTTGTTATCTGTCAGTAAAACATGTGTAAAGGTTCTAGATCCATCATCGTAAAGATAGTTGATTATGTGGGATGGTAGTCAGTGATGAAACACAGTTGTTTGGTGAAACAATTGTTCAGAAACTGTCTGTTCTATGTAGTTTGTTTCCAAAGTTAGCCCAATGGCGTTTGTTCTATAATCAGGTTGTTCTTGAAAGACATTATGTTTTCTTGAGGAGTCAGCAGGATTGTCCCTTTACACGGAGTTCTATAAAATATCAAATAACCTGTAATAAACAGCGTGCTATATATACATAAAACTATTCCCTGATGGACAATATTCATATTTTTTTTGTGGGTCGCCAATGTACATCATGTATCAATGCCTACGCTTACATAACGCCTTCGTGCAATTCAGGACGCTCTAATTGACAGATTGTCTTGGTTACAGTCATTTAAATTGGAAGAACGTTTTAGATGTTGTGCTATTTCAACTAGCAACTGTACAATGAATTCTGTCGGATGTTCAACTCAAATTTAAATTAATGTCCTAGAACAACATGGTTCTAATCTTAAAGAAAATAAACACATATTTCATACTAATTACAAAGCCATCCATCATAATATGTTCAGGTCTGATTGGGTGAGGAATGGAGAAATAAATTTAAAACCAACAGAAAGCCAATCTTGTGTAAACTACTGTATGAAAGCTGACATATTTATGTATTAAGATCGTCTGTTCAGATACAGAGATTCTGTACATGATATATACATGCTTGTACTTAATTTTAGCAGAGAGAATTATTTGTTATTGTGCTTAAATTTCCGTACATCAAAATATTCTACATCCTTATAATATAGCCTGTTTTCTGTAACTGTCAATGTCGGAAATTAAAAACAGACATCATAATATGTTTGCGAATTCTTTCAAAATACCAAAGTACAACACATATAGTGAAATGTCTTCAACAACGAAACGAAATATTTTTCATATATTTTACACCAAAATATTCTACTACCATATAATATAGCCTGTTTTCTGTAACTGTCATTGTCGGAAATTAAAAACAGTCGACATGGAATGTTTGCGAATTCTTTCAAACATCTCCTGAACTAAACACGTCGCCATTATTAGAATATAGTAAATGCATTGTCAACATGATATTAATGACTCTGCACAGAAAAAGGTTTTAAATGTTTTAGCCCGTAATCGAAATGATTACCGAGCGTCCGATGACCTTAAATAAGTCATCTTCACACATAATCCAAGTCCACCCAGCTGTAATTGGGCACGGATAATCCGGGAAAGATCAATGCCAAGATGTTAAGCCAAGGACCAATTGGTTGAAAAGATCCTTAATCATGAACTTAAGTTGTTATCCTTGGTTGAAAAGATCCTAAATAATGAACTTAAGTTGTTGTCCGTGTATAATATGCATATAGTTGCTTTTTTTGTCCTTTCGGTTTGACCAGTGTGGCTTCTTGCACGTTTCAAGACATCCATCCTATCGTGTCAGTGCAGTGTATTGTCTAGAAATCGCTTACTCCTTTCAGAGTCTTGAATGATCCAAGATCCAATTTATTTCCCGTCTGCTTCGTTAACTTTGTCAGATACTTATTAAATCTGCTATTTTAGAATTAGGTACAAGAAAGTTTTTCTACTTGAGGTAAACATTGCTGATAAACACATGGTATTTTATTGATTTCAGTTTTACCTAACAAAGTAATTAAGTTTACCGACAGATTTTAAGTATAATCGGTTTTAAAGTATAAATTGAAGGTTTATTCACTCAATTTAAACTAAGAACAAGTTTCTACTTCAAGAAATGGAAGGGACGGAACAGTTACCATATGATTTAAAGCATTGTGTATGATATACTGCTATTTCAGCATTCATACAATACATTAGATTGGGCTTTCTCCACGAATGGATATCTTTTTGGAAATACAGACACTTGTCGTTATGTCAATATTAATATTCCATACAATAATAACAACCGTCTTAAAGCATATTCGATGAATTTTCAGTTATTAAATAATACTACATGAAAAATACTGTTATTATAACATATTTATTATAACTCAGATGGATTTAATAACACTGTATTATATGTAACATATCACTTGACCCCTGTTTCGAAAAACTTAATAACATCTTGACGCCAAGCTCAGAAAACAAGAATTAGTGTATTCAACCTTTGATCAATTTTTTTACACTGTGTTTCCTAATTATGATTATGTAATTGAATAGTTTGACATTTACTATATTATATCAGTGTATATCAAACGACCAATTAACGATACAGACCTCGCCCAAAACGATTAAAGGTACTGTACGTTCTATACTCAATCTATTTTACATCTTCTTTTGATAGTCTATTGTAAAAAGCCAGTTTGGATTTTCGCATTGCGCATGCGCGTTCATTCAAGCGAAGTTAAAAAAAAAAAAATGGTTAATAGAAAAACTATAACTTTCAAAACAAAAAAAGATTTATAATCAATTAGTCGAGTCGTTTGACTCTTATCGACCGTTAATCGACTGTCGCCTACAGATTGATTAGGCTATGGCAGCACCACTTTCGAGCTAGCCCAACTAGGGAACTTATCAATCATCAAAACATATATTGCTTCGTATCCCCGAAAGGATATCTGTCCGATCTGGATCAAACTCAGTAATAAAAAAATCGTTCGTATTTCAACAGAATAGTATGAAACATTAATATCAATTTGGATTTTGTAGTGATTAAGTGAGCTTACTGATAAATCTAATATATATTTGATGATGTAGATGTAAATTGATGAAACGTTGTGTACAATAAACCTCGGGCAGTAGTATACCATAAAATCATATTATTTAATTGTATATATGTCATGGTATATAGAATTTTCATGCCGAATGGTCTCCATTTCCTTCAAATAAATCAACGACAAAGTTTGGGTAAAATACAAAGAAAAAATGATTTAAACTTACCCTTTCTTACATAAAGATTTTAAATTTTGTTTTTTCTCTTTTAAAATTTTCCTAAGATATTTTTTCTTTTTCACATCTTGTTCTGACATGGGAAGTTTTTTAAGAGTATTTTCTGGTTGTCCTGAGTATTTGGAAGGTTTGCTATCAATATAGGTAGTTCTAGGATCCTCGACTTGTAATTCAAACATAGTATTGTTAATCTGTTGAAGATATTTCCTCTCTCGTTTAAATTCGTCTTCAGATAGAGCTATATCACCCATAAATCCAGCTGAAAAATACAAAATAATGGTTTTAAATTTCAAAGTTAAAAAAAGGCCATACATCAAGATCTGTTTACAAGGATAGCAACAGGTTCCTGTCTACAAAAATAAAAACAGGTTCCTGTCTACAAAAAAAACAACAGGTTCCTGTCTACAAAAATAAAAACAGGTTCCTGTCTACAAAAATAAAAACAGGTTCCTGTCTACAAAGATAACAACATGTTCCTGTCTGTCTACAAAAATAAAAACAGGTTCCTGTCTACAAAGATAACAACAGGTTCCTGTCTACAAGGATAACAACAGTTTCCTTCTACATAGATAAGAACAGGTTCCTATCTACAAAGATAAAAACAGGTTGCTATCTACAAAGATAAGAACAGTTTCCTGTCTTCAAAGATAAGAACAGGTTCCTGTCTACAAGGAAAACAACAGGTTCCTGTTTATAATGATAACAACAGGTTCCTGTGGGTAAGGATAACAACAGGTTCCTGTCTCCAAGGATAACAACAGATACCCATCTACAAGGAAAACAACAGGTTACTGTCTATAAGGACAACAACAGACCCCTGTCTCCAAGAATAACAACAGGTCCCTGTCTACAAGGATAACAACAGGTTCCTGTTTATAATGATAACAACAGGTTCCTGTGGGTAAGGATAACAACAGGTTCCTGTCTCCAAGGATAACAACAGATACCCATCTACAAGGAAAACAACAGGTTACTGTCTATAAGGAAAACAACAGACCCCTGTCTCCTAGAATAACAACAGGTTCCTGTCTACAAGGATAACAACAGGTTCCTGTCTCCAAGAATAACAACAGGTTCCTGTTTCCAAGAATAACAACTGGTTCCTGTCTCCAAGAATAACAACTGGTTCATATCTACAATGCTAACAACATGTTCCTGTTTATAATGATACATGTCTACAAAGATAAAAACAGGTTCCTGTCTACAGAGATAACAGAAGGAGCGTGTCTCTAAAATGATTTGTTGGCATACCTTGCAGAATAATGAATATGGAATCATATCGAAACGTTTACAACATGATTCATATGAAACACCTCGAACTTCCACAGTTTATGAAACTCAATTATTAAATTTGTTGTATTCATGTTAAAAGGCATGCATTTGGGATATCATGTACGTTTGCAACTAATTATATAGGTTTTCAAACTGGTAGAAGTTTTTTTTTAGTACCATCCACATAACAAATGATTTAATGCAACGTTTTAATTGATACGGATTCTAGGGTTGTTTGGTCTAAAACTTATTAATGGAACAATGTCTAGTGAATACGTCCACATGTTTGAAAAAGACGCCACCCTTCAAAACAATTGCAATATTGTTCTGACTCAATACCTAATACGTTAATTATGAAGCCGGGAACCGTATTGTGTGACCCTCCTGTCAGCTTCAATTGGTTTGTACCCAAACACAACCTCATCAATTATTGTTCTTTTTAAATGTCTGTTTGTAAATTGAATTAAAATTGTGGTTTTATGACATTTCCTTGAACTTATGGTCACGAACATAATCTAAAATATACATATTTCTATCATTTGAAAATTAAACCAACAAATATAACAAAGAACTCCTTTATGAAACAGTAGTCCACTACCCTCTTCTCTCTTAGATAAGGAATTTTTATTTCTAGTTGTAGTGCAGACTTTCCAAATATAGGGAAGAAAAAGATTCTTTTGTTCAAGGGAATGTCTTACAAAGACACGTTCTATATACATATACAATTGTAACCTGTACATGTAGACGCCGTATTAGTCAATGGAACCTGTGATAACGTTGACGCGATGTTATAATAATAATAAACTCTTTATTTTACATGGGTCAGAATTAGGCCCAATACACAAGGACATGGTCCTGTCTCACATTCAGCCCATGGGGCAATACATTGGAAAAAAAAAAAAGAAAGAAAAAAAGAAAAAAATCGAAAATACATAATATCTCAAAATACAATTCGTCTGAAATACTAAAAATACACAAGTACTTGTGTATCAAATGGACAGATCTATGTTCCGGCGATCAAGTACATGACCACAAAATAAATATACAATACTCCACGTACAATTTGTTTAAAAATACACAAGTACATGTGCATGAAATGGACAGATTTTCAACCTACAATTTGTTTATAAAATGGATGTAATACATAGCTCCCGAGTACATGTGTATCAAATGGACAGATCTATGTTCCGGCGATCAAGTACATGACCACAAAATAAATATACAATACTCCACGTACAATTTGTTTAAAAATACACAAGTACATGTGCATGAAATGGACAGATTTTCAACCTACAATTTGTTTATAAAATGGATGTAATACATGTTGGAGACATTACGATTGCTATGACATTAAAACGATTGTTTTGAGGTATAAGGATATGTGTAAAAGACCTTGCCCTAGGATGTTACCAATAAGTTTTAAAAACTACTGCCTACTTAAAGGGATAATAGGCGTTAGAATACACTCGTCCTACGGCTTCATATTTGTATTTCATATTGACTGTTAGTTAACATTAGTATGCACCACATTACCAATTTTGAAAAAACAATAGAAATATATTGAATTTATAAAAAAAAGTGAAAGACATTCCATTCATGAGAATAAAACGTCTGAAATAAGCTAAAACATCACTGTACATTCAATCAGTAGGGGTCAAGGACGAAAACTTACATTTAGTACTTTTTATATTTACACATGACAATCTGCTGATGGCAGAGCTCAAGCTTCATTATGATTCTATAAAATTGGGATTTATCATTTTGAGGATTTTGATTCATAGACAAGACCAAGATTAGATCTGTTGATGTTAAATTTGGTCTGTAAAATTAGATGTTCGTCTAAGCCTATTATCTCCTACTTAATATATATTGGAGAAGTCTTTAATTTGTATTTTTAATTTAAAGCAGGACTATCTCTGATTTGCAGCAGAGCTTCCAAGTCATTCATTAGACTGTCTGGATAGAAAGGTCTGTGATTATCTTGTCGAATGATGACTTCAAGACAAGACCAAGTTCACGATCTGCTAGAAGTTAATTTCGGTCTGTAAATCATCAGAGTTCAGTCTGGTATTTCTCTCTCACTAATTGATAACTAATTTATAACTTCTATTCATTTATAGATAAAACTCGGAAAAAAATAACGGAGCTTTAAGTTTGAGTTACTCAATATGGTTTGTAGTATGATAGCGGCCATGGAATGCAGTTTCGTGAATTACCGGACTCCAACATTGACTGTCATATGATTCAAGATAACCACCAAAGAGAAACCGCCAGCCTTGTATATGAAGACGTCTTTAGGTCTATTGTATTTTACGATATCAGGAAAATGTTATATACTTGACAGTACATTATGGAGCCTCATTGTCTCATTTAATTTCTATCTTCATTTTACCTAATTCATTTCAACGATTTGGTCAAAAAGCGCATTGAAGCAGCACCTTATACAAATATTGTGCACCGTGCACTTTTTCATATCATCCATTGTATTGCCCCCGTGGGCTGAATGTTAAGCAGGACTATGTCCTTGTGTATCGGACCTAATTCTGACCCATGTCAAATATAGAGTTCACGTTTGTCCCAATGGGCTGAATGTTAGACAGGACTTGTGTATCGGACCTAATTCTGACCCAATGTAAAATAAAGAGTCTTTGTTTGTTCCCTTGGGCTGAATGTTAAACAGGGCCATGTCCTTGTGTATCGGACCTTCTTCTGACCCATGTAAAATAAAGAGTCTTAAAATAAGAGTGTATTATTATTACACTTTGGGTCAAAAACATATACCACTTCACTCTAACTCCTAGATAAACTACGTAATGAGAATGTTCCTGACATCATACCTATCATATAATACACATACATTAGACAAAGTCGACTATAATAAATATAATCTCAACTATTTTCTACGCCTCGTGGATCGGAATTCAAAACAGTAGGCTAATGTCATCGTACTCGACTACCTCCTTGTGGTGAATTAACGTACCACTATCTACACGTATAACTAGCGTACAGCAATTCCTAGAATTATTCTCTGGAACTATTGTAACTGCAACTATTGTAATGTGGGTTTTGTGATTACTAATATCTGGATCTATTGTAACTGAAATTATTGTAATGTGGGTTTCGTTATTACAAACCTCTGGAACTATTGTTACTGAAACTATTGTAATGTGGGTTTCGTTATTACTAACTATGGAACTATTGTTACTGAAACTGTTGTAATGTTAGTTTCGTAATTACTAACCTCTGGAACTATTGTTACTGAAACTATTGTAATGTTAGTTTCGTAATTACTAACCTCTCGAACTATTGTTACTGAAATGTCTATTGTAATGTCTATCTATTGAAACAAGAGTATTTAAAATAAAGGTACACATCCTATCTTCTGAAACTGTTGTATTGTGAACTTAGAAAATACTTTTATAAAACTTATATGCAGACAGACACTAACGTGAACTAAACGACATTTTCTGGTACCTGCCACCTCAATTTACTTGACCATCTCAAGGAATTATAAATATCCATAGGAAATCAGTAATAACTTCTTCTTAACAGACCGTTAAAATATTAGACTGTATAAGACCAGTCAAGCAGAATAATGTCATCTAAATGAGTGGTCCACTGTACATTGATATTACTGATAATCATTCACATGACTAATCTTAGATTACTTTACAGTTAACCTCTCTGAATGGACAGGCTAATTAACTCCCTTTATTGCCAGGCATCAGTATGACCTTTAACCTCTATGATTAGACCTCTTGTACTAATCATTAAGGCGTCACTGCACGGAGGAATCATTGGCCTGTATACAATATAGAAATCCATTGTTCAAAGAGATTCTCAACTTTTATTTATACTTGGTACATAGATATCATTAATTTGCACAATTCAAATTTTCAACCAGATGTCTGTTGCTTTTGCAATTCACTTAATAGTAATCATTTAATGACGTCACTATTGGTATACAAGGATTAAAGTTGAAGTCATAAACACAATAAACTTATTTTGTTAGAAAGACTCTTAACAATTGCTCAGTCTTCCTGGTAGAGTCACGTATTTGTAGGCAGCAGATCAGAAAACCGTGTATTACCGCCACTTTCGGTATTTTTCAGTTACAATGGAGCTTCTAAACCAATTGATATAGTAAAAACATGCTCATCAGATAAATGAGTACCATGGATAAATCCCCGGTGTCTAGTTAACATTCTGATGATCTGGTAATTGATTCCGTGGTGTATTATAGAAGACAAAGAGCCAAGAAAAGTGTATCATCATCATCATAATCATCATCATAGGCAGGATCTTCACTATCAAAGGTCGAACATTTTATAATATCAAGTAACTCCGGGAATATGCTTTCGACTTTTTGACCCTTCTCCTTATAAATACACAATCAGGGAATATTAGCGATGATTAAGCGATGGGTTTAACACTTCCAAAGGCCGATTATTAAGGGTTTTCCACATAAGGCTGTTGCCCAATCGATTTCCTTGTAAACAAAATACTGTTTATAAAAAAAAAATGAGAAAGGGATTTCAAAAGTAGGCCTGTTGTCGGCTACCTTCCACCTATTAAGCAAATAATTTATTAGCTATCTCACCATCCTCCGAGAAACGTATTTCTCTCTCACCGTTTAAATATAAATATTTGCTTGGGTTTAAAATGATGGAACATAATAATATTGTTCGACTCTTCTGATAAAACTTCTATTCAGTAAGGTAGAGGGAATTCCAGATTACCGTACTTTAATCCTTTAATCCAGATGGATCTACAAATCTATCGCAGAAGCAGGTTGGTAACATATAGCTGTTCTGGTGGAACAGTAGCTCAAGACCCTGTATGTTACAGTCTGACAAGTAGACGTAAATCTTATTTTATTAACTCTAGAATCACAGCGAAGTGGTAGGTAAAAAAAGATCATAACAAATATTTTAACCTAATAAATTTACAATATCTACACAGAGAACAAATAACACAGTTTTTATCGCCTTTTTATATCGTATTTTTCATTTTCTTTAACATTATTTTCTTCTTCTGCTCCCCTACAGATTTATCTATCAACGTGAAATTACTTCTCCAGATGTTTTCACTATCTGCAAACTCTCGACATTTTTATTCTCCCATTTACACGAATTTTCCTTCTTAATGAAAGATTTTACTTTATTATGTGTTAATACTCATTTCAAGGCCAAGATTAAAACCAGAACTTCCGCTTGTTTTCAGAAACTGTATAATACAGAATAGAGAATTTCTCTGGTCCATAATTACAGCGGATATCAATCAAATCGATTTGGGTTACAGGAAAGGGTTCGGCTGAACTCTTGAAGGACAAACCTAATCTGAAACAGTTGTATAATTCGTAATACTCGCAAGATCATTAAAATTCTGAGCCAATACTTTGTAATGAAAAAACTAAACTAAGGTCCAATGTGCAACTGATAGAGTTAGTGAGATTTAGAGAAAGGGCCAGTGTCGCTGTTTTGAAAACATTTCTCTGGGACGAATCCATTTACGTGTCCTGTGAGATGCCCGGTACAATATACAGAAAACAATAGAAGAAAATCCTCATCGTATCCGGAACCGCCCTTCGTTACTTCGCTCCTGCTATGCTCTACTATCGCGGGCAGCTCATCACAATACAACAAGCCCTTTGGACTCGATCGTACAAGTGATCTGACGTACACAGTTTCTCCCTTTTGAATTAACGAAAATAGCCAACACTTGTGTTGGGTGGCACCTGCTTGGCTTCAGGAGAGAAATATGGAATGCAGAAATTTACACAGTCAGGTCTTTGTTATAGTAATCCATTCAGTATGTTCTGAATCAAATTGTAACAAAAGTCTGGGTCAACGGTCGTTTCCTGTTCCACATGTTTCAAGATGGCGACCACATCTAACACCCGATGATTACAGATTACATGTGCAGAATAAATATTTTTCATGTGCATTTTATAAATATTGAAATAAGTGTAAAGGTCTGTTATTTCAAAGGTTTTGTTTTCGTCCTACGTTCTGATATACCAATTTAAAAATCGATAATTCTTTGGAGCAGGAATTGTATATGCCGACTTTAGAATATGTTTACAGTGAATTAAAAGACATATTAATATATTCTATCAACAAATCTTATGATGCAATTTTGAAAATGTAAAACATCAACCTTTCTAGAACAGTACTTCCATTGCTCCGACCTATCCTATAGCTGCAGTCATATTGTTTTATATTTCGTATCGATTAAAAGGTACGTAAATGAACTAAAGTTACGTTTTGTCGTAACCGTTGTAATGGATATTCTGATATCTGATGTGAATCGACAAGATGGTTTGAAAGATGAAAGACTAAACAACCTGTGTGTATAATATAGATATGGTATATTTATTATTCTTATTATCTATATTACATACATACATCATCTGTATACAACACGTGAAAAACATGTGCGCGCTGTCATAAAATCGGTTAAGTGTGGAGAGTAATCAAAAAGATACTTTCTCGCTATTTTATCAATAGACCAAGAATCAGTAAACTATGGAACTATATGGTGGTTCAACTATATTAGCTAGGGTCTGTGAACCTGTATGCTGAGCCCGTTCTTTTCGTAAATTTAATGGCTATTACTGGAATGCTTCGAGATTTCTTTATATATTTATATACACGAATATAGTCCAATGGTATCTGTGTTTTAATTTGTTCAATACATTCAAACAGAGCAAATAATATACGGCTGAAATAAAACTTAACCTAATCTAGAACACGGACGATCCCGAAAACCACCAGGCTTTAGAGCCTCTGATTATCATGTATAATGTTGATTCTTTATAAGGGATCGAGGGTTTTTATCATTCAATAAAGCCAATTTAGACACCTTATCTACCACAGGCTTGGTCTAACTGTAATTCTATGTACTTATATAAATTTTTCATAATGAAATCTGGGAATTCAAGAGTGCAATTAGACTACTTCAAAGTTTAAATACTTCCGTTTTACATAATGTTCTTGAATTAATACGTAGATGTCTTTGATGTGAAACTATTGGTGTAGGTCATCAACAGTTTAATTCAACAGTTTAATTCGGTGAAGGGTTTCCACTTGAAACTTTATGAATAATTAAGGTCAAGGTTAAGAAGAATAATTGAACTGTGTGACGTCATTGTTATAAAATGATTGAAAATGGTGTGCGGAAGAAAGTTTCAAATTTTTTGTTAGTAAGACCAAGTGTTCAAGAGATTATATGTGATGCCTTCTACGTCCTCTTCCCATAATTTGGAATTATTGGCAGATGTAACGTGCAGAGCATGTTCTTCTCCCCAGAATATAATATGATTTCATTTCACGACTTTATTTGCTATTTCGACAACCATTGCATTCAAAACAGTGATTATGAAGGCGTCGATGATAGTATTATGAAAAAAGGCTAATACTCGTGTTGTTGCTCATCTTCCCAATGTCAAGCTGTTACCTTGACAGCAAGAACCACTATTCTTTTTGTTAAACCCCAATCAATTTGGTTTGTAGGGTCTTCTGTCGAAGACTCTGATTAGCTGTATTCGCTGGCGTACAATCCAATCAAATCACTGGATTCTGTGATAGAAGAATAGTTGCCATTGCAGTATAAGTACAAAGTTGGTAATTCAGCTTGACAGTTTGAAGATGTTACTTGCTATGTGTAAACGTTACAAAAGACGGCAAGGAGAAAACTTGATATGTTAATGATACTTGAGAAGTTGAAAATTGACAATCCAAGTCAAATTAGGGAGTAAGTGCGAGAAACTCTAGATTAAACAATACACTGGTATTCGTGAGAAAATGTAAGAGTCCGGATAGATTTCAACATATAATATATAGATGATACAGGTTCTTTATTCGTTGTACATTTAGTATATTAAAGATGGTATACCCTTAAACCATCATGACTTTTAGCCGTTTGACAAATCTCCGGAATCTATAAGAAATGACTTAATTCCGTGTAAAGAAGATAATTGGCACGTAAACATGAGGATGTTTCAAGCAGAGCATACATAGTCCAGGACGATCAAGATGTCTCCTCAGGTCTTGACTACTCACCCTTTGAAGGCTGATGGTTGAGATCGTATAGTTACACCCTGATTGGTGAATGTGTTCGTTCTCAAGCGTATAGCCAGCATCAAGACCGAGTACAACCCAACTTGAAATCAAAACCAACTGTTTAGATTGAGTCATCGCTTCATTCATAAAACACTCAATTCATTTTAAATACTTCGAAATTTTAAAAAGTTTTTATATAAAAAAAAACTAGCAAGTAGTTTATAATAGACTAGTTTTACAAGTTTCAAAAGATCAACTTGCCTTTACTCATTCACTCTGTCTATGACATTTTGTATTAAATAATATATCTAGCAGGGTCGTTTAAACACCATGGATATCCTATCTCTTCTTTCCATTATACAACATATTAGGGTAGTGAAGCACATTTAGTAAGCTTTCAGATCACCTAACAAAATAAATGAAATGAATGGAGTTTAACTTCCTACTTTTCTGCACCTAGATCACTTAACAAAGTCGCTATGTACAAATTTGAAATAAGGTGTAGTATTAGTATGTCGTATTGCTTGACATTATTATAGAACTATATGGTACAGAATAGTTGGTATAATCGAATAGAGTTGTCGATACAGCAATGATATGTTATTCCTTTGAACCATCAACAACCTCACTCCAGATGTACAGAACATGTTGTATATCAATTTAAAAAGGTGAAAATCCTCCTGGTTTAGATCCTTAATAACGACACGATTAAGATAACAATAATATAAGAACACCTATTTATGCTCATTCCACATAAATGCCTCTGATCAATCCAAGCAAATTTAGTATGGATCACATTTTGAGTGATTCAAAGTCTTCTGAACAGCTTCCAGAAAGGTTCTGCAGAAAGGGCATGGGTACAAGTTCCGCAATTTGAAGACTTTAACTTGTTCCTGCCATTGACTAAGTATGGGGTTCTATATTTAGCCTCTCATATGGTTTTCATTTTATTTATATGCAATTCTTGTGAAAATTTCAAGAGAAACGAGAACATTGACATGAATTTCTGTTACAGATTATTTCAAACCGGAAATGAAATGTCCAATTTTTAAAGAATAGTTTATTATGATAAGAGATTATGGTTGTAGGCGGTCAGAAAAACATCTTCTAGAATTAACTTGAATGTTAAACTCGGTCTATATCATGTCAAACTTGAGATCTCTATTCCAATAACAATGAAATCACATATAATCAAATTCTACCCTGAGGTGATTTACATTGTGGTAGAACTAGAATAATTTGAAAATATGATCCCATCCATGATTACTTTAGTTTCGAATATGAAAACAAGGGATTGATATTATCTTTAAGTATCTTAACTACGTTGAACTACACCTACTCTAGTTAATCGAAATGTTTAAAAACAGCTGTTTTCAAACCCTCAGTCACTTATAATCGCTTATTCAAATCTATAAAGTCCTTCAAATCAGTCATAAAGGGTATAGTCTCCAATATGATGAATATTGCAGGGAAAACCTAGAGAAAATCGCATTTATTTAAAGGTTCAGTCCGGGAGTAAGGAATTAATCAAAGATCCCGTAAATGGTAATAGAATGAAATTGTTAAAACTTTGGGTTTAAAAGGATACATATATCCGTGTAAGAGCATCGCTGCTTAGCTTTACAAAATATATTACATGTATTACCAAATCTTCAATGCCTATTAATGTACATCGACTTCCAATCAACTTTGGCAAGTGTCAATAGATATTCTGCACAATAAATGTACAGGAAGACTTGTTTAAACTTGAGCATGAAAGAGAAGCGATATTTACATTATAGTTCGATAGTCGTTATTGATAATTTACATCACAGCGTGAATACACAGTGCAGGAGAAATACACACATATAAAACGTGTCTTTCAATGGCCAACAACGACTCGGCAGATAAAAAAAAATTGTCCAATAAATAAATGTATTGATATCATTAGGTAGAACATGTTAATTGAAAATAAGACTTTTATGATGTGATGTACAGACAATGGCCCAGCGTTGATTCGGCCTAATTCCATAATATTAAAGGGGCACAATCTTGATTTTTAGGGGTCGTTTTGGGCCTTTGTTACATTTAAACAGTCAGAAATACTCAAGCTCTAAGAAAATCGCAAAATACCTCCAAATATACCTCAAACAAAAAACTTCACTTTTTATTTTTTTTCCATGCTGTACGCGGCTGGTCTCCAGTCAGTCTGAAAATTGTCCTGTTGACAAAGTCTACAATTGTTATTACTTTCTTTATTTTTTGTCAGTGTCGGCCTGCGCAGTAGTCTATTTATAACTCTTTGATTATCAAGACGAACCGTTTTCCAATATGGCAGGATGTTCGTAATATCTTAAGACATTATGATTTTCAAACACGGATAATTATGGATACACATGGATTTGAAGGCTAAAATTTCAAAGGTAAGCTCTGTAGACTATTTCTGGTTAGCTAAGCAAAAGATTGTGTTTGAGGCTATCGGATGATTGTCCGAAACAAATCAAGACTGTGCCCCTTTAAAGTTGTGGTTTTGGTATGATGTTTTCTTACATGTACGCTATAAGCTATAAGGTTTATCTACGGAATAGTAAGCAGTAGACGTGCTGTTCGAGAAGGGACTGCATTGTAATAGATACACAGTGTAGATGTAAATAGAGAACATAAGTTTATTGTTCATGGTAGCAAGCCAGTGTAGCATTACTTATATGTTCAGGAATTGCAATGTACATCAAAATATTGTTCTGTATTTGTGAATAGCGAATATGGGATAGGCACATGTCTTTTGCTAATGTCGGTACGGCAATTATGATAATATTGCGACAGTGACAAGTGCATGTCGGACACAGTGCCGATATCAGATGAGTATATCTCGTCGAGGAACTGGTAGGTAAGGCCAGATTTGTTGGGCTAATTTGAACGTTCCGTGTAAGTATAGTACTGCAATGTAAATATAACATGACAACAATGCCTATAAGTACATATAAACCCAAACCGCTACTTTAATTGACAGCATCAAGATATTATTGAGTGAAATCAGTGTATTAAAAATAAAACAATAAAATGTCAACTCATCAATATATCAATATTAGATTCAACTCCGAGTGGCTTTTATCATGTACGATTCTCAATGACTCTTTATTTTATACAACTAGGTCAAGAGAAAGTGCTGAGTTAAGGAAATCCATTCTAGAGGCTGATATCGCTATTCAGTGGCAGGCGAGGGGCATGAACCCCCTAAAAGAGACGCTGCCACTCTGTCATTGGAGTTTCCTTGACAGGCCCCTTTCCTTCAAATTCATAGAAACGTTATTTCAAGGAATAAGACTCGAAGAGGTATTGGGTATTTAATGTCACTTTTTTACTCCTATGACCCCAGAAATACTCGGCCTCTATCCTGATCTCTGATATATATTTTGAGAGTGGTCGGTTGCTGTTCAAAGACACTTAATCATTAGACGTGAAATTAAAAGTACATATGTATCGATACATCTATTGCATGAAAGGTTTGATTTGGTGTATATTTTGAAGGCGTTCGTTCGCTACAAACCAGACTTGAAGAAGACGGCTTTGACCTACTTTTCAATTTCTCCACAGTCATAACTTCCGGTAAGAACGGAAGTGACTGGTCGCCATACTGAAGTAGTGAAGAATGTTGTTCCGCTATAGCTAATGGCTAATGACTCAACCACCGCTTTGATAAATCTTCTATAGTCTACGTAATGTTGAAATAAGTTAACTAACTACAATGTTACCTGGAATATATCATTACCAGGATAAAAAATAATTGTTGTACCATGGAGCTGTACAAGTGAGGCCTTCATATACCTTGAACGTTCGATAAACGAATAATTTTTTACCGTCTTGGGCACTACCACAATATAGCAGAAACACATTTGAATATGGAGTCGCAGCGTCCAGAGGTGTACTAGATAAGTTACTGGAGAGGTTGTGAGAAAATTGGAAAATGAAAATTTTTTTAAAATTTTTAGTAATAAATTAAGAAGACAATCAAATTGCCTAAAAACTTGAGCTTGTGGAGAAAAACTAATTTAAGATTTTAAATCAACGCCTAAAACTCCTTTAGAATCAGTTAAAAAATCCAATGCAACCCAATGTTAAAAAAATAGTGTTCCCCAGTGTTATTTTGTTCCGCCGTTACGATGTAAACAATGTATGTTGAGGTGTTTTCATTTTTTTCAATTGTTTTTCTCGAATGTGACTAAGGGAACAGGGTTAATTTGTCATGATATACAAGACTAGTGCCAACATAACCTTACCACAGATTAATAGGGGAGATAATTCACAGATCGTCCTTTAATTATCATCAATATCTTTATTATCTCCCTTGTCTTTCAGCCTAGACATAATATATGTCAATATGGGAGACAGAAACTCTGTGGAAATAGCAATCTGAAGAATGTAAATAGGTGTAAATGACGTAAACAACACAATAGTCATTCCAAGCAAACAAACAAACCAGTAAACGTAGTAACGAGATGGTCTGTAAGAAGGTGTAGTTCACTGAGCACAGGACGCTCACCTTGCCTACCATAACCATAGAAGCCTTGTCACAATTCATGTAACTTAATTTAAACTGAAATTATTTGTGCTCTTTCTTCAGCCTTTATGAGAAGAAAACATGCAAACTTTGTCCATATTTCGCTAATTAAAGATTTCATTATCAATTAACAAGAAGTCGTCTATTCAAATCAAATCCTAAAAGCTGACCATTACCGCCTACTAAAACAAACAACTAAACAACATAATACAGAAACAGACCCCAAAGCCATCCAGCAGTGTTTTATATTACCATTAGACTGCATGTTTGTTGTGATATATAATACCCGCTCAATGTGCAGTTAAACCCTAGATCTTATCAATATACCCTCTACCAGGTGTTAGCTACATATTTATCATACTGATAACTCAAACGAGTAGTGACATCCAGTGTAAATAATTGTTAGATCAAATTTCTAATTAAATTCTTAATTAAGAGTGAGTATAAATTATTACAGTTATCACGAACGAACTCAAAGATGCTCATAGGCTGCCAAACTATATCAATGTTAAGTTCGTCTATTAAACTCAACTTGCTGCTGAACAAGGTTGTTTGTTTTCCAACAATATACCAGCATTTTGACATTGTGCTTGTATAAAACACAATAAAATTTACCACAATGTTGTGACTTAAATCGTACAATTATTTGTTAAAATCATGTCTGTAACTAGAATTCACACTTCACTATCCAGATACAACCAACTATAGATCTGATTCATTTTAACAAACAGCTAAAACACATCCAGGTTCTGAATTCCATTACCATTACAAGAACTACCCATACTTGAGTCTTTTAAACCAACTGAATTAACAATAGCTCCAAATTCATTAATCTGAAACTGGTACATGTAATTCCAACCTTCCTAAATGTATAAAAATCTTATATGATGCTTTAAGCTTAACCACCAGACTATATTCTTTAGTTGTTGTGAAGGTCATGCTAGTATTATATAAATATTATTTCGATGATCATATAAGACGTTTTGTCTTGGTTCCCTTGCATCATATTGATGTACATATTGGTTATTTGAATAAAGAGAAATAATAGACTGACAATACGAGCTTAATTGTATTCCACAAAATGTCACAGACGACAGACTGGGTGATAGAGGACAGCGATAATCGCTTATCAAATACTGTTAATATAAAATACATCGTGTGGATAGGTTATCAGCATCTGCTGGAGCGAAGTTAGCTAAGTTTCGGTAGAGGAACTGTTCGCCACTGCCTCCCGTTTTATGATGAATAAACACAATCTCTACATAACATGTACTATAATTCTCGAAAATTAGGCGAGTTATTAAATTTTTCTTATTTCAGATCAGAACAGAAGAAAAATAGCTAGCAGATCCAGACCCTATATCCCAATTTCTCAATAAATTATTTGTTCCACCCCAAGGCTGTACATCTGGGAGAATCAATCGCTCCCTTTCGCAAAATCAAACTAGGAATAGAACTTTCTATATATCCCAGCGTTCGTCACTATAATTTGTATACTTAATACATGTATACTGTACTGAGTATAATTTGAGATCTATCAAACTTTAGCTTTGTTGCGACGTGCTCTGCAGGTTGTATATAGGTCAAGATCTGGAAGAGCTAAAATTGACAGTCTCGACAGTATAAAGATATTTCACTATCGCGATTCTAACGTGGATAATGCCTTCACACAATCGTGCATCAAACCTTGTAAACTTTCTTTGCTGTTTAAAACTAACTGATAAGTTGTGGAACCTGAGTTCACTGACGAACGGTTTTGTTACCAGAAAAATAGACAAAAAAAGTTAAAGAACTTACCAGCCTTACAGGGATCCATATATAGATCATTAGAAGTTCTATGAGGGACTAGTTGAGCATATGTTATCCCCCTGCCACCGTCACGTGAGGGCAATAACACAGATATATCACAGATAAATGTAATAAAAAGTAAAACACACTGGGTTATATGAGGCAACATGTTGAAAAGGTACTCAATGCTTAACACTTGTATTTCCTTTAATACATGAATAATAATCTCTACACGGCGTAGGCCAAGATTTCACTGAGTACAATAATATACAGACTCTGACGTTTCTTAAAGTTCACTGTTATACCAAACAATCTAGATAGGCTAATTCCTTCTTTTGATGTATCAGCCTTTTTCGATTAAATTTGAAAAGAAATTCTATATATTAATATAAGTTCCTTAAAAATTAAATACGTCAATTTAAATAAATCAAAATGATAAAATCATATTATCCGACTGTATTCAAGTCAATAGTTAAGTAAGTAATATATGTATATCAACTTCAACGAACTTTACTGAGTGTTTTTAACTTTTAAGTTGTCGATCCGTTAAGCGATAAATACTTCGAACACAATTGGTGAAACTGTAATCACTGTAATATAATTGATGAGAACTAACTGTTATATGTTCAAATACACTCAGGTAAGTTTTTAATATCATTCACAATAACCACTGCATTTTTTATTGACGCCGATTTACTTGATATACGTTTACACGAGTTATACTATAGGCTTGTTGGTATATGACATATACTTATAAACCATTTAAATAATCTTCAAGACACACTTGCAGGAACTCTCACACACAATATAGTCTTTTAGTAAGAAGTCTCTAAACACAGACATATGTTGATTGTTTGAAATAAAGTTAAGTATAATCTTGACTTGTATTTACAATAATATACACGTAGGAAGAATAACGAATAATAGTATCATCAGTTGCTAGTATTTTCAAATTGTGAAGAAAATTTCAAACATCTTTTCTTTTATATCTATTAACATATACCACTGACACATGTATTTCGTTTAATTCTCATATTGTTCAAGTTAATATTTAATCCCAACACCCACGACTGGCCCAGTTTTTAAATTCTTATATCCTAGCAGGGCTCCACTCATTAACCACCGTCTTGTACGGTTCCAAATAGTTCCCGATACTCTACAAGCCGTTCCTGACTAATTTCTGGCGTTTCAATTCATTCCCTAGTTGTTGAAGATTGAAGTCAGCTGGAACAGATTACTACCTGTCAATAACTATTACTTTCAACCAATCAAATGTCAATAAATATTACCAACATCCAATCAAATGTCGTTAAATGCGTTCCATATATTGTCTTGGTTCCAGTGCACGGTCGGTCTAAATAGCCCCACGGTCTATCGCCGATATCTTAAACCACCCAAATATGAAAATTGTATGGCACTATGATCTTACCTGTTGCTACCTACGTAACTTATTACGTCTCAATGTCTTATACAAAAGGTATGTTTTATTTGCATTGGGGGCAAGGTTTGTACAAATTAGGATTTTACGTTGCAATGATATCTAGTGGACAGCCCAAATTACGTAACATTTCAAGTAGAGAACGACAAACCTGTAACCTGCACAAAACAACGAACATTATATGATTTCGTAATCAAATTAGATAAAATACAGTGGTGGGTGCTTGAATAGAGGTACTATAATCATTAGAAGTAAAACAGGATTAAAGTAGCCTCCATAACTTTTAATGTTAATATTAAAACAAGGAACACGAGGGAATATATTATGGTATAACACTTCTTTAATAACAAGGTATATAACGTTTTAACACAATTTACAGGTGGTGTCATCAGATGAAATTGTGTTGAAACGTTATATACTTAGTTATAAAATTAGTGTGTTATATCATAATTTATTCCCTTGTGTTCCTTGTTATATTTAATTTCAACTTCTAAATGTTATTCAAATTCTATTGTTAAAATGGAAATGATTCAAGAAATAGTTGAGAAAGTCAACGAGGAACATTGAACTAACCGAATACAACAAATTAAAACTTGTTAGCGTACTGGTTAATCAACTAACTTTTCACTTGAAGTCTTTCTTGACCAGACGTAATTACAATTGTACACCGGTCATTGGTTATTATTAACCCCTATCATTAATATAAGTCTGGTTATTCGAGATGAGTTATTAGTGTAGTCACGACTGATTGAGTTTGTTATTGATCTGTATTATTTAGTAACAAATCGAAGAACTATGATAAAGAATAAGCTTTCGTTATGAACCATAAGGCTTGTCATTGCTGCTACAAAATCAGACGTTTTTGTATATGGAGCAAGGCATAAAACACAAATTCCAAGGCAAATGGTAGGCTAATGGCGTCGAAATCTGACAACAAATTATAGATTAGATTTCGTTTTATTTTTCTGATATTTTCCGTTTCCTTAATTTAACACTTCTTCTACTGGAGTTTTTTATGGTGTTATATTTGACCAATCAAAAAGTTTTATTTAGAACCCGTTGTTTGATAACATAATACAGTTGGGGTATAGCGAAATCCATATAGTGAAGTAATATGACAGCCATATCCCACAATTCCTCATTGTTATAAGATACGGATTCTGGCCCTTTGAGTGGATCACCAATCCTGTTTTCGTTTTTGTACAATTTAAGGTTTTGATAACTGTTTATGAAAATAACATTGATAATGAATGTCATCGCTGAAAAGTGACTTTCAGGTTTCGAATAACTTTTTGATTTTTTTCTCTCGAACTATAATGCTTTGAAGTCCAAATGGTCAAATCCCCCTTATAATGGACCAAAGTGACCGATATATCTGGACATGGCTTTTTGACCAACAGTTGACCGCTGAAGTGTCAGTGGGGAAGGGTGAAGATTGTTTAGTCTAAGATGAAACGTCTTAACGTTAGACACCTCATTTCAGACTGGTCGTTAAGACACAATGGCCAACATCAAGGCTAATATTGACTAGGTGATCTTAGGACTTTCTTATCTATTGTAGACCATCACATAGATAGAGAAGTGAGTTGAATAGAGGACCAACTAATCCTCACTGCTAATATTTACCCAGCTTCACCATTGAAAGAAAAATCACTGTGATTAAGATGACGAGCTTGATAATCAAGACTTTGACATGCAGTCGAGATTAACAAGTTGTGTACATTTAATTAAGACCGGTCCAATGAATAATTATCATGTAGTGTAAAAGCGAGGAAATCTTTAATTATTTTTCACCCTTTCATCATGGGTGTTAAATACAGTTGATGTTGATCACTTGTAGTGAAATGTTCGTGTATATAATTATAGAGCAATACAATAATTACTGTAACTCGCTTGATTGACTTTAATCCATAAATACTAACGCGAGAAGAAACTTGAAGTTTTTCATTTTGTTTGTTAATAGTTGCTGATAAGTTTTCATTTATACGTTTATCTGAATGTGTATATTCAACAAAATACCGTCCACATTTTCTGGCAAATTTCTATGAAATCCTCATTTCTTTGACAATTTTAAAAAGAAACATTTGCATGTTGACCGGTATATGCATCGTCAGACAGAATTTAAATCAGAACACATTAGATCTTTACCATATTTTTTATTTCTCCATGATCCCTTACGTCGTATTTTAGCTTATTCCCACAAACACTATATTTTTGAGCAAACAAAGTAACACAATCCACATATCATTAACCTTTTCATTCCAGACTTCATAAACTTCACGATCAAAGTTCGTGTTGTATTTAGTAGAAATTTGCACTTTTTGATACACGAATGATGTAAGACTTTAAGGTGAGACCGATAAACTTAACATTTTAATTGGAGAAATTTCTTCTTATTGAACATACAGTGCTCGACAACCTCATATAGGCTGGGTTTTATTTTTCTTGGAGCAAAGTTCATCCATATTAACTTTTAAATTGGCATCATAAATGCCATTTTATTCTTTATCTCTTGAAATTGAAAAGAAAAGGGTACCGAACAGATGTAAGTTAGAACGCAGAAAAACAACACAAATTTCAATGACGTCATTCAAACAGGTGCCCGTTGTCCGGTATCTTAAATGACAAATTATGATGACGTCATGTTTATTAAATGTTTATCGACAATGATCACGTTTCGTTGAAAAATCTAATTTCTGATGTTAAACAATAATTGGCGTGGTTGCATTTTAATTACTGGGCGTGTACAATTTGAACATTTTCCTGAATCTTATCAGATTTGATCACGAAATGACATTTCTCACCGGGTATTTAAGAATTTTGAAAAGGACTTTGTTTACGTTTAATCTGTAATTATGGCTTAAGACTATTACAATCTTATCATTCTGTTTGTCTTGCTGTCACTTCTTACTGTTCTTAAGACTTTAAACAAACATTCTCAACTTTGGGAAACTTAGAACGTATTAATATTCTGCATTTTCTTCAATAAGTCAAGGTTTGCTTCTTGTAATATATTGCGAAATTGGCCATTTTGATTGAACTGCCGAGACGGGTTGCGACAATCGCCAAAAATGATATACCCTTTGTTTAGTTGAAGATCTGAATCTTTTTTTGACTTAGTTTTTTGGGTTATTTTGCCAGTTGGGCTTTAACTCCATTTTCCATAAAATTTACATAATTATATGGAATCGAAATTTGATATTGTCCCCGATCTGAATGTTCGTAAATTCAATTCTTTATTGAACTGACCAATCCTCCTCAGCAACTGTAGATCCTAACGATACAGACAATCTAATTAGTTTTTGCCTACAGTATAAGATAATGTTTGTGCTCATTTTCTATTCTGATTATTGTACAGACTCTTGGACATATCGTGTCGCCGCCCATTATTTAACAATGAGAATGAAATAATGCAATGCAAAATTGATAAATAATTCTACAGTTTTATGACTGTAATGATAATACGAGGTGCTGTATGGTAGGGGATTTGAATCAAATCAAAATATTTATAAGTTTGAGGCGTTGAGCTAGTTTCTTTAATTCTACATGTATTTTAATCTTTGTAAGACATACAGAGAACAGGAAGATAACAATTAAGAACATAGGATATACGGATATACTACTTCTAGATTTATTGCATACTACTTTGCGAAACACATACAGGAAACGTTATCAGCTAAAAAATGAAAAATATTCTTTACTTGATAACGTTACCTATATGTAGTTTGAAACGTAGTATGTAATAAACCCAGAAGTAGTATATCCATACGTTACCTATATGTGGTTTGAAACGTAGTATGTAATAAACCCAGAAGTAGTATATCCATACGTGTACTCTAAATACCATTGTGACCTGGTGTACTGGTTTCATCATAATTAAATTTAAGAGTACTAGCTCTTGTAGCGTCCACGCATTCAAAACGGTTTTATATGATTCTACTGGAAGCTTACATTAGTCTAAGCTCCATCAGCGATTTTCTACACTATTATTCAATAACATCGTATTGGAGACTCCATCAAGGTTCGGATAGCTGACGCTGAATTCTTTAAACTACGGTATTACGTTCGGCATCTGTAGACAGTGTCTGAAATGATGAATATTCAACTTTTTGTGGTCCTTATAATTTGATGATTTCTTGGCACAGTTTCCCCTCCATAATGATACGATCATTAAAACAATGCTATGTATTGATAGCCCCAGTGGGAGGTGAAGAAGGTCAATAGAACTGCTCTGATAATCTTCTAATCTCATATTTCAATTAAACTCATAGTATTGATCATATAAACCATGATGCTGCATTCGAATACCTTGTGATCATTGATTTGTCTGAGATGATAGACGTTCTGGGAAATGCCAAGGCTAATTTGAAATATTTTTTTTGCTGTGTGTCTGACAAAAATTACTAGAAATCCTTATCTCACTTTTATCATTTTAGCATGAACATAAACTTTTAGTTCTCAAGAATGGTCAATATGAATATATTGTGAAAACTCACAAAACTAAAACATTTTTGAAAAACGTTTAATCAATTTATTAAGCGTTTTAAAATAATTAAGTGCATCTTTATTGATAATTACTTAGTTTTTTAGATACACATTTCTTTTTATGTTATTTATGAGAGCAGGTATATTTACTGATTAATAGAGCTCATATTTTCCAAGTTGATAATTGTAAGACCTATTATCCCTTTAAAGGGAAATATTTTCTTTAGTTACTGACAGATAATAATCATAACTTTCTATATTTCAAGAATTCAGCCATTTCCAGGGCGTTATTACTATTTCTGCGTTCAGCGTAGACCACATCATCAGTTTGCACTGCCATTGTCAGTCTTTATCTTCCACGCCGATATTCGCTTTAAAATGTCAAATTTTAATTATGAAAAGAGTTGCGGAATCTTATCAGCAACTAACCTATTAAGCAGGCTGTAACCCTTTAAGTATGTTTTGTTGCCGTTTAAAGATGTTTTTTCATCAAAGGTACCATTTCAAACACATTTTACAACTTCAGACCTATAAATCTATGACAGGTTATTTAAAAGTGGAATATGTGGTATGAAATATAATTATATGGTATGGTATATTACGGTGTGTAATACAGGATTTATTGAGGTGTTATTATTATTAAAAAATATGATGAAATAAAATCAGATGTTCTATGTTTTCAAACCGACTTTTTTATGGTTTATGTAATATATTTCTTATCCTGGTTTTTCTATTAACCGATTATTGTAAAACTAATTGAAATTTGTTCACTTTTCTTTTCAGCTCAAAGTGTTTGTATGTAGCCTATTGACTTTCAGTACAAATATTGAAATATTTATATCATTGAGTTTAGAAATTTAAAAATTTTGAATATTTTGTTTTGTATGATAGTCACAAGAAAGGGTTGGTTATATTTCTAGTAATGGTGATACTTCCTTTAAAAGAGATCGAGTGGAAGTGCAAACTTTTTTTAAGTTCAAAATATGACTTGTACATTTGCTTTTATAACCATTTTATAGAATGATTTTCGGTCAAAAATCCTCCCGGGGCTTCTATATCAGCCCTACCTGTTAAATATCTCTGATCATTAATGTAGCAAAATAATTCTTTTTCATTGCACAAAAGATGGCATTGTCCGTCAGCTCAACATGGTACAGACAATTACTATTTCATTTACATGAGTTACCACATGTCCATACTGATGTGTCGTTTATATGGTTTCATCTGTTTTTAAAGAAATAAGAACAAAAGATTCATTTCGACTGCGAACATTTCTTAAAAATATTATCCCTACTTTACTATGTCCATCGAGTTGTTTCAAAATGGCCATCTGTAATCAATTATTTTTAATTTATAACCCTAAAAGGCACGGAGGAGATTCCACTTTTTACGAAACCGACTTTTGTCTATGACGTCAATAAACTAGAATCCGATTTTCACTCAATGAATTCAAAGATAATTGAACAAGTTCATTGCGTACGATTCTTTTTCTCAGTCAAAACTTTGAAATTTGAACCAAAATACATGTACATGTCAGATTATCAAGACGTAAATAACATCAACTTTGTTTTAGATGATAAGAAATACTTGATAATCGTAACATGTTATAATATGAAGCTTGACGTCATAATGTTAATTTACGATTATGTCGACCTTTGCGATTAGTGTTTATTGAATAATAATCATGATATGGACTTTGATTTCATCCAAACGTACATCGATCTAAACTTATAACAAAACGGCACGTAAGCACGTGTAAGAGGGACCAATTGTCGAGACTGAATGCAAAATGCGACAACTATGTGGAGGTCTAGTAAAAAGGAAATGGATCGAATTTTTACGTCCAACTCCTCTACAGAAGGCATCTGAGAGTCTTCTCCAAAGAAAATAATCGAAAAATTGAATTGATTTCGTGCATTCTGACACATAATTTAGGAAAATGGGTATAATCTTAATTGAAGATTTATCAAAAAGGGATACAAGCTAAGTGTTTTGTATGCTTTCATTTAATATATTAGGCAGATAATTTAAGCAAAGTTGAGAATTTTTAGAAATGTAAGTGCCAACACCCAATCTATTTTGAAGGTTTTTCTACACAAATTTAATTTGTGTCCAAGGCATGTCAGATTCATTCGAAAGCTATAATCTAGACCAAAACCGGTTTGTGGGTGAAGTAAAGATGTACATTATATTGGTTAGAATTGTAATCAGGGATTACATTTCTTAATGGGGTTTCCAATTACGTTGATGACGGCAATGTGTACATGCGACCTCATTTGTATTCGATCTGCAGGACCATGCCTCTTGTGTGATATGTGTTGTAAACGTAGATTTATAGATTTGAATAAAGTGTTGTCAACCTAGATATATATCTCAGTAAAGTGTTGTCAACCTAGATATATATCTCAGTAAAGTGTTGTCAACCTACATATATATTTCAGTAAAGTGTTGTCAACCTAGATATAGATTTCAGTAAAGTGTTGTCAACCTAGATATATATTTCAGTAAAGTGTTGTCAACCTAGATATATATTTCAGTAAAGTGTTGTCAGTAAAGTGTTGTCAACCTAGATATATATTTCAGTAAAGTGTTGTCAACCTACATATATATTTCAGTAAAGTGTTGTCAACCTAGATATATATTTCAGTAAAGTGTTGTCAACCTAGATTTATAGATTTCAGTAAAGTGTTGTAAACCTAGATTTAAAAATAGATTTATAGCTTCCAGTAAAGTGTTGTAAATCTAGATTTATAGATTTCAGCATACAAGGGATATTTTAATAAATGAAACAAACACATGGTAAAGCTAACAAGATAATATATAAATAGAAAAATATGAAAATTTAACAGCGTGTAATTAGAAAAGATTTCAAAATAATTTAAGATTAAAATTTCTATATAGCATAGTAAGGTGGTCCTGGGAATGTCAAAGTAAACACGTACGTTTGGCGGATGGAATAAACGAACGCATTCATCCACTATTCAAAAATGTCCAATTCTAACAACATGCATTGTAATAGTTATAGTAATGTTATATGTACAGCACAGCACTCTGAGCAGTTATATATAATGTAGGGAATTTAATACATATTTCAGAAAAGGGGAAAAAAAGGAAAAAAAAAGAAAAAAAAAAAAAAAAGAAAAAAAATGTTTTACATACTTTACTATATTGCTTTCTAATATTTATCAGTTTGTTTGGATAAACCTAAATCTCTTGAATCAACATTATGCCATAAGAAGGTTAGAGGCTTTCGAAATTATTATATAATGAGAATAAAATTTTGTTTAGAACATTGGTAGAGTGAAAAAGAAAATATAAAAAACAGATATTCAATTGAGATATTGGAAGTTGAATGATATTATTGAGAAAGTTGTGAGTGCTCAAAGAGAATATAAAAAGTGCCACACTGGGAAATGATAAATAACTTTTGATCTCACTAGAAGTCATTGAATATACATATATATACACAACAGTGTTTCTGCATTAAAAAAAAAATCAAAATGTTTTCAATCCAATAAAACACCAAAAGCAGACTGCAGGCAGAAGGATGAAGTCGGGCAGAAAGAGGAAGTGAGGCAGGAAGACGAAGGAAGAGGAAGTGAGGCAGAAAGATGAAGGAAGAGGAAGTGCGGCAGGAAGACGACGGAAGAGGAAGTGAGGCAGGAAGACGAAGGAAGAGGAAGTGAGGCAGAAAGATGAAGGAAGAGGAAGTGAGGCAGGAAGACGAAGGAAGAGGTAGTGAGGCAGGAAGACAAAGGAAGAGGAAGTGAGGCAGAAAGATGAGGTCAAGGCAGTAAGACGAAGCCAAAAGTAATACGATAAAAGATTTGTTCTAAGCTCCATACAACCTCAATCAACCCAAATCAGAACATTTGGACATGGTGCAGTAGCTATAAGGTTCTTTGTGCTTCGAGGTTTTTCAAATAACAAATATTATTCATTGTGCCGAAGATAAATGTTCCCTTTTCCCCGTGGATGGCATCAGGTAATTTTGATAACCACAATCGTCAGTAAATGACCACCAGAGAACCCGCCTCTGGCTATAATAATGTATGAATCTCTCAGTATACCACACAAGTCATATTCTTCCACCATTAAAATAGTCCCACTTCTTTTTTCAATGCGGTTCGCTTCCATTGTGGTTTTGCTGAATACTCTTCTCGGGTCATTTTAAAAATTAATTTAAAATCTTCATCTGATAGATGGGCCTAGAACAAAAATTAAATTGTATTTTCCACTTGCATCTGTTTGCAATACAGTTTTTTGCATGTAAAATTGCTTTCCAGTTATATCTTTGACAATTTCGCTTTATGTGCAACTGTTTCCATTCTAAGATTTTAAACCAATCGTCTTATTCCAAATCACTTAACAAAGACCCAATGTAGGCACACGTATGTATATGCCTATATCGTTCAAAGAGAAGCATATATGCACATCAACATCAATGGAATATGGCTGCTTTGAAAATGTATAAGAAAGGTTTATAAGTGTTTCTTGTAAAATAAAAGTCCAAGCTATGTTTAATATGTAGATCTTGACGTTACGTTGTATGTTTTTAAACACTTGCTATCCATGAACAAGCCTGATTCTTTGTTACATTATGTTGAGATTTAATCCAATATCATCAAAAGTTGTTATATATCTAATCAATTAAAGCTTCTACTAGATTTAATTGACAATACCAATCACTGCTTAGCAATGATAACTCTAGTATTTCTCAGATCCAGACAGTGAATATAGTTAAATATTTCAATACTAAGAAGGGAAGATGCATATCATTATAGGTGGATCATATATAGCAAGAGGAATAAAAGAAATAAAAATAAATTCCAATATTTCCCAATTTGTCGGTATCAAAATCCAGAGACAGATAATATTGTCAGATGACAAACAATCGTCCCTTTATGATTTGTCATCTGACAATATTATCTGTCTCTGGATTTTGATACCGACAAATTTTACTCACCTCTTTCTCTGTTGGGTCAACACCAGGAGGTGGGGTTCTCTTCAGTAATTCATCATAACTATACGTTTTAGAAAAGTTGGCTAATTCCTAAAAATTAAAAAAAAGAGATCTTGTCACTTCCTCCAAAAAACAAGTTATTTCGTGTCTTACGTTTATATAAATTTAATTTAAGTAAACATGATTCATTTGTTCTAAAGTTAACGTAACCTTCAAATTAGACTATAAACTACCTACTTCTTCTACTGTGGTCGTAGCTACATTTTCTTCTCCGAGTTCTTTCTTTAGTTCTTCGTACGTTTTACCATGCTGTTAATGGGCAGTATATGTGTGTATATAAATGAACATTGATCAACTATGATCCGACGCTACCAACATTTAAAAAAAAAAAAAACCAAAACACAAAGCAGCTAAGAAAACTTACTGTAGGATAACCTTACCGGTATGTACATGTATTTCTATCTTTATAGTTAACATGTAGTGCATATATTGGTCAAACTAAGGTACATTACAACTAGAATCTCCATACATGATAGTGTTTACATCAAAACATAACTTACACTCCATTTTTCTGGATCCCAGGCATGAAAATGTCCAGTAAAATTAGGAGGTTCAAATCCTTGTTTTATTTGTACTATTTGAGTATTATCTGATGTTCTACCAGCAGGATCTGTTCGAATATACTCTAGAGCAGCTGTTAGACTGGCTTTCTTTTCTTGGTGATTAGCTCCCTTACCAACCCAAACAAATATCTATAAACAGATAGGATGGAAATTATTAGTTCAATAGATGTTTGATCAGTAGTAGACTAGAAGTAGACTCCTAACATACCTAGCGAAATCAAATTGATCGTATGTGAATGGCAGATGAATTAAAAAGGGCATAATTACCGCATCACTGGCATCTAATAACATCACATCATCTTCTACAAGATCCTGTAATGAAATAGTGATAACATACAATAAACATTATTTACATGACGTATAATTATACAATACTATATAATACACATCAATAAACAATACTATGTTATACAAATCAATAAACAATACTATGTAATACACTTAAACATACAATACTATATAATACACATAAATACACAATACTATGTTATACACATAAATACACAATACTCTATAATACACATAAATATACAATACTCCATAATACACATAAATATACGATACGCTATAATACACATAAATATACAATACTCCATAATACACATAAATATACAATACTCTATAATACACATAAATATACAATACTCTATAATACATATAGATATACAATACTATATAATACACATCAATATACAATACTATATAATACATATAAATATACGATACTCTATAATACACATAAATATACAATACTATATAATACACATAAATATACAAAACCCCATAATACACATAAATATACAATACTATATAATATATATCAATATACAATACTATATAATACACATTAATATACAATACTATATAATGCACATAAATATACAATAAGTTTTACATTATCTAACGTATAAATATACAATACTATATAATACACGTAAATATACAATAATATATAATACACATTGATATACAATACTATATAATACATGTACATATACAATACCAAATAATGCTTATAAATATACAATACTATATAATACACGTAAATATACAATACTCTATAATACACATAAATATACAATACTATGTAATATACATAAATATACAATACTATATAATACACATTAATATACAATACTATATAATACATATAAATATACGATACTCTATAATACACATAAATATACAATACTCTATAATACACATAAAAATACAATTCTATATAATACACATAAATATACAATACTATATAATGTACATTAATATACAATACTATATAATACACGTAAATATACGATACTCTATAATACACATAATATACAATACTATATAATACACATAAATATACAATTCTATATAATACACATAAATATACAATACTATATAATGCACATTAATATACGATACTATATAATGCACATAAATATACAATAAATATTACATTATCTAACATATAAATATACAATACTTTATGATACACATACATATAACGTATTACAATGTCTAACGTATAAATATACAATACTATATAATACGCATAAATATATAATAAGTATTACCAATATTATTGTCTAATATATTAATATACAATACTATATAATTCACATAAATATACAATACTATAATTACAATACACCTAAATATACAATAAGTATTACATTATCTAACGTATACATATACAATACTATACTTTGCAATGCATATACCATGTATAATATCAAACATAATATGACTAATGAGAGGTCAAATATAAATATTAAATACACAATTACAAATTACACGTGCAGTGAATCTAGGTCATTAACAAATATTTTGGTAATGACGTTAATCAATGTGAAAAAAATCAACAGGAATCGGAACAAAGAAGATTATGCACGTTTAAAGCCACTTTCAGAATTCGACAGCACGAGACTTTGATATTCTGAATCTTTATATAACGTGTATTCCTTACAAAAACCTCCTCTTTCATTGGAAAAAATTCTTTCAAAACATATGGAAATATTTACCCATTTAATTCTCTAATTAGGTAAAGAAGAATTTAAGAAAATTTTGTTTGAATTACACAGTGTGTGGTCTGTCATGTTAATGATATAATCAGTAACATGCACGCGCATCTTTCACACACCTGTAATCTACGGACTTTATTGTAAATGATTATTAACTTTAATGTTATCCAGTACAGTGTCTGTTAAAATAATCAAATATTTTCTGCTAAATGGGCGACTGAAAGTTTTTAACAAACATTGAGAAATTACGTTCGTATTTTTTGTATATTTTGTTTTAAACTGAAATTTGATAAGTCGGTTACATAAGGAGTAAAAGTGAATGACGTAATGTTGTGGGAGTTAGTTCCTGGTGTTGTAATGGCATGAAAGAGCAGATCGTTTCCGGGTTCAACACAGGATTGGAGTCCAATTAGATCCAAATTTCCGTAACATTTTATAAAGCAATTATATGTCTAACGAAGTTCAAAGTCCGGTTCTATTCATCAGATTTCAACATATTATGTTGAATCTCCAAATATCAGCCTGGTGTGTTGTAAGATAAACTTTATTAGACGATTTCTACAGGATATAGCGCTCTGCTCCCTACCAATCTTTTTGCACCATTCCAATGTCATTGTAAAATTCATTGTAGTGGCACGATGTAGTATTCTTGGTGAACCAAATTAACATTAGATACAACAGAAATACAGCAAAGAATAAAATAACGACTCACTCTTACCTCTTGATCAAAGTTTATGATTTCTTCTAGTGTGAACTTTCCGGAAGCATTGGAACATTGGAACAATCGACTTGGTAAACCATTTTGAGCGCTCTGAAATGCATGAGACAAATTTCCATAGTACACGTATTCCAGATATAGAGTGTTTTAAACAGCTTAAAATTCATTACTCAATTAGTCAAGGCAATGCTTTTGGGTTACAAGGTTATAGATATGATATGAACTTTTTGGTCCTACACCTCCAGCAAGGGATGGGAAATTTACTAGGAAATTGCTATCGCACTCGACGTTTTCGTTTCCATAAGAGGACCCCACGTTTTGTCTTTTCTGATCAACATCAACGTGAAGATGGTAAACTCTTCCACCAAACCACAGTGAAGGGTGGTACTAACCTCAAGACGAGGTCCTGTAGCATACTCTTCCTTCTCACCAACAATTCCCCAGAATTCATCTGTTTCTTCTCCTTCCTTCACATCAATCATCTCTCTACGAATAATAAAACACGTAAACATTACCACGGTCTAACCGAAACCTGGTTCACCTGTCTTGTACAAGAAGGAAAATTGAAAGGGTCGGCATTGTTTAATTTCTGTAACGCCAGTGATGTTATGAACTTGGAATGTAGATAATAGTCCATACAATTTTGTGTTCATCAGATGTATTTTAGTTTTATAAATACTCTACCTATCTGGGCAAATAAACTGGACTACATTTCTGGCTACTGATACTTCGTCCTCACTGGCTCCCTACAACAACGATGATATAAGAGTATGAGGCATAAAATATTGCCCTTATAAATTGGTACATGTATATCGACATTCAGACATTAATATAGATTAGGAGGGTTGAAAATAAAACAGTTACTACTCAACCTTCAACAGAATGCATTTGCACGTCTCAAAATTATTTTCATGTTAATATTAAATGAATTAAAATTCAAAAAGAAATCAAATATGATTATTTTTGGTTAGTTGGAATTTCTTGTTATGTGAACTATATCATGAGTGGCTAGTGGTGTTATAAATAATCATATTTGGTGATAACGTAATGCTTCTATTCACATATATCATGAGGCTTTCTGTTTAATGGTGAATGAATTATGATGATATAATAATAATCATAAGGATTCGAATGAAGATTTACGAGTAGAATTTCAAAGACAGAGTTTATGTTTAACGATATCTCATTATGAAAGAAACCATACCTTTCCTATCCACACAAATAACTTGGAATCATCATGAACAATGAATACATCATTCGAGTTGAGGGAAGCACATCGGCATGGTACCTGAAATGTAGATTGTAGAACAGGTAAACACAATAAATCTGTCCAGGTTGTAAGGTACCACGTATCTAACCAATGTTGCGATTAACAAATAATAACGTTTGAATTATCACAATAAACAGTTTGAAATAAAACGACAACTTTAAGCTGCTTAAGTAAGTTTGAAAAAATGACTGCCCAACTATTCAGATATCTCAATGAGAAATACCATTAACTCGGTAAATGGTATTAATCTCAAAGAACATCACAATGGTCGATGATGACAACTTACCTGAACAGCACGTGTATTAACATCATTTGTACCTCGAATATGATACATTTTCAAAGGTGTTTCTTCAATAACATTATTAATACCTCCCATTAGAATCAACATCTTTCCTTTGAATAACCTTAGGAAATGTTCTGGTTCTCTTCCCTGAACGACACGAATCTAAAAAAATACAGGTATAGCCAGCATCAGAATAATGGAAAACCATTCAAAACCCACTTCAGTGAGAAAAGATATGCAAATACAGAAAGACTCGATCGTGATTGCGGAATTGCTTGAGACCAACATCTGCTGATATATTATGATACTTCTTATGGATAAACATTAATGAGTATGCCTCATGAATATGAATATATATAACAACCTACCTGAACAGCGGCACCATCTAATTCTGTATCGTCAAGATTCTGTGCCAGTAGAGCGGAAGCTCCGCGTTCATCAATAGTACTTTTAGTACCCTGTAAAAGAGGCAACAGACAAAGCATTGGTAAATGAAAAATGACTATTTTTCCAACCATTGGTACGGAAATTATTGCAGTTTTGTATCAGAATGGCATGTTCTGCTGAATTGGTGAATATTTGCAAAGATTTTGCCATAACGCTATGGATATTGTCATTATTCTGATTTTGGGTGCATTGGTTTTTTGTTCATATCATGTCATCTTCGCTTCGAAAAATAATCATCTGTAGATATTGTTTTAATCTTCTCATCCTTAATAAGTTAATTTCTGAGAGAAATACAAGGAAAGTAACTCCTCGAGGCTTACCTGCCAGAAGTAGATTATGTATTGTTCTCGGTTTGATTTAAGATATGTATATAATAAAATATAACAGTCACCAGAATAAAATACACCATAGGTATCTTCTGGTACAGCCACTCGTTCTCGGTTCTCTATTCTCCAGATCTACAAAAAATGAAATGAAATAAATGGAGTTTTACGTCCTACTCTTCTGCACCTTATGGGCTAAACAAAACGAGGACAATCCATATTATATCAATCAGTTCAAAAACTCTGTGGCAAAGGTATCTTTAGTTTAGTACAATAGAACATGTAAAGATGTGATGCAGTAAGAATAATGGTTTGTAACCGTTAATCCTATATCGACAACTAGACAGCTGGTATTATGGTGATTTATAGTAACAAAACCACAGACGTCTCATGGTGAGAACTCAATGTTACAGTTACTAACTTATAAGCATATATCACAATAAATTGAACCACCATCTGGAATATAACCCAGGTTTTGGTGGCGTATGGCATTTCTTCAAACTGACAATAGTACAACAGTGGACCACCCAGACAATCCCGATAGCCTATATGATGTCTGATATATTTAAAGCGAACATAAACTATTTCTCGCGGTGTTTCTACAGCACTTTAGCAGCAGCCAACAAACTTGAACTTGACCTATGAAGGAATAACGCACCTTTACAGTCCCAGATCCGTCATCAGGCATAAAGTCATCACTTTTAGGAGCAGGTTGAGAATGGAGCTCAGAGACATCAAACTGTTCATCACTTTGTTCTGAAGTAGAAAATTTTTCAAGATTATAATTCAAACGATGATTTCTAGACATTGAATGTGTATCAGAAACACTTTGGCCAAAGCTCTTACTTGATCTTTCCAGGGTTATTACGACGATGAGGTATCTGAAAAGGGGTAGGAAGAGTCCAAAAGGTTGGGTACCAATGCCAATAGTTAAATGAAACGTCTAGTTCACCACAACAGTGGTTGTACACCTACTTGCTATATTACTGCCTTCATCAGGAGATACCAGACTAAAATCAGCTACTTTCTCAGTTTCCCATGAAGAGAAATATTGTTTAAATAGAGGTGTTTCAGCTCCTTCTACCAGGGAACTGATTGGCGTCCATTTCGGATAACCTCTTTGATTTAAAAACTCCTGAAATTTCAAACAAAATGGAATGACGTGAGTAGACGTAAACTGTAAATGGATAAAAGGTCGATTAATTTAACGGCATTTCTTACATGAAACAGTTTGAAAACTGTACTAGAGAAAATACATTATTCTTGGTCTCTGAAGAGGTAGGGTAGTGGTATTGGTTCCTGCATACCTGTATTGGAATCATGTCAATCAAAACATATATCGTCACATAACTCATGTCAGCCTAGAACGAGGTCATCGATCACAGGTTCGGATGGTGGAAAGTTAACATTTCTCAGAAGATTCAGCAACTGCTTTGCTCTGACAGCTTACCAACATAAATAGATAAATAGATTATTCTTCTGCGGCTACCATTGACTCTTTGTCCTCGATTGCATACTCGTACATTTTCCTCTCAAAATGTTTTACATTGCGTATCACTGTAATTGTAACTTGCAGCTATTTGACGGAGTATAGGCTATAGGTTACTTACTAGAGCATTTTGCCATGCTGAATTCTTTTCGTTTTTGGTACAATTTTTACCAACCCAGACCCAGATACCACTGGGTCCAGTATCCAGGATAAAACAGTCCTGAAATGAAAGGTCATATTTGAAAGTACCTACATGTATACCATTTATCTAACGTTTGAATTTCCAATACAAATTCATGAGCTTTTATAGGTCGTTAGACATGACTTACATTCGGAGCCTTCCTATTCAAATATATTTACCTGGACTAGACACTAGGTGTATCTTTTTTGGAACATGTCATAAACCAAGGCCAAGATTTTACGTAATGACCCAACGTTGAGGTCAAGTTTTAGGCACCTTAAACTGCAAATTTGGAATTGTATTTCATGTATGTGCATGGAGGTAGTTTGAAGTTTAATACATGTATTAAAATAAATGCAATTTTAACAATCATTAACTACATCATTAGCGTCCCGAACCAATTGCATATTTATGTAGCAAAAATATATAGGCTCTGATATAATTTAAAGAATCTCATTGAACATTAAACTTTATTCATCATTATGTATGGAGTTGAAACATAGGTAATTATATAATTGTCTTCCGCATTTTCCGCACTACGTGACTAAGCTAGGACTAGTCATTCAAATTTCTGGAAGTTGTCATAAAAAATGATTTATTTTCCTGTTTCACCAGATTGTAATCAACATTTTAAACTAAAATCATGTTTGACATTAAACATCAAATAGTCAAATATCCAGTTATTGTTCATTGTGGTCAGAGCTTCCTGGATGACTCGACACGAGACAGACTGGGTTTGGTAATCATTATTGAATCCTGCTAATGTTGTACCTGTCTACTGGTCATATTAGGTTTGACAGAAACTATCAGATGAATAAAATGGAGTTTTCATCCTTCTCTTTGTAGCACTGATTTGAGTAAACCAATCGGGGAGAAACGTCACAAACCAGACCCATGCCTAGATTGAACCCTTAACCTTCAGCATTCAGGCGGTTGAGAAGAGGTCGAAAGTAAGAATTGCATAACAGGTGAAACGTTAGACTAACTTGTGGGGAGGGGTGTATGTTTTCATGTTGTATATTAAATTCCTGAAGCTGCTCCACCCAAACACTGATATAACATGGACCATGCAAATCTGCTAGAAATAGTATACATTATATAGGCGGCCAATCTGAGAAAAAATACAGTTCCAAAAGTTGCTTTATTTACTATGTGTTACTTCACTCGTTCTATATAGAATTGTGCTGCGTCAACCTTTGACAAGATGAGTCAGACCGTAGTGACTCAGACCGTAGTGACTCATTGAACTTTTGTATTAGAGAAGGATCGGCTACAGATCACTACAATAATAGGCCTAATGGTGATTAGTAGCCATGAATTACAGACAAGAAATTAAGTACACACAGACTTGCTGCAAGTTATCTTTTACTAGTTAACTAATCTCTCGGCAGGTGGCGTCTTACTTTATTTGATTATTAGCCAAATGTGATTAAGCTATTAACAGTTAATTTCGTTTCTTCACATCAGGGGGCAGCACTGATATGAAAACCAGTTCCGCACTTAATAATGTAGCCTTGATCCTGTTTTCGAAATGTAATAGAGTGAAGCATGTCAAAGATTGCTGGGTAATGTTGTAAGTGAACATAAAACAGTGTGACGCCGTGACAGTTTGTAACGTGAGTCAGAATATAGACTCGAAATATTGCAGTGAAACATCGACCAGTACACTATCCTTGGTTTCGATGAATACCTGCATATTATTTGATGCGATAAGACGATGGTTAAGTGAAAAGTCCTGTTTTAAAGCATTGTTATGACCCGAATCGGCAATAATAGAATTTTCTTTTATAAAACCGGTGTAGATTTCTGGTGATGAGCGTATATTGAATTGTGATAAACTTGAAATAACTTAAATTTTGATACTACAGTATTATCAATGTATGCATGGGACTAGTATAGGAAAACAAAATACAGGAGGAGAGGCTGGTCAATAACCACCAGGCTGCTAGTGAATGCCTTGCCTTGGTACAGCTGCCAACACAGGTCATCATAAGTAAACTGGAATTAGATTCATTGTTTTAAATTTTTGAAGACTTACATTGGAATCCAGATCGGTTCTCTTCAATGGTTTACTTCCCTTTTCTTCTATTTCTAGTTGACCAGAGGCATCAGAAACTCTATAAAATACAAAAACATTGAATAATTTACTGACAAGTATTTGGTTTCTTTCTTAATTATTTACTTAAATTTTGTATGTCCATAGCGAGTTACAAAGTATCATCCTGGCCTCATATTCTCGTTACGATGTTCGCGCTAGGATGTCCAAGGGTCTTATCTTTTAACACTGTATCTAGGATATCCTACCGTTAAGATCGATTCGAGAATACGAGCCCTTGTGTCTTGCAATGTGTTTTCAGAAACCCCTTTTTCATTATACAGTTACGTATGGTTTCGTAATACCAAAATATACTGCTACAAGTAAGTTAGCATTGTAAAGGAAAGGAACAGAGCCTGGATGATCTTTATTTATAAGTTAGCATTGTAAAGGGAGGGATTTATTTATAAAGAAGAGTACGTTATACTTATGGCCTGCACTTAGTTTGATTGGTAGATGTTTAAGTTCTCGACCAATTAGATTCATGGATACATTGCTTGGAAGGGATTATCAAGAACGTTTTTAACAGTGGAATACAACCGCCATTTAATTCAATGATTTGTTCAGTAAAACTTACCTCATTAGTTTAACCTTTTCCTGTTCCATTCTTTCAAACTCGCGATCATCACCGCCATTTTCTTCATTTTTGATACTAATCTCGCCTTCTGAACCAAGAGCTTTAAAAAACTTTGAGTCCGAATCCCATTTCTCATCTGAAATCAAGTGAGATATATTTTATTAATGTAGCTAAGTTCCAATAGAAACTCATGGATGTATATGTCTATATTGTATATAAGAATTTTTATTACTAAACAGATTATGCATGCTCCAGTCGCTTACATTATACTTACGTTTTGGATTTAGAAAACCACTTTGTAATTATACAGTTATTAATTATTATAATTATTATTTATTAATTATACATAATACTGTATTGCGACAAGTAAGTCATAAAGGGAGGAAACAGACCAGGGGTGATCTTCTTTTATAAAGAAGAGTCAGGTATTCTTATATTGTCTTTACCAACAATTGATTCCACCAATTGGATTCATGGACACAAATAAAGAAAGACTTGTGTGAAATCAAAAATAATGTTTTGTAAAGAAGTTTAGATATATCCTCCTTAAAATGCTTTTCCTTCTAATTGTTAGTTGTACTTAGATTTTATACGAATTATATCCGTAGTGTTTTTTTTTACATTTCCTTGTCTTTGTCTTCCCCTTTTTACTTTAGGATTTTGATGTCTGTAATTGTTTTTATTTTCACATTGAGGAAATATGAAGATATTTAGTTGCGAAAGAAAAGATGTGAAAATTGGCGTATTCAAAACAGGCAGATATTTATACCGGCAATGGTCTACTTTCAATTTACGAAATGTTCATAATCATGATATAGATGAGAATAAGCATGTAATTTATTGGTCAGTTTTCAATAAGATTTCCTGAAAAGTTTGGATTTCGTGATTTAACAAGAACAAATAAATTGGTGAGTTGAGCATTGTCGTAAATCGTATACTGACAAGAGTTATGTCCCATTACGCGAGAACATTCCATGAAATAACATACCTATGATATATATCTGAGCTTTGCCACCTCTTTCTTCATCTTTGATTCTTTTCGCCACCTCGGCTCCCTGAAATTTATAATCAATGTTTAATCATTGAAAGCGTTGATTGACCATATACTGTTTCTATGATGTCCTACTGGTAAGATCTTTTCGAGAATACAGCCCTTGTGCCTCTTGACTGTGTATTCAGAAAACCTCTGTTCATCGAATCGGTGATTGATTTGCAAAATAACTATTGTTTTATTGACCGCTATAACTGTCTTTAGTTTTGTTTTCAGGAATAACGAATAAAAAATTTTGAGACTATTTCCATCAAGAGAATACCCTAGGTTTTAGGGGTTCTATACTGTCTACGATCTTATACGGGGTATTTGTTATCATTTAAAGCATCTTCACGAAGATCGACTTGATTAAAGATGATATGTGACTTCAATATATTGTGGACAACTATTTCAACTATCAATCAATAATAGAACAATAACAAAACCTTGATTTTCTCCATCATACTGCTACTGGGGCCATTCCAGATATAAATAGTGAGACCAGCATCCAGAATAAATACATCACCTTGATTCAGAGAGCTCACATCACATTTCACCTGTAATATAGACATAAAATACACTGAACTATAACATTTGGGCTGTTTTTAATTTCTCACATGTCATAGATGGGATGACGACCGCCCATACCCTTCCCTAGTAAATTGAACTTTCAAAAGTTGACCATTTAAATTTCATCTAGAATATTTTCTGAAAGTTCAATGACAAACCATTCACAAGTAGTTTAGTTCTAGCAGTTTAATTGGTTTTGGCTTCTCACATAATCCCATGGATTGAATGACCTCAAATAAACCCATTCCTTATAAATTCGACATAAATTTTCTAAATTTGGCTTTAAGAGTTCTATATTGATATCACATTATGTATATACGCTGTTAACAGAAATATCATACTCTTCTTACAACTGGTTCCTGTCATTCAAGCACTCTCATGGACACCATGGACATTGTCTTAATGTCCTGATGGAAGCCTGTAAAACATCTCTTTTAATCTTTCTTACCTGTCTAACTCGGACATTACGTCTACCTTTAATATGTAACAGTCTAGTTTCATACACATCTCTTTCAACTTTCTTAAAGCCAGACTCGACACCACCTTCTAGATATCTGGAAAAATATCAACAACTCTCGTGATACTTCAGTCTTATTAACAGTTTAGTCAGTTTGTATGCAGGGTCCTCTAGAATTCTAGATCTTATACTACCTTATACTATCTTATACTGTACTTATCTGGTACACTAAAACACTTCTCCGGGAAAGTCTTTCAGTAAAGTAGAAATAAGTTTTGAGAGTTATAATATAGCTTTTTGAGGAGCACTCAAATTGAAACACTTCTTTAATAAGTACTGAACTACTACCGAACAAGGACGTGAGGTAAAAATGAATTGTAAGGGTAATTCTATAGTTCTTTATGAACCTGTATACCAACTGTCCAAACTCTACTGAATTTTAAGTCTTCCAAACATTAAGGAAGTGAAGTTAAAATGAGTTGTAACGGTAATAATATAGGTTCGCGAGGACCCTGTATTTATAGGTTCTGCAGATCTTGCATCCTAAATGATGCCTTATAAAACGTTTTAACATTGAGAATTATCCGTACCGCTTTAAATCTGGATAAAATGCTATAACCGACAATAAATTTACTTACTTAATGCCTTTCTTGAAATAAGACATAAACAATTTACTTTCATGATCTTGAACCTGGAAAAGTAGAAATATCCAAAATATATCTCAAGTTCCCTTTATTCATTTAAAGCAGGGTTTCAACAAGGCCGTAATTTCAACATTTTCAAGGGTAAGGAGTTTGAGCAGAAACATTATAATTTAAGTGTACTCAGGATTTACTCTCTGACATGGGAAACTAAAGAGGAGTCAAGTAATGCATTCGATAAAGATCCTAGGGGATAATAGAAAGAAAAATTTTGAACGTACTACTGATTTAAAGGGCAATTTATAGCAATGTGGTATGGATTCCTGTCCTTATTTCTATACCTGATTTTTTATTCCCAAGAATAAAAGGGATGTGATTGTGTCAATGAGCAGTATGTATTTATGTCTCATAAACAACTATAGGAATAGTATACCTCTCGATGCTGTACTGGTGCTCCACCCAAATAGTCATCTAATTCTACAGTTTTATAGGCTGCTATACCTTGTTCATCCTGTAATTAAATCATATGGTTATATGTCGTTACGTTCTCTTGGTACCCCATTCCCTCGTTAGGTTGTTGGAATGGCGTGTATGGGGAGTTGTACAGTAGGAAAATCTTGTTACTAAAGTCTTGTACAATCAGTGTGTACAATGATACCTTATGGAGGGTGTCTTATACAAAGAGAGAAAGTGTACTGTAATTTATAGAAAGGTGCTTTCTTTCATAGTAACCATTTAGAATGATATGTTTTATACAGTAGATCCAACGATAGTAGTTTTTATTAGTATGGCGTCAATGGCACTGTAGGGCATTCGCATTCTGAACTGCTGTTCAAGAGCCCCTGTACCACAGATTGTCTTACTTGGGAGGTGGTGCTGCCAAGCCAGAAATGTATATCCCACTCCAACCTCGTTCCATTCTTCTTTGTCTACAATAAGGAAAGAAAGATCGATAATAATTCAATTTGGACATTTTCACAATATAAAGTCTTTTGGTATTAGAACTATCCTACAAGAATTTTGCGAGATTCTACATGTCTTATTATATTCGATTATATTCAAAGTAAATATACAATGTGAGTTTATAGTGTGAAAAGTATATAAAATATATATGCTACATCGCCAATCTAGAACACTTTCACCTTGGTGATGATGATAGAATAATTCATATATTAATATTGTTATGAGACGTATTCAAAGTAAATATTCAACGTGAGTTAATAGTGTGAAAACTATTTAAAATGTAATCTAAAGCACTTCACCTTGGTGATGCTGATAGAATAATTCATATATTAATATATGTATTATGTATTATAATAATTACATAGAGTCAGTCAGCCATAGCATTCCTATAAACTAGTCAGCCTTTACCGAAATGCTAAAAAATAAAACCCCTAAAACACAGTATATGTGCCAGTCAGTATCAGTTAAGTTTTAGTAGTTTTCAGAAATGATGTTTCAGTATATTTGACAAATTTTAAAAATAAGTCTAGTCAGCCATGTTTGTTTGTCCATAGTCACTAATATAGGACTCAGTCCAGTAAAACATTTTATGCTAATGATTGTATCGAATTTAGTCCGTTCTATTTTTAGAAATCCTCTTTCTCCCTTCCTTTGTGGGTTTTTGCATTTCCATTTTTGACTAATTTTTGGTCTAGATTTGCAATTTGATGTCTGAAATTGCATTTTCTTTCAGAATTTCTGATATAATGAGAAATTTAATTGGCGGAAGGTTATTTCTAAAAATAGTGGTTTTGTGTGCAGTGACAGTCAAGCGGATGTTGATAAAATGTAGTGGTTTACTTTCATTTTGTTTAGTTCAAAATTTTCATGGTCATGCTATATTGGATTTTTGTACAGAAACCAAGTATTGGCCTGGCTTTCATGTGACATATAAGAAAGTTTTCAACGAGATTTCTGGAAAAAGTTCTAGAAGGTTGCATTTTGTGATTTAACAAGGAATTAGATGGCAAATGAATTGGTGGACTAAGTCCTTATTACGCCAGATTCGAGACTGAGATAATAGATTATATGATTATGTGATTTTAAAAGGCCAATCACATACATATTTCTCCATACATTATTTTGTTGTATTTGTAAATTTGAACTTATGCATGATATTCGTAAGTAACATATGAATACAGGCAACCAATCTCGTTTGCAATATGCCAGTTTTGATTGTTTCGTATCGTCTCATAAAATGAACCACAATCCCATTAAGAGAGGAAAAAGTTTTTTAAAGGTTGCATTTTGGTTATTTAACAAGGGTAATTTAAAATGGCACATGAAGGTATGTCTTTAACCTTCTAGTGAGAAAAAGTTATTGTTTGTGATTTTAAAAAAAAATAAAACATACAATTTCCCCCAAATACATTATTTGTTGGTTTTTGTAAAATTTCTTTGTGCAGTTATTTAAGAAAACATAAAAAATAAAATTTGCAACCAAATTTCTCGTTTGCATATGCGGTTTTGTTTGGGGTTTCTTTGTCGTTATTTAAATAAAATACAAAGAAATACAATTTCGCAATCGTCAATATCATACGCATATATCCTGATGTCGGTTTAACCTCTAGTGAGAAAGTATTCTTTGTGCGGTTAGTTTAAATAAAATACAAAGAAATACAATTTCGCATCGTCAATATCATACGCATATATCCTGATGTCGGTTTAACCTCTAGTGAGAAAGTATTCTTTGTGCAGTTAGTTTAAATAAAATACAAAGAAATACAATTTCGCAATCGTCAATATCATACGCATATATCCTGATGTCGGTTTAACCTCTAGTGAGAAAGTATTCTTTGTGCGGTTAGTTTAAATAAAATACAAAGAAATACAATTTCGCAATCGTCAATATCATACGCATATATCCTTATGTATTCACATCTTATACCCCTACATATAATCTAAAGACCCCTCCTTACCTTGAGTACAATATAGGAATCCCCCGAATAAAACACACCAAATGTCGTTGGTTCTTGGGCCACCACTTTCAATTTCTAGAAATAAAATAATTCAATTTCAACACACCAATGAAGAAAGATGTGATATTAAAGCTACCATGAAGGTTACAGAAAAAGTAGAAAAACAGAGAAAAAGAATTAATCTTGGTTTATAGACTATGTGCAGATCAAATGAGTAACCATCGATGGACCTGCAAAATAAGGTCAACTTTTAAATATCATGTAGTGCTCTTGTTATCTACTTTATCCACTGTAGAGCTCATCTAAGACTTTCTAGAATAAATAAAAATTTGACTGATCCATCTATAATTTAGCGATAAAAGTCATGTGGTTAATTGAAACATAGCAGAAATGTCTAAAGCAAATATTTAGACTCATGGAATTTAGGTCAAGAACTATTCGACATGAATTGAGATAAACCTCATCTTAATTTTTACCTTCATGATGGCTTTAACATATTATAGATATAAGAAATTTAACAGAATAAGGATTCTAAAATATGAAGTAAGTGTGATGTGTAAGTGTAGGCGGAAAAGAAACAGGAGGGTGTCAATTGTTTTCAATTTAAAGGGACAATGGCATTAGTAGATTTCACATTTTTTGGATGCCAAATCAAAAGCTTAATATTAATAGATCCATACTAAATTGCCATTGACCCTCTAAATGTATTGAAACGATGCTTGCCTCGCTCTGATCGACATTAAGTTTAAAAAGCAATTTAATGATTCTGTAATATATATCTTTTCGTTCTGTTTCCTCATTGTCCACGTAATACTTCTGTAACAAAAATTTGTTAAATGAAATGGGAGTGAGGTGGGGTCGGGTGAGGCAAGGATTCTGATGTGGGTACTGAAATTTAATAAATCTGAAACAGCGCGAATCATCATCCAACTATGAATAAATATACAGTATTTTCAATATGTCTCATGTTAATGTTCAATATGTCTACAATATGTCCCACGATAGTGGTCAATATGTCTAATGATAGTGGTCAATATGTCTACATTATGTCCCATGTTAGTGGTCAATATGTCTACATTATGTCCCATGTTAGTGGTCAATATGTCTACAATATGACCCATGTTAGTGGTCAATATGTCTACATTATGTCCCATGTTAGTGGTCAACATGCCTACAATTTGTCCCATGTTAGTGGTCAACGTGCCTACAATATGTCCCATGATAGTGGTCAATATGTCTACATTATGTCCCATGTTAGTGGTCAATATGTCTACATTATGTCCCATGTTAGTGGTCAATATGTCTACAATATGTCCCATGTTAGTGGTCAACATGCTTACAATATGTCCTATGTTAGTGATCAACATGTCTACATTATGTCCCATGTTAGTGGTCAATATGTCTACAATATGTCCCATGTTAGTGGTCAATATGTCTACATTATGTCCCATGTTAGTGGTCAATATGTCTACATTATGTCCCATGTAAGTGGTCAATATGTCTACAATATGTCCCATGATATGATAGTGGTCAATATGTCTACAATATGTCCCATGATAGTGGTCAATATGTCTACAATATGTCCTATGATAGTGGTCAATATGTCTAAAATATACCCCATGATAGTGGTCAATACGTCTACAATATGTCCTATGTAAGTGGTCAATATGTCTACAATATGTACCACGAAAGTGGTCAATATGTCTAAAGTATGCCCAATGATAGTGTTCAATATGTCTACAATATGTCCTATGTTAGTGGTCAACATGCCTACAATATGTCCTATGTTAATGGTCAATATGTTTATAATATGTCCCACGATAGTGGTCAATATGTTTAAAATATGTCCCATGTTAGTGGTCAATATGTCTACATTATGTCCCATGTTAGTGGTCAATATGTCTACAATATGTCCCATGTTAGTGGTCAATATGTCTACAATATGTCCCATGTTAGTGGTCAATATGTATACAAACATGTCCCATTGCCATTTTAATGATCAACATGTCTACAATATGTCCCATGTTATTGGTCAATATGTCTAAACTATGTCCCAATATGTAGTCAATATGCCCCATGTTATTGACCAATATGCTGGTAATATATCTACAATATGTCCTATTTTAGTGGTCAATATATCTAAGATATGTCCAAAATTAATGTTCAGCATTTGTACAATATGTCCTATGTTAGTGATCAATATGCCAACAATATGTCCAAACTGTACCATAGGTTTCTTGACATGGAAAAAGCGTCTAGTCGCTCGGATGGGACAATAAACCGAGGCCCCGTGTGCTACAGGCTGTGCACGTTAAAGATCCCTCGACAGTTGGAAATCGCAAAAAAGAGTAGGCTAATGCCGCTGTCCTGGCAGAATTTCCCTCATTGCACACATGGCGTTGCCCGTCTTCATTAGCCCATAAGGTGCAGAAGAGTAGGACGTAAAACTCCATTCATTTCATTTCATTTACCATAGGTTTCTTGATAATAAAATGTTATCAATATATATCAAACTATAAATTTATTGTATTTACAGTCATTGAAAATGTATGAATAATAACCTGAATAACTTGACATTCATTATTTTATTTTAATTTATAATTTAATACTTGTATACAGTATTTTATACAGTATTTACTATACAACATTCCGCATTGTACTGAAAATCTATGCGTCAGCAATAATGATATAGTTACACTGTGGACTCCGTGATAGAATAAACGGTCAGGTTAAATCAACTTATGAAGTGTTTAGAGCATTTTTCAAACTGAATCACGGTGCAACGTCACAACATGCTTATTGTAGTTGTGTGACGAGCCAAGCATGGTGGTATTATAAATTATCAACTGGGCGCATCATTGAGTATCGCTTACCAGGAGTAAACGTGCTTATCTCTGTTCATCTACTGTGTATCAGTTCCTAACAAAATCTGCTTTTTCCCAACATTTTCGATATGATCGAACAGGCCTATTATAGATAGGCAATAAACTGTAGACTGTTCTGCTGATTCTAGGTAACATTTTATGATTCATCGATGAATAATACAACCGTATTTAATTTAAAAAGCGATGTTGTTTCAAGTCGGTAACACGTTATCCCAGCTAGGTAATTACATGTAGATACACATATATTGATCATACGTTATGAAATATATATTTTCAAAATAATTGCAGCCAATTAGATTCCAATTAACATTTGCATATATGTAAATTGATACATATATTGTCATTCTGAGCATTCTGTTGATTACCCTGTATCCAAATGCAAGATTTGTATCCGAACCGTGTGTGTGTTAAACCTTTTCGATATAATATAATGTTAATCGTTAAAATTACAATCAATCATTGAAAAAAGAGAAAAATCACACTTCTCTTCCAGTCTTTTAAACCTAAAACCAGTTTGATATCAATAAAGTGTACCAGCAGTATCACGACGTAACAGTCGTATTATTCAATAATGTCTGAGTGTCAACATATTGTAAGCATTCTTGTTTTTGAAAAATGAGCCTTGAAAATTCCCTCCTTATAAATTGATGATGGATTTTTTATACAAAAAGGGCACCTGCTGTCATACTGAGAGCTGAGAATATTCTTGTATTTGATAAATAGATACTTTAAAATAATTGCAATTCGATTCAAAACATAAAGTACATTGAATGATTAATTATTGACCTAATTTGTATGTAAAGTTAGTGAACAGAATGCAATGAAAATTGTCGATAATGATGTTTCTCTTTTGTGCTATTTATTTCTATATTTATTTGAGTTGAAAGTGGTCTAGTGCACAATACATAACTTCTGTATATAGTAGGCGGTCAAAGTATGCTGACATTTCATTATTTTTTTATTCAACAACATCGTAGAGCAATCATTCAAAAGCTGATAAAATGTCATTCTGATCAAAAAGCAGCTCAATAAATATTGAGGACATGATGTTAACTGTTCTTGGGCTCATTCCATTCAGAACAACAATTTTCTGTATATCATGGCTTGACCTGGTGACCTAAAGGCTAAAGGGAGCCGACGGTAAGACTTGACCACATAGTGCTATGTTGGATATTGTAATGTTGACGCTTTTACTGATAAATCTTTCCATTGGTTCAATTTATGTACTCAATTTTCTACATTGAGAATGAATGAAGTAGCCCAGGTAAATATAGACTTTTCTCGATTATTTAAATTTGTAAAAAGTTCAGAAGAGTTGAAAACGTTAATAAATTTATTATTCTAAATTATTAGCAGTCAAAAAAGGTTTCATTCTTTATTCATTGTTATTCAATAGAAATATTTCAAATGTAAACGGGCACCTGTTGGCTCTAGTTATATATATATATAATAGTTAATGATCATTAAACATAATGAATACCTATAATAATATAGGTCATAACGTGGCACAACGCAATTGGTTTATGTTAGTTTCAAAAAGTAAGAAATGTCGCCTCTATTTACATCAACAGTGCTGTGTGACCCTTGACAAACTCCGGAACCTTGAGTCCAGAGTCCAAATAGTCGATAATGCTATAATGCTAATATAACCGAAAAGTTTAAAGTTTCGTTCTATACCTCGAAATTAAGTAGTTTGTGCAAAATGACTGTTTTAAGTAACACGAAACAATTTTTTACATGGTTGACAATTACAGTATTCCCAAAAAATAAATAGAAGTAATAGGTATACACTGAAACAGATTCAGTCACAGATTTCAGCTGGCATAACTAGATTGTGGTGTGTTAGAGCATCCGACATATTATTAGGGCGTGACTTGTTGAATGAAACGTAACATAAATGTTTTGCGTTTATTCACGCTTCCACGGTATATGTATATGGAAGTATTCGAACTTGAGGCATGAGGTGACATAAATGATTTATTTAATATTATAAAACGAACATATTGATATATGTTATATTTCGTCAGTTTTAACAGTTGTGTTTAACTCAAAACTTTTAGCGTTATTCAATTATAAAATACTATAATTGTTGGTTTAAAAAGTAAATAAAAGGTAGAATAGTATATCAATATACAATATAAAATCTATTATAGTCAATATAGAGAAAGTAAAATACTAAACGCCGTCATTAGTCCAAAAATACAATATGTTACATGTGTTAAATAATCTTTAGCTAATCAATAATTTGATAAATATCTACTCGTATTTAGATTTATAAAAAAATCTAAAAATCCTACCTCAATTCGCCAAATTTCTAGCCCTTCGGTTTGCCCGGCATTTACAAATGCTGGGTCTACGTTCGTCGTCGCCATTTTACCACACTAGTCACAATAAAATAGAATTGAAATAGTAATTACAGACCGGGCGATTTGCATTTAGAAAATCGACAATTTGAGACCATATGTTGCCTATAATGGAACGCATCGCTAATTTGCATATTCTATGTAGTCGCTTAGAATTTTATATACACTGTAAATATCTACTGTTTGTTTTGTAGTATTTCGTATACAAGTTCATTAGAAACTTCCAATAAGCAAAGTTAGATGAATTTTAAAAGTCGATTTAATCGTCTAGATCCATTTCCGACTAGTTTTTCATCGTATGTTCTTTGATCCGCGTATCATACCGATGTATGTACTGACGGATTCTATCTTGTATCGATAAAGAGTTTGTTTTTCTTGTCTATCCTCACTCTATTTGAAATACCATAGTTTTGAAAACCAGAGGTCAGAGACCAATGTTAATAAGACAAACTTAATAAGTATACTTTGAGATATGAGATCGCTGACTGGTCAGATTGAATTATATGCAATAAGATCGCTGACTGGTCAGATTGAATTATATGCAACAAGATCACTGACTGGTCAAATTGAATATATATGTAACAAGATCACTGACTGGTCAAATTGAATATATATGTAACAAGATCACTGACTGGTCAAATTGAATATATATGTAACAAGATCGCTGACTGGTCAAATTGAATATATATATGTAACAAGATCGCTAACTGGTCAAATTGAATATAAATGTAACAAGATCACTGACTTGTCAAATTGAATATATATGTAACAAGATCACTGACTGGTCAAATTGAATATATATGTAACAAGATCACTGACTGGTCAAATTGAATATATATGTAACAAGATCACTGACTGGTCAAATTGAATATATATGTAACAAGATCACTGACTGGTCAAATTGAATATATATGTAACAAGATCGCTGACTGGTCAAATTGAATATATATGTAACAAGATCGCTAACTGGTCAAATTGAATATATATGTAACAAGATCACTGACTGGTCAAATTGAATATAAATGTAACAAGATCACTGACTGGTCAAATTGAATATATATGTAACAAGATCACTGACTGGTCAAATTAAATATATATATATAACAAGATCACTGACTGGTCAAATTGAATATATATGTAACAAGATCGCTAACTGGTCAAATTGAATATATATGTAACAAGATCACTGACTGGTCAAATTGAATATAAATGTAACAAGATCACTGACTGGTCAAATTGAATATATATGTAACAAGATCACTGACTGGTCAAATTGAATATATATATAACAAGATCACTGACTGGTCGAGTTGAATATATATATAACAAGATCACTGACTGGTCAAATTGAATATATATGTAACAAGATCACTGACTGGTCGAGTTGAATATATATGTAACAAGATCACTGACTGGTCAAATTGAATATATATATAACAAGATCACTGACTGGTCAAATTGAATATATATATAACAAGATCGCTGACTGGTCAAATTGAATATATATGTAACAAGATCACTGACTGGTCAAATTGAATATATATGTAACATGATCACTGACTGGACAAATTTAATATATATGTAACAAGATCGTTGATGGTCAAATTGAATATATATGTAACAAGATCGTTGATGGTCAAATTGAATATATATATAACAAGATCACTGACTGGTCAAATTGAATATATATATAACAAGATCACTGACTGGTCATATTGAATATATATATAACAAGATCACTGACTGGTCGAGTTGAATATATATGTAACCAGATCGCTAACTGGTCGAGTTGAATATATATATAACAAGATCACTGCCTGGTCGAGTTGAATATATATATAACAAGATCACTGACTGGTCGAGTTGAATATATATATAACAAGATCACTGACTGGTCAAATTGAATATATATGTAACAAGATCACTGACTGGTCAAATTGAATATATATGTAACAAGATCGCTAACTGGTCAAATTGAATATATATGTAACAAGATCACTGACTGGTCAAATTGAATATATATGTAACAAGATCACTGACTGGTCAAATTGAATATATATGTAACAAGATCGTTGATGGTCAAATTGAATATATATGTAACAAGATCGTTGATGGTCAAATTGAATATATATGTAACAAGATCGCTGACTGGTCAAATTGAATATACATGTAACAAGATCGTTGATGGTCAAATTGAATATATATGTAACAAGATCGTTGATGGTCAAATTGAATATATATGTAACAAGATTACTGACTGGTCAAATTGAATATATATGTAACAAGATCGCTGACTGGTCAAATTGAATATATATGTAACAAGATCGTTGATGGTCAAATTGAATATATATGTAACAAGATCGTTGATGGTCAAATTGAATATATATGTAACAAGATTACTGACTGGTCAAATTGAATATACATGTAACAAGATCATTGATGGTCAAATTGAATATATATGTAACAAGATCACTGACTGGTCATATTGAATAGATATGTAACAAGATCACTGACTGGTCAAATTGAATATACATGTAACAAGATCGTTGATGGTCAAATTGAATATATATGTAACAAGATCGTTGATGGTCAAATTGAATATATATGTAACAAGATCACTGAGTGGTCAAATTGAATATATATGTAACAAGATCACTGACTGGTCAAATTGAATATATATGTAACAAGATCGCTGACTGGTCAGATTGAATATATATATAACAAGATCGCTGACTGGTCAAATTAAATATATACGTAACAAGATCGCTGACTGATCAAATTGAATACATATGTAACAAGATCACTGACTGGTCAAATTGAATATATATGTAACAAGATCACTGACTGGTCAAATTGAATATATATGTAACAATATCGTTGATGGTCAAATTGAATATATACGTAACAAGATCGCTGACTGGTAAAATAAAATATATATGTAACAAGATCCCTGACTGGTCAAATTGAATACATATGTAACAAGATCACTGACTGGTAAAATTGAATATATATGTAACAAGATCGCTGACTGGTCAAATTGAATATATATGTAACAAGATCGCTGACTGGTCAAATTAAATATATATATATAACAAGATCGCTGACTGGTCGAGTTATATGAAATGCTGACTAAATGTATAAGTATAGCTTATTTACCTAATGTTCTATCTAAGTTTAAATGTCGTTTGAAGATTATAAGATAGTTGTTATTGGTCACTTTTTGCTTCATTTTTCCTTTCGAATCTAAATAATCAATTAAGTCACGGAGTTGATCAGTTGATTCGAAGATATATATGATTTTAATTTTTTGTATTATTTAAATGGCTTATACACCTTAAATATGACGGGACCAGGAAGGTCAAATGATCGGAATATTTTACTGAAGTATTTTACAGTGTAATTATGTAAATATGTTTTTGAGAATGTAACAATATAGTAACTTATTATCACATTGACTGAATCCTAAACATTATTTTATTTGGAATTCCATTTATGAAAACTGATGTCTACAAACCCAAATAGGCTATTTATTTAATATATATATGGATATTTATTCAAAATATTTGCTGTAATATAAAGTAATAACTGTATATTGAAATATTTATATGGTTAATCAGTAGGAAAAAATCGACGTTAATCAAACCACCATCGGTTACTCAATTCCACCAACCTACACAAATCAATGAGACAGGCTACAAAATGAAATGAAATAAATGGAGTTTTACGTCCTACTCGTCTGCACCTAATAACCCATTGAAGAAAGGCAACGCCATGTAGGGTGCGATGAGAGAGATGTTGCCAGGATCTTTAACGTGACAGGCTTCCATAAGGCACAGTTATTAGCTTATCAAACTACCTACTATTCTGGATGTGTTTGCATGACCCGACTCGGTTCCCAGGACCCCATTCAGCATATAATATATCTAATTGTTCGACTGATGCTTAATGGCAAATGATTGAATTACAGCCATTTAATATAAACTCAAGGACGCGAGTTCAATGCAAGCTAGAGTATATATACTTACTCTTCTGCAGCTATAGCAATGACTCCAAAAAAATCAAACAAAAGTTTATATTGTTCAGAGTGGACCCGATAGAGAGTTGGATCATTGCCTTAAAGCATATCTAGAATTTTTGCCAGACCACATGGGGAAACCCCTTCTTGAAATGAAATTTTATGGACCACCAATAATACTAGCCTTTACTTCACTGATATATATATCTGCTGTTGTTTAATCAACTTAAATCAAAATACAACAGAATCGTTTACAAATAATTTTATTCCATTGATGTACAATACAAGACATTTCTAAAAACATCAGTTTTAAATAAAAATTGACAAAATGTCTTCTGTATAAATATTATTTAAATTAGATTAAGTTATACTGAATATACAAACAAAAAAAATCTTCCTCCAATCAACAACGTCATTTCAGGTCAAGGTCGTCAAAGAAAGTCCTTGAACTTCACACATGCTGTTCTTAATCCAACCAAAGTTGAAAGGTTAAATTCAGCCCAAACACGTTAAGTATGAAGAGAAAGAAAGAAACACAAGATTTCGGTGTAAGTCGTGAAATTAAAGATGTTAGTAGAAAATTAAAAATGAAGGCAGCATGAAAATTGTGTTAAAGGTGCAAATAAAATCAAGTTATCCCCCTTGAAAAAGCTGAAATATAACAAACAAAACGTTAAAATAAAATGCAATGCTGTTAGGTGTTTAAACAGAGAACATAATATTTAATAGAACAAAGTTAGCGCCAGTTGCTGTTCAAATACACTGTTAAATTTCACCATAACATTGGTCTGAAAATTCAACCAGTTACCTCCCTTGGAACAGTCGGAGCTTTCCCTGTCGAATGTGTTTATTTTATAACTGTTCAAAATCTCTTAATATATCGATCCTATTAAAAAGCATTGATTTCTGTCAATTGTTCCAAATAATTGTTGGTTCCATCTCGGTTTTCGGATGTTTGCTGTACTTGAGTTGTACACAGCATAATTGTGTCTGTAGGCTTACTGGGAATGAATCTGTGTTTGAAGCCGCTCGAAGGGAGATAATCGACCAATTTTAGACCATTTCACAGTGGAACACAATAATTAAACTTTTACAATGTTGACACAAATTGTGAGCAATAAAATCATTCAAATTAAACAAACACAAACATTACAAAAGTAAAGCTTGCTGATTATTACAAGCCATAGTTACAAAATGGCGGTGCAAACAAGAAAGTTAATATTAGATTAAATTAAAGCCATCAGTTGTGTTAGAATCGAGAAAGACTGAAATTTGAGAATCTAATTTCTATTCTAGATACTGGACATCGGTCTGTTGAAGTTTCATCTTGGTAAAGCAAGGATTAAAGGCGTCATGATTTAGAAAGGTTAACCCATCATCAGCTTTGAAAACTCTGTAAACGATAGAAGAGAAAAGAATGAGCTCATAGACAAACAACAGAAACAAACAAACCGATAAACAAGAATAGGACAGGATAGACAAAAACAAACCAATAAACCATTAAGATAGACATAACAAACAAACAGGTTCATAAATAGATAGACGGAGAGGACAAGACAAACATGCAGCGAGTATTTACAGTCAAGCAGTGTGCGTCGTGCAAAGTTAATGCACACGCGCATTGTAAACAGGAACAAGAAGGAATGGTGGGTGATTAAAATGGCTGCGTGAAGATAGTGTGATCAAATGGACAAAATGGAGGCAGTGTGTGATCGAGACTTTCTTTGGCGTATAGCAAACATCCAGGTTAGCTGAGTGCTATCGCAGGAAATCTGAGGCAACATTCTTTATGCTGACGTCATCAAAGCTTTAAATTCTGCAAATAAAGGAAACATTAAACTTGATTTTAACCATTGAAACAAGTCTTGGTGTAAATCCACACTTTGGTGATGAAATCGTAAACAACTGTGACGGCCTGTTTTGCAATTTGTGGAACAAACGTCTCATTTAGTAATCTGCTAATTGTTAAGCGAACAAAACACAAAAACCGGGCTTTAGATCTTGATATCACTTTCACGATTTCAGTTTTTCTCCTTGAGATCTTGAAAATATATCAAACTTACCTTCTTGGTAAACCTACAACATGGTCGGAATCTCAAGAGAAAAACGAAATCGAAAGGATACATTATCATTGAATTTACAAAAACGCAAAAGTACATCAGTCCCCAGCCGCCATATTTACTCCAGAAGTCCGTTTTCACTTAACTCAAGACCTAAAGCCCATAACACACACAAGTACCGTGTCAGCATGTCTTAGCAGTGATATAATCAATTTCCGATAGTACCATTCTCTTCCTGATTCCATGCTAGGTTTGGATAGGATTCATGTTCATACTAAATCAAATCATTTGACCACTCAAGGAGAAAATTTGGGATTCAAAGGGAGATAATAATCTATTGCCTCTTTAAAGTAACACTACAAAGCATCTTTCTGAAAATATATTGTCTAGATTTGCTGCGTATTCTCATTTGGCTTCAAATTTACCAAACCCATAAGACAAATGATACTCCGTAATAGTCAAAAAAAATGCATGATGCATATTTCAAATCTTGTTCATGATTGCAAAGCAAATCATAGCAGTTCCGAGCTAATTTATTCAACCAATGGAAAGCCAGTATTTCATACACAGCGGACCTACCTTCATAATCTACAGTTCCGCTTCCGTCAGTATCCGTTTCAATAATCATGGCCTCTATTTCCTCGTCAGTGAGATCATCACCCAAACTTTTCAATAACCACCTTAAATCAGCCACGTCTATTACACCCTTCTTGTTTTTATCTAAAACCCGGAATGCTTCTCTCAATTCTCTTTCGTCTTCATCTTCTTTTAGTTTCATTTCAAAAAGAGGAAGGAATTGTTCGAATGTGATTTCTCCGGTAGCTGAAATATAATGTCAAAGTTAACTGTTATCTGTAATGAACAATATAGAATTTCAGGTATTTTACACGTGCTGTAATCATCATCATTGCCTCTATATCATAGACGATTGATAAAAGCATATTTGCAATGCGATAGCCGTACGTATTTAAAGGAATCAAGGGAAGTAACTCTTGACTCTTTCAGGGGCGACTATGACGCCAAATACCTGAACAAGACGAAAAGTCGGCGTCAGCGTATATTACATGCCAATTTATCACACAGCGTGGTTCAAGTCTGGAGTTTACATTCTAGAATTACTTCAAACATAAAGACAGATATAAGGTTATATTAATAATAATACCAAGAAACTGAAATAAATGTAGTTTGACGTCCTATTCCTCAGTACCTAATGGGGTAATGGTGACCGGCAATGCAAGTGGGGAAATTTTACTAAGACAGCGGCATTAGCCCACTCTCTTTGTGAATTCTAACCGTCGAGAATCTTCAACGTGTACAGCCTGTAACATACGGGGCTCCATTTATTGTCCCATCCGAAAGACTAGCCACTGTTACCACGTCAGTCCTTGTGACCTGCATTGGAACCGGGTTAAAAGTCAATAAGTTGATCACGACCTTGCAGGGATTGAATTCCGGACTTTCCGAAATGTCATTAGACAAAAATATATCAAATTTTTTATGTAAATAGGCGTTCGGTTAAGGGTTTGTGATGTTGGTTTAATTATCTATCATTCAACTTACTGCCTCTTCACGTATGATAGCCATCTCATTCTCGCTGTAGGCAAGCCAACAACTGTCAACAATACCTATCAGTTTCTGTTTTAGAGCCAGCAAGTTTCTAAGATGGCCGAAAATAGCCATCAGCGACCATGCATGATCATGATTGTTTTTTGAGAAAAGGCATTTGTCATCTGACGAGAGAGATAAGAGACTGAAAGGTTAATATTAATAGCTGTCTGAGGCTGGCCGATCCTTGACTGTAATGAATAGTAGGCCACTGCCTCGATAATGCAGAAGAACATGATGTTTATTTTGCTTCTGTGTTTTTTGTAAGCAATTTCATCACTTCGATCAATTTGATGTTTAGTGATCATTCCATTAAATTTAATTCATCTATCCGTTGTTACATTGCCAAAATCCATACTATTGTATTCTATCATATTTAAGGTTTCAGTGATTAAGGTAAACGGGATTAAAGACCCGGAATAGCATGTGCTTACCTTCCTCGTCGACCTCATCTGACCAATCCTTGACTTTATCATCAGGAACATGTAAACCTAGACTTCTAAATACCTGACCTAAATGTTTAGTTAGTACCGTTTTGTTGCCTTTATGGTCAAACAGGTGAAACGTCGTGCTTGCATCTGAAAAATGAAAAAAATCTTTAAATGAACAGAAACTTAGAGGTTTTCCATCCTCTTTACATCTAAAACCGATAAAATTAGATAAAAATTATTTCATTTCTACGCTCAGGGTGGTTACTGATTAAAGTCCTGTAAGAGACACAAAGTCACCAAAAGTCTGTTTTTTTCTAGTGAAAGAATTCTTTCCTGTTATCGAAGTCTTTATAAACTGATCAATCAATCTAAACTAGGCTTGAGAAGAATACAGAATAATATATCAGCATACCTCGCGAGCTGTTTTGACACTTTGCACAAATTTATTGTGTATTTATTGCCACGTGGTATTCGTCAGAAACGATGTTGTTTATTTGACTTGAGAATATTACTTCTTAAACACTTAAATAATGCACAATGTTATTCTCATATTTCCGATTACAGAGTTTTTAAGTATATTGCGATGTCCTGTTCTTTAAGAATGTTTTATTGTGTATTGTGTTGTCCTGTTCTTTTAGAATCTTGTATTGTGTAGTCTGTTCTATTAGAAAGTTTTATTGTGTATTGTGTAGTCTGTTCTATTAGAAAGTTCTATTGTGTATTGTGTTGTCATTTTCTATTAGAAAGTTTTATTGTGTATTGTGTTGTCCTGTTCTATTAGAAAGTTTTATTGTGTATTGTGTTGTCCTGTTCTATTAGAAAGTTTTATTGTGTATTGTGTTGTCCTGTTCTATTAGAAAGTTTTATTGTGTATTGTGTTGTCCTGTTCTATTAGAAGTTTTATTGTGTATTGTGTTGTCCGGTTATATTAAAGTGTTTTATTGCGTTGTCCTGTTCTTTTAGAGTGTTTTATTGTGTTGTACTGTTTTATTAGAGTGTTGTATTATCTATTGTGTTGTCCTGTTGTATTAGAGTGTTTTATTTTGTACCTTCTTTTTTTTATCTCGTCCTGTTTTATTGGAGTGTTTAATTGCATGTTGTGTTATGAGAGTTTTTTTTTATTGTGTATTTTGTTATCCTGTTTTATTAGAGTTTTATTGTGTTTTAGTTGTCCCGCCCATTACGTGTAGCCAGATCAGCAAATGCGAATTACTTTTTTCTCTTTCTGTCTAACCAATGAGTCCATTAGAAATTTATGCCTGTTACTTTCATATTCATATAGATTCCCTATTTTTGGTCCAATTAGTCTAGTATAAGAAGCATTATTTGATCTTCTTTTCGTTCGTTTTAATAAAGTAAGGAGGAGATGTATATCTTTGCCTTTTTTTTTTAATGATGAAAAATCCAATATGTGTGGTATTTCATTTATTCAAGCATTTCACATACCATACGACCCCCTATTGTGCCAAATAATTTTCAGATTCATAGTGAATGAGGAATAGTGAAGGTGTAATTTATCTATAATATTTAAGAATTAAACGTTGGTCCCAAAAGTATTATGGGTGTGTAAACGCAATTGGTTACGTGACATAAATGAGTGAATAAACGAGGAAGGCATTTATATTGCGTAATCGATTGCTTAATTTATTAGTTCTTATATATTTATATTTAAGATATTTTTATTAATACAATTTTTACTTGACCGGTTGTTTGAAATTTGTCTCAAATCTTTGACTACGTCATTTTGATTTGCTGTGCATTTCCTACGTCATAGTTTTACGTGATAATTGTTGTTTATCGCAAAATAAACGCCAGTTTGCATAACAGATTATTGAAGGCAGTGATAGTAAAAATGTAATTATATATAAATAGGCTACATAATATATGTTTTAAATAATTTCCAACTCTTGTTCCAATTAGGCTTCTATTAAACGATAAACATAACATTATTACAAAGATCAAATAGCAAGAATTAGCCGACAAAACGATTCCAATGAGCACATCTGGTATTTTAAGTAGAGAGTCGAGTATGGGTCAGTTTCAGCCTATCTCTCATCAAAATAAACCTTTCAGCTGGCTGATACAGGCACAGTTACTCCCAATATTTATAATATACACCGGTATAGGTACACACGTTACCATGACAACCTAAATATTTCTGGTTTATAAACGCTGATATATCGTACTTCGTTTCACTCTAGAATTCTAGAAGAACGAGAGATAGAACACAGCGTCGTGGACTCCTGGACACCATATTTGGTAGGTGTGGTGTCAGATTACCAACGGAAAACGTGTAACCAACTTTCGAATGTTCGAAGATTGAATTTTAATCCATCAAATCTCTAAATAATATCAATTCTCAGAATGAAATATTTGTCTATTTACATTCAGATTACAGTCTCAGTTTTAAACAAGAAAACATTTGTATTCAGTCGTTTTTTATCGCAATTTGAGAAAGCGACGATAAACTACGGATTTAAGATAACATCCCATCGTGTGAGTTGATTCAAATATTTCAAATCATATTTCATCAGACTTCAACTTTACCGCAAAGAAATATAAGAAGGCAGCCTAAATAACAAACGCTATCAGAAATGTATAACGCATAATGGGTAAAATTTTAAACTTAAAACTCTTCGGACAGAAAATCTTTCTTGTTTCACACAGTCTGGGAAAAAACGTCAATATTGCGAATAGATTTTCCAGAATTTACGAAACTAGAATTAAAAAATTAAAAACGTCTTGAAAACGGTAGAAAATATCGTTATTTTAAAAAGTTTTTATCAACTGTTACAGGTCATAGATCGCTCAAAACTTCTCTATAAGCACTACATGGCATTGATTATCATCATAAGCCAAACCCATTGCAGAAAAGCGGTCCCTAATGTAATACATTTCATAGAAACCCGATGTAATATCTAATTCTTAAAAACAATGTTATTTATGATCGTATTCATTGAAAACTAAGATTTAAAGCTTCGTAGTACCGGTTTATGAATCAGCAATTTTTCTGACTGATATCTAGAACAAAATCTCTTGAATCTTGGCATTGTTCTGTCTATTTATAGACCATTTACTCATAATCTTACTATTTATAGCTGTCTACACTTTTATTATTTACTAAAAATAAACTTATTCCACAAGAATAACAGAGAAAGTGTGTTATACCTAATAAACAAAATTTTTTCAAATATATTGAAACATTATATTAAAAAAAAACCAAAAAAAAAACCCAGTAAATATCAAATAAATATAATACAATATAATATGAATAGATTTTTTAATTCCAAACAGAAAAATGAAAATGAAATGAAAGTAAAAAGTTTTACATTCTACGTTTCAGCACCTTATGGGCTAATGAAGACGGTAAATGTAAAATAGATATACAAATTGTTTAGTAAGCAACTTTAAGTATATAGGATACATAACGACTCAAACTGTAGACATATTTCTCTATGGGCGTTTAGTTTGCTAACTCATGCACAGTAGGTAATTTATTAAGGAATACTGCGTATTAAAATGAACACAGAATTTTAAAAATTAAACTTGGCCAGTTAGAGCATATATTTATCAGCAGATACAATTTACCTAGAAACAGAATCCGATGAATCCACTAAGCTTATTAATCATTCATAAAAATGTAATTAATTATTGAAAAACGCTTAATAACTTGATTAAGGGTTTTTTTTTTATAATTATTGCATTTTGTGAGTTTTCTAGATTTTACAGGGATTCTGTTACTTTATGACACCAGGTAAGTTCACTGATTAATTTATACTCATATTGACCATTCTTGAACTTAAATATTAAATCCATTCCAAAACGCAGTATCACTTAAACACTTCCCAATGAGGAATTTTAAAAACTCACATATGACTTTAAAAAAGTTTTTTTTAACAAAATAAGGACACTTCTGCTCTAGATTCTTGTATAGTTTTCATTAATTTAAAAATTGACTTTCGAAAAACAGACTGCGGGTTTAAAAGATTATCGACTTTGTATTTAATTCAATGAAATCGCATCCTATGGTTCGTCAATACAAGAGAATGCAAGTGATGATTAGATGAAAGTATCCCTTCAATAAATATTATTGCACACATCTATTTCCATTCTCTTTGCGAGCAATAAAACCAGGTAAAATAAACAGACTTTATGTGCATTTTATCGTCGACAGAATAATCAAACAGAAATAAAACCTGCATGTAAACTGTATGTATTTAAACTCGTGTCGTAATGGTTCATACAAATGGTATCAGATTTTAGATAATTCTCGTTTCCGTTCAATGGAATTTACCGTAGAAAACAATTAAACCACGCCTTGGCGAAACTCATAACTTTGATGTTTTACCCATAGATATCTTATAATACACCACGTGATTGTTATTTTACGACTTGAATATAGTTCTAACAATGGCTTTTGTGGATCAATGACGTTCCTAGGGAAGAAAAAGGGGCTCAGGATCCCGGCTTTAAAATTTTACATCCGGAAAGGATAACCCGTGGTTCAATGAAAACTTTGTCAGACCTGACTGGCCCCTTCAATTAACAGAAACGCAATTTAAGAAATTAACTGCTATATTATGACTTCTGTTAACAAATATTTCTGCTTATCAAAGGTTTTGTTTTTAATGTCTGTGTTTAAAAAAAACTCTGGTGTAGATGTTTTAGTTAATGTAACAAACAACAAATTAAGTAATTCCACACCATTGTAATTACCGTTAAAATATATCAACCCTGAAACCAAACCACACACCATATTATGTTAAGCAAATCTCAGACCTGAACCTTTCCGCTCTCACCTTAATTAAAAGTTGAAACGTTCATATTCAATTTATTATAATATATAGTATAGTAATGGCCAATCTTGCTAGAAATGAGATGAAAATTAAATGAATGGAGTTTTACGTCCTACTCCTCTACCTTATGAGCTAATAAAGACGGACAACGCCTTGCAGTGTGCAATGAAGGAAATTTTGTCAGGACAACAGCATTAGCCTACTCTTTTTGCGATTTCCAACTGTCAAGGGATCTTGCCTATTAACACGGAGCCTCGGCTAATTGACCCATCCGAACGACTAGACGCTTTTTCCATGTCAGTACCTCCGACCTGCATCACTATCCAAAAGTTCATCTCGACCTTTGCCAGGGTTGAATCCTGGACCTTCAGCTTAGCGTGCCAACGCGGCTCCCCTTGCTAGAAATAAACTAAATACTGTACCAGGTGGTACAAGGTGACTGTTTTACTAATTTTAATGTCAATGATCTATGAAAAATGAGTTAATGAAATTTGTTGTAATGCATGAATTTATTAATAACTTGATAATTGGTTTAACAGACTTTCAAGGTGAATTCAATAATTGTACAGCTGTTTGGTCTTGTTTCCGAGGCTTCAATAAAGCTTTTCCCTGGTTTAAAATCCGAAACGACAGAAATATTTGTCAAAAATTAATAGTTCGTTCCATCGTATAAAATTAAGTTATAATTAATATAAGTTATCTCTTCTTTAGCGCCAAATATTACTTCCGGTTTGTCGATTGGGAATGGACCGTTGAAATGAATTTACAAAGAATACTTCAGTCGTAATATACTGATAAGAGGAATTTGTAATTCTAAGAATTTGAAGGTTGTAACAGCTTTCAACAGCTTGCAACAGATTTAATATAAACCTTAGTAAGACTTTAAATATTTTGAGTATATATAAGCCATCCGGTAGATGATATTTTCTGTTGGCACTGTTTGCAATGTGTCTGATATTTTAGAGCTAAACTGTTAGGAGTTGTTTGAGTTTATTAGATATCACTGAAATAGATAAACCTATTGACATATAAACGTGTTTTCAATATGTATTTCATGTTTTGGCGACACTGTGGTGCTATTTAGTGTTAAATGGATTATGTTTTGAGGTTATTTCAGAGCGTTTTATAAGATTTCTGGACATCTAGTTTCGTAATCAGCTATTAAATGCTACCCATAGTGGTTACGGACAAATATTTCTGAAATAAGGTATTTGTTTCGGTTAAAATAGTGTATACCAACGAACGTTAACTTGACATCTAACACTACCTAGTTTGCTATATCAACATTTGCTGGAAGCGAAAGTTAACTTGTCATCTACCAACAACTACCTAGTTTGCTATATCAGCATTTGCTGGAAGCGAACGTTAACTTGTCATCTACCAACAACTACCTGTTTTTCTAAATTAGCATTTGCTAAATGTTAGCTGGACGTGAACGTTGACTTGTCAACTACCTCCTCTGTGATATCTGTTAGCTGGAAGCGAACATTAAATTTGTCATCTACCAACAACTACCTAGTCTGTGATACAAATTAGCTGGAAGTGAACGTTAACTTGTTATCTACCAACAACTACCTAGTCTGTGATATTAGTTAGCTGGAAGTGAACGTCAACTTGTCATCTACCGACAACTGTCTAGTTTGTGATATCAGTTAGCTGGAAGCGAACGTTAATGTGTCATCTACCAACAACTACCTAGTTTGAAATATCAGCACTTGCTGGGAGCGAACGTTAACTTGTCATCTACCAACAACTACCTAGTTTGTGATATTAGCATCCGCTAGAAGCGAACGTTAACTTATCATCTACCATCTACTATCTAGTTAGCTGGAATTGAACGTTGACTTGTCATCTATCAACCAACCATCCATTACAATAACTGTTTTGTAGTAGTCTCTAGAATCTTTCGCCAAATGAACAAAAGCAGGAAGAAATATCTATTTCCTTTAAAAATTAAAGTTTCCTTACCTTGGATCTGTTTTTCTGTGACCCGAAATTGTTGATCTGTCTGAAATAGACAAAAATATCATTTCAATCATTTTGATATATAAACTCAAACTGAAATATCCAGGATGTCAAAATCCACAAATTTGAATATGTAAAATCTTTTGAAGCACATTTTGGTGTTGTTGTTGTTGAAAAGCTTAAGACACATTATATTATGAATGAAAATGAAACTTAAACAAAATTCTTCTCTTGTTGTCTTGATTTTGTGACAAAAAATGTAGAAAAATTTTTTCAGTTGGTTTCAAAACCTTACGCTGATTTTTACGTTTGTTTTAAGATATACTAATTCATTCTATTATATACAAATAATACATTGCTGACAATAATTGAATGAAGCGTTCTATAAGTTATACCTTTTGCTTATACCTTTATTAGATAATACATGTATTAATATTATGGGGTAGTAACTCTATGTCAGTTTTGTGCTCTGTTTTTGACTCCTTCTGACACACTTCGAGAGTGTTGAACACTGTCTTCATTAGTCCTGTAGGTGCATACAAGTAAGACGTAAAACTCCATTCGTTTCATTGTTTCATTTTGGAGTGTTGTACAAAATGTTTATTATGACATCAAAATCAGCTCGCCAATATCAATAATTCTAGATAATTCGAGGCGTGGTAGGTATCCATATTCTTCTACCAATGTTTATTTCTGTAAGTTCGATGCTCTACAGAAACATTACACAATGACCGACAAGCCTCAGCGAAAAGTCAACTGTACATAAGCTATGAAAGGTTACTGAGAACAATATAGGAAATTGCGATATCCAAATAAACATCCCAATTGTAACCAGTAAAATTTCGAGAAATCAAGTCATTGCTGTTAAGATACAGTTTAGATACAACTGATAGTTTAGCAAGTTTGTGTTATGTACATGTATTACATATAATAATACAGAATAACGACATCAGATTTGTATTTCGGAAGTAGGTACTTTATGACGCTCCCCATAGTGTGAAGATCTGCTATGTAAAAGAGTGTAGGCCTACCAATTGGCATTTATACACTTATCAATATTCCAATGCGATAACCATAAGTTATATTATCATTGTTTCGTATACTTGATCTTTACCATAAAAAAACTAAGGATGTAAATAACATACTTGAAGCTGACGTTTAAGGTCGTAATAACGCAGGACGTAAATAATGTGCTTGAAGCTTACATTTAAAGCCGTAAAACGCAGGACGTAAATAATATTAATATACTTGAAACGAATATTGAAAGTCGTAAAAAATGGACGTAAATAATACTCCTGAAGATGACATTTAAAGACGTAAAAACTTATGACGTAAGTAATATACTTGAAGCTGACATTGCATCTTTCGTTAAATTGGATACATAAAAAATACTCCCGTTATGCTTATGATATCTACTAGTATTCGCTGTGAATAACTAGGTAATTCTCGCCTTTTAAAAGTTACATTTTAAGCAGGTAAGCAATATTAGACAATAATTAGACATCATGTTTGACCGGTATTCTGCTCGTGGTTTATCTTTATAGCAGCGAGTAATAATTTAGCTGTATATTTTGGTAGCAGTTCAAAAGGAACAAACAACTTACTGTATTCTTACTATTTATATACTTTAGTTTATTATTTTAGAATACCAATTACTAACTTGTTGCGTTATGCATGGTAATATTAGCCAGAGAAATTCCCTCTACTTTTTGTATTCGGAGTTTTCAGCCCGGTTTCCCCTTGTCAGTGATGCAGGTAGGAGGGGCTGACATGGAAAAAGCATCTAGTCGTCAGATGAGACAATAAAACTGTGTGCTACAGACTGTGCACTTTCAAGATCCATCGACAAAAATCTCAAAAGGAGTACGCTCATGCTGCCGTCTTGAAATTTCCCTCAGTGCGCACTGCATGGCATTGCCCATCTTCATTAGTCCATACGGTGCAGAAGAGTAGGAACTCTATTCATTCATACGTACTCTTTTATAGATTCGTTTTAATGGCGTAAACCTGAACAGCAAAGAAAATCATTTCTATTCTTAATCGAAACATTATTGTACCTATCAAACCAAGTTTCTGTGATAATGTACACCCTTTATTAAAAACAGTAAACAGATAAATTCGCCAGATGATTTTGAATTGTTTGTACCATGCTATTATAGATTCAACTCTGAAATGGAATATATTACAAACAACTATTACAAGCTTGAGCACCTGATTAGATACTTTGGGCAAAGCACTAAAATACAGAAATATTCCATAGCACCTGTCGAACAACCAGCCCATGGCTAGTACCATATCAATTCCCAGTTTAACTCTTGTCCTAGTTTATCATCAGAGTATCAGAGTATGTCGGATTATGGTACCATGTATAGCACTGTGTAACCTATTTCTATTTTTATAAGTATAAGTATGTTTTTTCTATATCTACCCCATTGCTATAAATATTAAGTAAATTTAGTTTTTCTCCATTTTTTTCTTTACCTGGATATTAATGTGAATTGCTGAATTGCAGAACGATATGGGTCAAAGCACCTGCATTCACTTACGAGGCAATTTATTTTCTGTTTTCTTTAATTGATGTTTATGCATACATGGAACATATACCAATAACCCGTAAACACCTTATTACTACAACGTACATCATAAACCGTGGCTAAGTCCATAGCCTACTTGCCCAAATACAATACTTGGCAGAATGTATTTCTTTGAACTTTTTTTGCAGAGCTCAAAAAAGCCAAACAAACGGCTCATTAAGAATTTTATTTCACTCTGATGTACCGAATGGCATTGCTTTTTTGTGTAATTTTTTACTTTGATTCACGCTGGTTTGTTTCTTCATGATGTGCATCATAAAAAAATAAATCTAATCAAAACAAGTTAGTGGTGAACTTAACATTTGTTTTGCAAGCAAAAATTTCTCCTCGATTGTATAAACCGCATGGTATTTGAAGCGAATCACTCGGACAAAAAACATAAATAACATGAACATAACTGGGATGCTACCAATTCTAATGTTAACTCGATTTGAGAGCAATGATCATAAATATACACAGATACTTTATAGTTTTATTATACGAAATGCCACGAAAACATTGTAAGGTATGCAGAAGGAATCATAGAATGGCAGCAGGTGTTCTGCAAGGGTGAGCATGACCTGTTCCTCTTGGTACAAAACTAATTGTAATCGCATATTTTTGATTATATACATTTGTACCCGAAATACCATCATAGATACAGTAATAGTAACTGTATACTTGTATTAGGTTATACACCAAATTAGTCTGATTCTTGCTTACTCTATTCCCATCCTCTGATATCTACTTGGACAGATATGGCTGGGAAAGTACGAAAAACTAAGCCACATAAACTTGCAGTGGTTTTCAACGTTGTTACATACCTCGAATCCAAAAAATCTCGATTTACTTGGAAAGATGGTTCAATCATACCATCATTATTCCCCTACACATTTCATGTAAAGCCTGCGGTAACGTCAATTTTTTTTTTAAAATTTCAATCTCTCAGTTGCCGTCTCAAATTGCGTGTGCATCCAAAATAATAGACGTCACAGGGTCATAGAACGAAAGTATAAGTTGATGGTTCGTTTTTTTTTCTATCAGGTGACCCTGTGACGTTGCTTATTTTGGTTGAGCACGTAATTCAAGATGGCTACTGAGGGAATGAAATTCTCGAAAGACACTTCTTCGCAACCACAGGACGACGATATGCTGTAGCTAGAAGATGTGTTAACCCACATTAATCAAACCAACCATTTAATTTTATTTCTAGACCGCCACGGGTATTTAGGTGATACTACAACCCTTGCCAGAACACATGTTTTCTATGTGATAATTACTAGACGTGGATATAAAACTGTAACATAATCCGTGATTACCCTGAGAGAAACTATGTAATATAATTAATTATAGATCAGTAATTAATAGATGGAGGTAAAGTAAATATTTGTAAGATTCTGAACTGAAACCAGATGGTATTGTTTAGTTCTGGTTTATCTCTAGATTAAAATTCAGGTTAAATGTTGAAATAACATCGTCAGGAATTATCGTAGAAGTACTGATACAAGCAAAACATTTTGACTAGAAATGATAAGGTTGGACTAAACACAATTGGTTCATGTGCAAGATACGTGTGGTCATGTACGTTCTCGAGACAATATATAGGGAGAATAAGTACCCGTTATAAACCTGTCAGACGAAGGATAAAATAGAATTACAGGTAGAAGCATCTTATCGATGAAAATTCAGTAGCAAAAAATAGTCTAGAAATAAAAGAAGAGTAACGTTCTATCTACTTCACCTAATGGGCCAATCTGAAGATGGCAGGCTCGTTGTCAGTCAGTCTAGGTAGTATAGGCTTTAAGGTACCGGTTTAGTTGATACCTGAAGAGTTTTCCGTTTCATTACGAAATTGACTAGAAGACAGAAGGGTAAGTTCTGGGCATTTTTATACCTAGTGAAAATTACAAAAAGAGAGATTATGTAACTTTAGTTTTGCTGCCAAAACAAAATCAGTAATGATTAAGAAAACCATATTTTTGCTACAAAATTTGATGGTAAAATATTTGAAGAACGGGTTCCTCCAGTACTAAATCATCAAATCTTAGTTAATGCGTTCTCCAATCCTTTATAAACATATAACATTAACATTTAATAAAGTTGGGGATTTAAAGAGAATTATGTTTCATCTTGTCGGTCAAGGGAGTTAAGCCTTAAGTTTTCACTGATTATCCAATTAAGACCATCTAGTATCAACCAAAAACACGTTCCAGATTGAACGCGAGCAGAATATACCATTGGTAGATCTAATTCAGCACGTATATGATGACCATTGTTGATATGCGACAGTGCCAGTTATAAACCCACTATTCGAGCAGGAATTATAAGCTATCGTTTAATATAGGTTAATTACAATGATACGTGTAATAAGTTCAGAATGTAAAAGGTTTACTCATTAACGTGTGGTCTGGGTTGGCACCCGGCATAAGTCTAAAGAGTACTCTTTTAAAGTGTTAAGTCCAATTAATTCATCCCTGATGAAATTCGAGGAAACTGTCCTTAAATACCTTATATTTGACCAAAAATAATCTTATATGTTACACCAAGCTCTCACTAGCTAGAAATTGAAAGGATTGGTAAAAGGTGAATTTCACTGTCTCTACAATATTACCCTCTTCTTAATATAATAATAAGACGAGAACCATTGTAGTTACATTGTTACAATACCCAGACAGATCTACTGTGATATTTCACTATTCTCAGAGTCCTGAGGGATGGAATATATCAGAATATAATAATGAAGATATAATAGTTGGTATATCACCTTTTCTCACCTGGAACACGTGTCTTAACTCTAGTCTAGATTACAGGTGAGATATATCACCTGTATCCGATCAATCACATTGTTAGATCACACAGGTAGCTAAAAGTATACCAGGTACATATTTATTATCATCTCGGTATTTATCAACATCCAAGTAAACAAACAGTGAGAATAAATATCAGAGAATACATTAAATTCTACAAGTATCGTCAATAGCAGGCACGTGGCTTCTTTGGGGACAAATCGATTCCAGCCGCATACCCCCACAACCCCTCTCCCTGAAAAGATCCTGACAACCGACCAATTTCATAAATTCAAAAAACCTTTGTCTTTTGCTCATCCAGTATTACTTAGCCCTCCGAACAATCAAATCTGGCTTAGTCCTGTATTTAAGATTTACTATGGTATTTGGTGGTAGCTAAAGATGTATCAGATACGACTGTTTTATGCTTATCTGTACCCTAACATGTAACTTGAATATCCTTAAACGTATCAGTGGCAATTGTAGTCCATCTATCAGCCGGCTTCTTTAAATCAATCAGCTTTTCATGGCAAACGACTTTATAAACCATGGAAAACAACACAGGTTCATTCAGTACCTGAAGAATTCAGGCAGTGGGAAAACTATCGAGAAAATATGAAAAACATGATATACAAACATAATTTGAAACGGTAGAAAGTGTTAATGTGTTAAAGTCTCGAGAATTCAAGGTGCTACTTATATCACTAAAATAGATTTGCTATAAATAGTACCTACAATCTAGTAGAAGCGTAAAATGTAATATAGGTGTAATCAATCAGCTAAAATATACTTAATCATATCATTAGAAAACTATTCTAGAGTAGTATTTAGTATCAAATACACAGACTCTCTTTAAAGGTTGATAATCTAGATATATCAGAATGAAAATTGTGTTTGAATGGCATGGTATGTCAAAAAGCAACTTAAGGTATTGGTCGTTGAATGTTAAGATGAAGTTAAATTTGACAACGTTGCCGCTGAGAGTAACAATCCTATATATTTTCACGTTGGTTCATGGACAATGTTGCCTGCGTGCCCGCCCAAGACAACAATGTCATTATTTGTAGATAGAAGTAAATTACAATCTAGAAACTGAAAATACAGTGAATTAGATTAATGCCTATCCTCCATTATTCAAGAAATCAAAACTTAAAGATTACAAATGTTTTATCTCAGATTTTTTTCTGTCTGACCTGCGTCATCATCCATAATCTGAAATTGTTTTCAACTAATCTGATGTTGCGCGTGCTCAACAAAAGAACTATTACATGTGAGGAATTCTGAGATTAACATTAATACAACACCCATTAACACTTTAAAAGATGTGGCAATTGGTTGGCATAGAAATGACACTAATGTCCTAATGATTTCGGGAAGAATTTCACGATCAGATTCTAATGAGAAGAGAGAAGCATGAATGGCAAAGTGACGAGGAAGCGCATTCAGCCAACTACTCAACCATCCGTTACAAAACTGACATAGTTATTCTGATTTATTGGCCATGGGACCCCAATGGATGTACATACCCATATCGTTACTAACTTAGTTATACTCATGTATTTGCCCTGGGTCCCAAATGGATGTACATACCCATATCGTTACTAACTTAGTTATACTCACGTATTTGCCATGGGTCCCCAATGGATGTACATACCCATATCGTTACTAACTTTGTTATACTCACGTATTTGCCTTGGGTCCAATGGATGTACATACCCATATCGTTACTAACTTAGTTATACTCACGTATTTGCCTTGGGTCCCCAATGGATGTACATACCCATTAGACTATAAATAGTAAAATGTTTGGTTGTATCGGGTTATTGTATGATTTTATCACAGAGAATGTTTTGGTTTCTATTTCCTAGGGGTAATTATTGTTTGGCTGAACCCCAAACCTCGTATTCTCATTACATCTACTTATTATTTTGCAAGTTTACATTTTCTCTGTTATTTGTACACAATAGTGGAAGATAAATACAAGCGTCTCACTAGAATTAGGGATTCTAAAACATTGAATTGAACCACACATATACGAGATACCGTGCCTGGTTCGATGGTCGGTCCGATGGTCGGTCCGAGATCTTCGAAAATAAGTAGACAAAATACTGAAGAAAATAGTAGAAGCGAATTATGTTTTGTATTCGCGTCTTCTACTTTCTACTGTATCGGTAATCCTGAGCCGGATATCGGACCGGGCACAACATCTCGAATATCCCTCTCTGGAAACCGGACAAAATAACTTTATATTCCATAGTGTATTACATCATCATCTATGATTTCTAAATGTCAATTAACGGAGAATTACATATTCACATATTTGGGTTTTAGGTCTGTTGAATACACCAAACTAGCAGCACCTAAGAACTGATAACAGTATTTCCGACCTTCTTGGAATGGGGCCCATAAAGTGATGAGTCTGTATTCCTTTTTGCGATTTTTCAGCGATGATTTCATGACGCATTGGAACTTAAAATCCCGTGGGAGGATATCGGCCCAATTTAATATACTAGTACTTCCAATTAGGGGGTTTACAGACAAGGGTATATGACTGTTGTTGCTTCCACTCACCCACTCGTGTGCTATATGACTACTGATATTAGGACATGATGAAATGGCCATATGACTTAATACAAGTTCAAAATTGTCAAAATTTTGGACAACAGATAAATTTCATTTCTGCCACACTCATTCCCTCTCCAGATAAAATTACTTGCCCCTCTGAACAATCACGTTTGGATAGGGGCGAACTGTAATATCTGAATGACTGAAACTAGCACAGACGTATCTATTGACTTTTAAAACTTACAGAACACTTAATAATATATTGAAGTGAGTCATGAGATTTATGATACATTTACTAAGTACATCATATACACCTAGCTCGGCATCTGGGTATAGGCGATAAGAAAGTAGAGTAAATGGTAATCGCATGTAAAAGACTAAAGATATGAGGTGTTGATTACATGCAATGGAATGCAATGTTGTTTCATCTCAAATAAATCGCTTTAATTAAAGGAAAATAAAATGTAGGTCGAATACATAACTCTTTATTTATTGAGGAAACGTCTGCCATTGTAAAGTTATGAGTCATACATATTATATTTGGCACCTCGTTAAACGTGAATGCACATGTAAAAATTTCAAAATATTAATTACAATTGACACTATTCTCCCATTTAGAAACCGACTTTCTATTGCATAACCGTTATTCTCTCTTAGATTAAGCCTGGGAGACGTTTATCGGTCGCGAATATGTCTTGATAGTATTAATAGTTCCATTATAAATATTTATAAACGCAGATCAGGTTGCGTTGCTCTTACTCCAACCTTCAACATCATTCTTCTTTGATGTCTATTCTACGTGACTCACTCCTATAACTGCTATTTTCATATCAAAACCCAATTATAGAAAACTGGCTACTGTAAGACCTCACTCTGACCTATATTGCTACTGAAGGAACTCTCTCTGACCTACATGGCTACTGAAGGAACTCTCTCTGACCTACATGGCTACTGAAGGAACTCTCTCTGACCTACATGGCTACTGAAAGGAACTCTCTCTGACCTACATGGCTACTGAAGGAACTCTCTCTGACCTACATGGCTACTGAAGGAACTATCCTGACCTACATGGCTACTGAAGGAACTCTCTCTGACCTACATGGATACTGAAAGAACTCTCTCTGACCTACATGGCTACTGAAGGAACTATCTCTGACCTACATGGCTACTGAAGGAACTCTCTCTGACCTACATGGCTACTGAAGGAACTATCTCTGACCTACATGGATACTGAAGGAACTCTCTCTGACCTAAATGGCTACTCTCTCTGACCTACATGGCTACTGAAGGAACTCTCTCTGACCTACATGGCTACTGAAGGAACTCTCTCTGACCTACATGTCTAAAGAATGAACTCTCTCTCTGACATACATGGCTACTGAAGGAACTCTCTCTGACCTATATTGCTACTGAAGGAACTCTCTCTGACCTATATTGCTACTGAAGGAACTCTCTCTGAACTACATGGCAAAACAGTTTCTGTATCTTGTATCGTGTTACTTAGTTCTGAGGGTTTGGACAATTTCTATGTACAATAGGAAAAATCAGGAACTCTCTCTGTTCCTTCAGTAGCCATGTAGGTCAGAGAAAGTTCCTGTTTTTTTCCTACTGTACATAGAAACTGTCCGAACTCTCAGAACTAAGTAACACGATACAAGATACAGAAACTGTTCTGCCAACGTACCGTGATGTTACAGAAGATATGTAGAAGATACACATGTGTACAATCTGTGAAAAGTATGGTAGACAAGCTATTATATATAAATCTTTGAAAAGGTGAACACAAACAAAAACAAACATGGCGGATCTGGAGCTAGGCTTAAACAGACGTAGGTCAGGACAACATGTCAGGCCGGAATCAAACAGCATAATATAAATAATAAAGAACAACAAAATACGATAATATAACATTCCAATACTGCAAAACAGCAGTTTGCTCTATGTATAAGACACAAAATTGACGTATTCTGCTGTAATAAACGGCTCTGGGAGGTAAGCAAGCGATTATCGAAGTGAAATATCAATTTACTAGCCAAATGTAACAAACGTTTGATATAATAAGAGGGCCAATATATCACACATATTCTGCCACGGCTATCCCCAAATGACGTTTTAATCATTCTTCTTATCTGAATATCAATTAACGTGAATGTATCTTCAATGTGGTAATATAATTCTGTAAAATGTCATTTTATCCCAAGTTACAAGGTAATTAAAGAATTAATTAGACATCTTATAGAGAATATAGAGGAAATGCTGTGTTCTAGAATATGTTAAATTCCAATCTAGCTTCTGTATATTAATGGTTTTCAAGTAGAATGGCATAACTACACGTGTTTATGAAGGTTACTACGTTTTCTGATATTACAAGTTTAATACGTATATCATCTTAATCTTGTAAATAAGGTCAAAGGGCAACAATGTATCTGAGAAAGTTATGGAGGATTCTAGAAGATAAAAGTATAAGTTCCTAATTTTACAGAGGATGGTGTTGCCTGTCGTCATTACGCTATCAGATGAATAATGTAAAACATAAATTACAAAAATAAATCGGCAAACAGAAAAATTAACTAAGCACAATCAGAAGGTAAAATAAGAAATCGGTTATTGCAAATAATGTCAGATAATGTTTACTTTATTAATATTAGCTGCAAGTGAACATTTATTAAATGTTTAATCCGTAATTCAGATATTATGCTTTCAATACATTTGAATTTATATCATAATTAAGTCGCTCATGTTATAACGTATCCGATATAAGAGAAAGGAATGCAATAAACAGAAAACAAAATACCCACTGGCGGTACCATGGAATTAGTGCTAAAAGTTCAAAATAAAAGGTCAAACAATGTAGATAGACCATCACTAGTCTCAAACATAAACAACATTCTAATTCATGTATTTTACAAGATTCTGGACAGGTGCTTTTTTATTCGAAGTTCCGTCTTTTCTTCTTCGATTTGAAATGGTCTTAATATTAAGCCTTAAAAACAACAACGGGTTATACACATATCTTAACAGTTAAAATCAAAAAGTCAAAGTATGACTGAAATATGTTTATCAATTTCAATGGGGCATGTAATTGACCAATTATAAATTACCCAAAGATAATATTTTTTAAGAAATAAAGAAAGAGTGTGAATTTACAAAAACACAATCGAATAGCATTCATGTTAAAGGGATACCACGTCTTAGCATGGACATAAAACTTTAGTTCTCCAGAATTGTCAAAATAGGTATATATTCATCAATGAACTAATCTTGCGTCATAAAGTATAACAGAATTTTTATAAAATCTGGAAACTCAAATTTAAGTCATTTTTGAAAAAGGCTTCAAGAATTTAATTAATCGTTTTTTAATAATCAAATGTATCTTTATGGATAATTACGTATTTTTTGCATATGTATTTATTTTTTATGTTATTTATTGACAAATGTTAAAATTTTATGTTCATTCTAAGACGCAGTATCCCTTTAAGTGATTGATATTGACATGCCTTTATTAAATAGATGTTTTATTTGACTATCAAGTACATAAAGTTAGATCTATGCTTTTCACTTCATTTCAGAGACAATCTGCAATTTTACCCTTATCTCTGAATATAAAACTGTATCTAATGTAAAATTGTAAAAATGACTTGCGGTAATCTGTAAGTACATTATAACTGAATGTAATTTGAAATCTGTATCTGTGAGGTAAGTTGTTTTACAATTATATCAAGAGTAGCATGAAATGGCGTCCAGCACTCGTAATGTCTTAAGATATCTTAAGATATAATCATCTCTCAAGAAAGGTTAAAATATGAATTTTTCAGTAAATTTCTTCCCATAACTTTCAGAGTTAACGCTTAGTTTTATTAGATTTGAAATACAATGGATGTTATCAATGTTTCGGATACACATAAAACATCTAGAAAACGTCTTCACCATCTCTTTAGCTTGATATAGAGTTTAGATGAGATGTATACGATGTCTGTAGACTACCGGTTGGTACCTTCAACAGTAACCTGTGTAAATTGATACATGTACACTGTATGTAAGTACTAATATCATATTAACATCATCTGATTTCAACACAGTTATAAACTTACTGAAGTTCTGAATTTTAATACAGGATAAAGATATATTATAAAATATACTCACCATATTGGAAATTATATTTAGCCTATTCTACACAAATTAAACAAATTTTCTTCACTTCCAAATCCTTACAATTCACTCCAAACCGGTGATAACACTTTAGCTGAAGAGCGACTAATTATATTCCCAATGCGCAGAATCAGAACGCGATACCAATAGACACACGATATGAACTGTAGACTTGCAGGCAGACGAGATCTGCAGAACCCATTTAAGGCTCCTTATCACGTGATCAGGACGAATGCAATAGAAGTTTTAAGTAGTGAAATATTTTAAGAACTCGGGGAAGAAGAGCAGCCATGTTTATTGTGTGTGTAATCGTAGAATTATGTAATTCTCCGATGTATTAATACAATATGGCAGTAATATAATAAATTGACGCCATATTGTACAATAATTGAAGAAATGTAGGATGGTGAACATGTTACTATAAATAGGCTCCCTCGGGAGGGGTGTTACTGTAAATATAGATAGAAGATTACAGTAGTCTGATGGTCACCTGGATCTAATAGGTAATAACTTAGTTCAGTGCAGGTCGGAGGAGCTGACATGGAAAGAGCGTCTAGTCGTTCAGATGTAATAGTAAACGAACCCCATGTGCTACAGGCTGTGCACGTGACAGATCCCTCGACAGTTAGAAATCACAAAAAGAGAAGGCTTTTAGCGATGTCCAGACAAAATTAACTTCATTGCGTACTGCATAGCATGTCCCGTCTCCAGTAGCTCATAAGGTGCAGAATAGTAGGACGTAAAACTCCCTTCAGTTTATATCTTTTCAGTGCGATGTTTTTCAGACGAAAACGACTTCTGTAAATACCATCGGACATTATTCTTATAAATATTATTTTTCGTATCATGAGACATAATATAGAAAAAGGTTTAGTTGTTGTTTATTTTCTCATACCGAACAGATTAATGAGTAAGTAATACAATCATATAGAAATAAGTAAATACATATACGTTTTGTCTGCTGCTTTCAGAATTTATTGAGACCACCCAATATTCCTTTAAAGTGATACTGCGTCTTAGAATGGACATGCAGTTTAAGTTCTTAAGAATGGTCAATATGAGTATATATTCATCAGTGAACTTACTTGGTGTCATAAAGTAACAGAATCCCTGCAAAATCTTGAAAACTCACAAAACTAAGTAATAATTTATTGTCGATCTGTCGGTCTGTCGGTCCATCGGTCCGTCAACATTTGTTGTAGACACTATAGATGCTACAATTTTATATTGATTTTAATGAAACTTGGAGTGGGCGTTGGAATTGAAAAACTCTTAATCAATTTATTAAGCGTTTTTTAATAAATGTATTTTTATAGAAGATTACTAAGTTTTTTGATTAAATATGTATTTTGTTATGTCATTCATGACAGTAGGTATATTAACTGATAAATATATACTCTTATTGGCCAAGTTTGAATTTTTTCAAATTTATGTTCAGTCAAAGATGCAGTATTCCTGATAATGATAAATTACCATTCGTACTGTAACTTTTACTTCTTGTGGGTGCCGTCAGGACTTATACCCACTGGATTTTAAACTTAATTTGTGCTTAAACATCCCGTGCCTGTGCTTTCGTAATATTTTAACGTTTAAACCGATTGTCGTCTCTAATTGGAGTAACCCCTGTGTATTGTCTATCTAATACGTCCTCTGAAAGCATTGATGAGAAAAAAAAAGACTTATCATCACATGTCGACGTCTTTTTCACAATGATAGACTCGTTGTAATAGTACCAATTAACATGCTGAAAAGCCATGTGATAATAAATTGTCCTTCTTCAGACAATCTCTTGGGAAAGCATTAAAAAGAGGCACAATCTTGATTTTTAGGGGTCGTTTTGGGCCCTTGTTACATTTACACAGACCTCAGAAATACTCAAGCTCTAAGAAAATCGCAAAATACCTTGAAATATACCTAAAACAAAAAATTCACTTTTCATTTTTTTCCGTGCTGACGCGGCTGGTCTCCAGTCAGTCTGAAAATTGCGTGTCCTGTTGACAAAGTCTACAATTGAAAATGCGTTGTAGTCAATTTATATAGATGACCGCTATTGCACGACGGGAAGGATAACTCTTATTATCAAGACGAACCGTTTTCCAATGGCGGGACATTATGATTTTTCAAACACGGATAATTATGGATACACATGGATTTGAAGGCTCATATTTCAAAGGTAAGCTCTGTAGACTATTTCTGGTTAGCTAAGCAAAAGATTTCATGTGTTTGAGGTTGTCAGATGATTGTCCGAAACAAATCAAGACTGGGCCCCTTTAATCCAATAGAATTTCGTATCGTTTTCAAGGAGAGTTTTTAGTTCAAGGGAGGTAATACTGTATAAATAAAATTTAAATAACCGCTAAAATATTTTATGCTAATGAATGGATCCGTGCTATTTGATATCTGAAATTGGACTTGGGCGCTCAGATTTTGTGAGATAAGGAGACATTCCATAGGCGGGTTGTTATATTTCAAAATAGTCGTCTTGTATGCAGTGACAGTCAAGCGGGTGTTTATAAACTGTTTTGTACAGAAACTATGTTTTGGCCAAGCTTTCAAAGAAAGAAAAGAAAGAAACAACTATATTTTACAAGGATAACAACTTAGGTTCACAAGTCCATCGTGACAGGGATCCTTTCTACCGGCTGGTCCTTGGCCAAACCTCTTGGCACTGATATTTCCCGGATTATCCGTACCCTTTTACAGCTGGGTGGACTGGAATTATGGTACATATTGAAATGTTTTCAACGAGATTTCTGGAAAAAGCAATAGACGGTTGAATTTCTTGATTTATATGAAGACAGATGAATGATCGGAGTCCTAAATGAGTCTAATATAGGTGTGTTATCTCCCTTGAACTGTGAGGTTTTTTGCGAAACCAGGTGTAGATCTGTCGTTGATGTAATGAATCCTTTTTCTCTGGAGTATAGTGTTGGATTAAAGGCATGACTGGGTACGCCGGATGTGAGTTTGTGTCGATATTGTAGTAGGCCATACATGAAAGATAGGTAGACTAAATACATTTTTTCTCTTTATTTTATACCCGACTACCTAACTTCGATATGCTTTTTTCTTAGTGGGTCCAGATTATTCTGTGTCCAGTTGGATATTCTAAAAGAAAATATTTTTAGGTATCAGAATATTATAGTTTCAGTCGGTGGTGGGGTTGTGCCAGGTGAACCCTTCCAGCACACGGTCTATGTTGGATTCATTTTCAGATTTGTTTCAGAATATTATAGTTTTGGGCTGTGATGATGGTAGGGCATGGTGAGCCCTTCTAGTCTACGGCCAGTTTGTTTTTATGATTATCTATTTAATAACAGAAACCATAGCATTTATTGCAATTTTGCATGAATAAGACGAGCCCGATTCCATCTCACGAAAAACTCCTTTTTTTGTTACATCGTAGAGGATCCAGGATCGTTGTTAAATCTTCTGCAATTATTTCTGTGTTTTACCCGTAACCTAGCATTCATCTTTACTTTTCCAGAGAATTGGAAGAAGATCCAGATGACTCTTAAATAAAGCTTTATTCTACCTTGGACAATCTTCAGTGTTATTGGAGTGATATTGAACAACACAAAGATTATTAAGACACTAAACGTTCTACCGTGGACAAAATTTACACGTTTTGGACTGCTATTGAACAACGCAAACAGATACAAAAGACCATTTATATGACCCTCAACGTTCTAAACTGGACAAACTTCAGTGTTATTGGACTGATATTGAACAACGCAGAAAGTTACAAAAAAAAATCAATATTTAGATTGTTTAGACAGATATTAAATAACACAAAAGATTTAAATGACTCTTTTTCAGACCTTTTATCTTTACTGATTTTGCACTGATATTGACCAATGCAAAAAAGGGAACGAAATGACTCTTATTCAGACCCACAACGTTCTACCTTGGTAAATCTCCAGTTTGTTTTTTCTAAGGACAAATGTCAAGTACACGAAAAGAAACTTTATTATTTCCAACAAGACACTATAAATAGATAAATAAATAAATAAATAAATAAACACTACATTGTAATTGATAATATACAAACAAACTATTCATGCACCAAATATGCTAATGATTACATGAGTTCAACCAATCATCATCGTTGTCTAGATCACGTGGTATAAAATCGGGAAAGAACACATAATAAAACATGCACTGGATGATCACAGCTAGTATTTGAATCTAGATTATACGGCTACGTTTCCGTGTAAGGTATTTATAAGGCTGCACAGCTTCCTGTCTGCAATAGAATTGAGTTTTTCAGTCTAACGTATACGAAACATTGTCATTGTGGTTTGACAGTAGGAGACAAGGAATCCGTATAGGAATATAGTATGAGTAGCAAAGTGTATTTTTTACTCGCTTAAGTCAAAATACACATAATTGGCTAGCTGTACATGTACACCACACGGAAACGTAGCCGTAGCGACAATCGGATTAAACTACAGATTCGACATTCCGGTGTTTTACTGTAGTCATTCAAAAGGCTGAAATAACTAACAGAATCTTTACGAAACGATGTATTGCCTTTCGGTGTATTTTTATCCGATTGTCGAAGCGAAAAGCTATCACGATATAAAATAAGACTATAGCTCGAGTCGGAATGAACACACAAGATTGTAGTACCAACCGATTGTGAGAGAAACATTTTGTAACAAGAGACTTCGGAGTCGGATAATTATAAACGCCATTTCGAAATGGCGGAGCTGTTCTGCTCAATGCCTGTTGATTCCTTTAACACCAATCTTAACCAATATATTTGAATGTCTCGTCGACATGAGTAGAATAGATATTAACGTACTGCGTTTCGAAATTATTCAGATTTTCATAGATATTGCACCAACGACTTCCGCTGCCCCTGAGCTCTAGATAGAGGGAGGTAACTCTGTTCACTACTATTCACAGTGGTCATATTTCACACACTCTGGAATTTTATTTAATCAGAACACACCTGGTACTAAAGGTAAATGTCAGCACGAGTCGCTATGGAAACAAGAATAAAATGTTTACAATCGAGATCGTTGAATACAGTAGAAAATAACTAGAAAGGTTTTGGGTCTCTCGCACAATCAGGGTGGCTTCCCTTTACACACAGAGCTCTTCACCATTTCGATATCATTTTGTTAAATTCTGAAAAGACATAAAAATATAAGGAATCAGTATGAAGTTTCGAAATGTTTATTTTGAGGTTGGTTGAAGAAAATTCAGATTTGATTCAAGGATTGGATAATTGCGTTTTGAAAAAACAAGATCCAAAACAATCAATTATAGCCTGTTATAAGGAGCACAAAATAAGGGGTTCGGCATAGGAGCTATCTGAAGACGAAAAGCATAACTTTTTATACCATTTATTATCAACATACGCCAACATGTCGAACAATATGAGTAACGATTAAGAACAATATGGTAGACAGATGACGCTGATAGTATATATTCTGGGTTAATGGGTCAGTAAATACACAACTGTAGATGGTTTGTGGTATTTAAACCTCATCTCAACAGTTGTCTTGATAGCAGTGGTTTATAAATCTAAAAGACGTAAATTAGTTGCTTTAAGGTTATTAACTGGTTAAAGTGATACCCGTGTTTTTGAATGGTCATAAAATTCAAGTTAAGAATGGTCAATACAGGTATATATTCACCACTGAACTTACTAGGTCTCATAAAGTTACAGAATCCCAGTAAAATCTTGAAAACTCACAAAACTAAATAAATTATTGAAAAAACTTAATCAATTTATTAAGTGTTTTTCAATAATTAATAGGTGGATTTATCGGATTCTTTTATGTTATTTACAGCCGCATGTATATCTACTGATGAATATATGCACTTATTGGCCAAGTTTTAAAAATTTGTAAATATTTAATTCATTCTAAGACGCAGTAGCCTTTAATAACACAGTTTTTTAAAGAAATGAACTGTACTTAATATCGCTAAATGAAGGTTTAAATTTACTTCAATTTTCTATTCCAGACGCTTCGTAAAAAATAAAAGTTAAAAGTTAATTTATCTGATAAACAAACTAGGAATATCATGTGAGCCCATCCCAAACCAAACAAAAACATTCTCTATTCCAGCTTCAATTTTAGATACATTCTGTATAAAATGATGTTTATTTTAAAGATTCTGTCAGAATGTAAACTGTCTATATATCAAATTCGTGTAAAATTCGAAGATTTTGAGAATCTTTTCCATTAAATTGAGTTTAAGATCCTAGTGCTTTTCTAGTTCGATATTATTAACATCAATTCAGAACCGTGCGTTAAGCTGGCAAAATCATATCAGGAAGTAGAAGTCTTACCATGTCAATTTACAAATGGTTACAGAAGAGCAGTTTGACTCAAGGCTTCTAGTTTCAAAAATACATTTAATTTCCATTTCAGACTATTTAAATTCTAAAGACGTTGCCATTCTTTGAACAAGATTTTTGTAGGAATTGTCTTGTATCTATTGGATTTTATTGATATTACCTATTAAAGATATTAGTATGTTCTCAGGAAAAACATAGAGTAATTGGTTTAACGAAATATAACTTACAAAACAAAATAAGAAAACAAAAAGGATAATGAAAATGTTATATAAGTTTTTCTAGCTTTGTTGACTATAGAGATGATATTAATGATCTGAAAGGTGGCCAACGTAACCAGGGAGTTTCTTCACATTTTCATTGTAATATAAACATAGTCTAACAAGATAAAACAGAAACAAAGAAGCAGTTTATTCTTGTTTGTTTGATAACTAGAAGTGACTGGCTCTTTGCTAGAGCCCCCGCGCCCTCTAAACAGTTGGTCACAAGTCCTTTGATATTCAAATCCGTTACCTACCCCCATCTTCCTTTATTAATTTCAAACAGACCCAGACTCTCCTATGTCATGGTCTGTAGTGAGATAGCGACTAACTTTGTTAAGTTAAGAGAGCTTTGATAGAAAAAACCATCCAAATAAGAGCAATCAAATTTCAATCACCAATGACAACCTAATATTATTAGATTTACTTATAGCATGAACATTTATGAATGAATGAGAACTGTTCAGATGGCAGTCTACAGTGCATCCTTTAGCTAGAGTATTTATTTTCTGTTCTACGAAAGTTCCTGACGATTATGTTCCACTCACATTCTTTTCATGCTTTCAGAAGAAGAGAACAGACTAAAACACTAAATCGTTTAGTTTCAGTCAGTTGGCATGGAAATTGACAGAGAAGGTGAACAGAACTTCACAACAAACACAGTTGTTTATATTGAACAATTATTGGTGAAGGGCGATAACTCGAAATTACTGGCACAATATCAATTCAAATAGATCTGGCACTCGACATTCTTGAGATGATTACTTTACAATATAACTTCAATCGTATCAAGGCAACACTTATAACTTCTTTTACTATCTAAATAGTCAGTGTCTTTATAGCTGTCACGATAATACTCCCCACCCTCATACACATTCGAACCAATACATACACCAATACATCGACCAATTACCAGGGACCAAATGAAGACAATTGACTTCCGGTCATTTCACAATAATACACCCTCAAACACATCCAAAATAACACACTGACACACACCACCGTTCCCCATCCGACCTATCTTCCACCCACCAGATGAAGACAGGCAAGTATCATCCGCTCAGTTACATTACGAGACGAGAAGTTTCAATCTGAAAGCACAACATCTACTGGCCAACTCAAAACTTCCATCAGGAATAGAATAAGGCTAAGATCTATGAAAAAGGCTTTAAGACTTTGTACTTTGTAACAAAAGAATCGAGGAGACGTTAACTGCAATGATCTTACACGTTATATATCATCAAAAAAGGTGTTCTATAGTAGACATCGCTTGTATGATAAAAAGCGTTATCTACTGCACTATATCTAAGAAGAGATAACGTTAACAAATGTTTTGCACTTTTATCGACTTGTGATGATCGTTTATATCTAGAAAGACTTGTAAGAGATTCTCTATACATCGAGTCATTCTATTATCTCAAATCGTGCATGCAGACATTTAATACTTCCTCTAAATCGCAACTGGAGTTTTATGGCACCAACGTAGCTTAATAGATTGTCAGTTAGATCGACACCTGTCAACTAATTAGAGCAAGAAGAAAAAATTAAATTTTCAGTGAGATTTCTAGTGATTTCGATGCAGAATTAGATTTAGAATTATTTATTCCAGAACTCAACACTATTTATCATTACACTAAATTGAATCGTTCAACATGCCTAGTGGATGTAAAATATGTGTGTATCATCATTCGCCATTTTGACGTCTGGAACTCTTTTGTCTCGAAGTTTCAAATACTAACCGGAAGCGACGAATTGAGATGTCTGGAAAACATTGTTGCACCCAATGTTAATCCCCAAGGGAGGTGACGATTTATAGCATACATCATTACCGGAAATTTGAATCTTCTGGAAATATCATTAGAAATAGAAATAAGAAAAATCTGTAGCTTGAAGCATTTTGGTTACATTAGACAGATTAAGCTACAGCAACTTCTTCTAACCATGCAATAAACTGTTGTCTATTTCGATATTGTGCTGTTGTATTTAAGGCGAAATTTAATGTTGACTTATAGTAATTGTATTGAAATAATTCATCTGCAGTTTGGCTCCATCTGAGTTCTGTCCCAAGGTTTAGATGGCATACTATTCCAACCATTCTTTGATTGAAGGTCAAACTGAAACATGTTCTTATTTAATCAAACTTGTTACCGGAAATGTAAAGGCAAAGAAAACAAACAAAGGAAGTAGATTTTAAGCCTGTACTTTGTAATTTCTAATTAATTTCTACTCTTACAAACCAAATTTATCGTCAATGATAGAATTTAACTCAACTTTAATTTCTAAGCCGAGGATTTACTTCAAGATGTTTCCATCTTTCTGCCAAAAAATATAATTCTCAATTAAAATAATATCAATAGGCGTTTTGAGAGGGCAATTGAAAAGAAAACAAGAAATGTTGAGACTGACGATCTTTTCTACCAGCTTGCCCTTGGACTTAATATTGATTGTTCTCATCTTCTAGCTATTCATACTAATTACAATAAATGGATTCCATGTGCTACAGGCTGTGCATGTTAAAGATCCCTCGACAGAGCAGGCTAATGCCGCTAGCCTGCATAATTTCACTCGTGCACAATACATGGAGTTGTCCATTTCATTAACCGATATAGGAGAAGACTTTTTTTGAAACAAATGTATAAAAGAAACATCCCCGCGTCACTACTAGTGAAGTACAAGCAAAAATTTAGTAGTGTTTGGACTAATTCTATGTACCCTTCCCGCTAGCTTATTTTTCAATCCATAGTTGCTTTTTATCAGACATCAGTCCCTTAAAATATTTAACTAACAGTTGAACTCAAGTTCTCCAAAATCTGAGAATTATTCTGAAATTTGAATGTAAGTAATTGCATATAAATATGACATGGTTTGAATATATTATTTTCAGAGCACGTTTAAATCTACTTATTAAATAAAAACCAGGAAATAACACTAAAAAGTCGATTTCATGCCACTCCCTGCAGTTTGTGCCGCATTTATTTACACTTAGAAGAACAGATCAGCGTAATTTAATTTGAAGCACACTAAGGCTAATTTAGTGCAAGTGCAGTATGGAGAAAGCTGTAAGTCTAGCCAGTGAGAATATCAATCAGTAATCCAATGATAAAAAGTCTCTGTGCATTCATTTTCATTCTTATATTTTATTTTACGTCAATCATAACATTTACATAAAATACTATAATGGCTCTGAAAATGCGTCTTAGCATTTACTCCACAGAACACATACGCAAATAGGAAAATGAAATATTGCACCTGGACGATCTTACCAGTATTTTATATAATATATATATATATAATGAACTCTTTATTCAACATGGGTCAAAATTAGGACTATACACAGACAGTCGTGTCTATCATTCAGTCCATGGGCAATAAATGGATAAAAAAAACATAGTTTATAATTGAAACTTTTTTTTGAGGACATCAGACCGACATGTCAGCCATTCCAGGCAGTACCAATGGCATGTGTTGATATTCAGGATGGGAAAGGTACTAAATGTGTAATAGATGGATACTAAAATCGACCAGCCTTCAGAGATTAATGAAATATATCTGTTATAGAGATGGTATAGTAGGGTGAAATGTATTACAGAGTAATTTCTAATATATGTGATGACCTTTCCGATCGTCTTACCATCGTATTTATATAATGAACAACCTGTATACCTCTCTATAGCAGGTTACATCTCACAGTTAGGTTTTTACCTCTACATTGATATACTGATAGAACTTGACCCCTTCATGCGATTCGAAATGAAGATTATCTGGATGATAAGACGTGGAAGTCACATGGTTTAGAAAGGAATAACTTTCAGAATAAAGACTAAATTTATTAAAAGTTCTTTTGAAAGTCCAATGTTTTTATATTAAGGAAAAATTGATCCAGGGCGTTATTCTGGAAAAACATATCTTAACATGATTAAAGTGTGTTGCAGTCATCTGATTGGTCAATCACTGAAATGATTTTAAATATAGATTTATTATCCAATCATATTACACTATTTCTTGATTACACTAAATCTTGATTTTACTTAAGTTAATCTTTGGAGAATAAAGCCCCTGATAATACGTAACGCGTTGTACGACTGGAGTTGGCATGCTGATATATTGATAGTTGTCATTAGTAGTAAAAAAATCATTGAACGTCTACTGTTTCTCGTTACAACAAGAGGAAATCATTACTAGACCTACAAGGTTTTTGGTTTAACCAGCTGAATTATATCTTTTAACCATTCTCATTACTACATCACTCAGTACAAACAATAATTACATCTTTCAGACTATGGTTCTCTTTCAACGATAAATTATCATATTCTGATTAACTGAATACAGTGTATTAATGGGAGGTCAATGCCTTCAGAACACCGCACCTTCCCCTAGAAGATTTAATTTCTTTGACTTTGCAATTGACGGATTACATGTAAAATTTGTCAAATACACAGATGAAAACAATCGATCAACATTATTTTGCACATCTGCAGCTAAAGTCAAAAGTAATTGTGCAAATGGATCATCTTTTTTTTCTGTTTGTATTATGTGATACCGTGACCTCAGTAGGGCCTCTGATGAGTATTTCGTGATACCGCGACCTCAGAAAGGCCTCTGATAAGTATTTTGTGATACCGTGACCTCAGACGTGCCTCTGATGAGTATTTGTGATGAAAGCGTAACCCCAGACATGTCTCTGTTGAGCATTTGTAATACAGTGACCTCAGCCATGCCTCTGATGAGAATTTTGTGTAACCGTGACCTCAGACATGCCTCTGATGTGTATTTTGTGATACCGTGACCTCAGACATGCCTCTGATGAGTATTTTCTGATAACGTGACCTTAGACATATCTCTGATGAGTATTATGTGATACCGTGACCTGAGACATGCCCCTGATGAGTATTTTGTTATACCGTAACCCCAGACATGTCTCTGACGAGTATTTGTAATACCGTGGCCTCGGCCATGCCTCTGATGAGTAGTTTGTGTTACCGTGACCTCAGACATGCCTCTGATGAGTATTTTGTGTTACCGGGACCCCAGCCATGTCTTTGATGAGTATTATGTGATACCGTGACCCGAGACATGCCTCCGATGAGCATTTGTTATACTGTAACCCCAGACATGTCTCTGATGAGCATTTGTAATATCGTGACCTCAGTCATGCCTCTGATGAGTATTTTGTGATACCGTGACCTCAGACGTAAGTTTTGTAAACGTCTGAATTCAATAAGTGGCCCAGATTATGTTAAAAGATGTAGTGAGAGTCTGACTTGACATTTGGATTGCGTTGAGAGTATACCTGAGATACTCCCAACACCTGGCTTGTATTCTCTATCACCTTTTAAAGGAAGACATTAGCATAAGGTTCTCATACAATGATAATGATATCCCGTTCAACTAGTAAGTCGCCCAGATGTAAGACTATTTGCTATCAAAGAGTCATTTTATCCTACTAGTACTACTTGCATCTGAATGAATAGATAGTTCAATTTCATTGATGTAAAGTATAAAGTATGCGAGTATTCATATGATCGACTTGCAGTTACTATGAATATAATATCCTACGCAATGCTTATACATCTTAAAGGGATACTGCGTCTTAGCATGAACATAAATTTTTAATTCTCAAGAATGGTCAATATGAGTATATATTCATCAGTGAACTTACCTGGTGTCATAAAGTAACAGCATCCCTTAAAATCTGGAAAACTCACAAACTAAGTCATTTTTGAAAATGCTTAATCAATTTATTAAGCGTTTTTCAATATTCAAATGCATCTTTATAGATAATTACTTAGTTTTTTGGATACTTATTTATTTTTTTATGTTATTTCTGGCAGCAGGTAGGCTTACAGATGAATGTGGCCAATATTTGTCAAGTTTAAAATTTTTCAAATTTTATTTTCATTCTAAGACCTATTATCCCTTTAAACGAATAAAGATTTCAATGTCATTGATGCAAAGTGTCTATAAATCTGCCAATGTCATATAAGTTATTTCGTAAGTTACTAAACGTTTAGTAGAGCATTTGTACAATGTTTTCCTTTAATGTGGTACCTTTGAAATGACCTAGATTTACCTTGATGATGATATTTACCTGTCGGTGTATTAATATAGTTCACCTTCCCTTACGTATAAACTAACATTTATAAAATAATGGAATTTATATCTCATGCCAATACAAGGCATTCCTTGTAGCTGCTAACAGTATACAAGAACTTCCTTCAAGCAATCTAAACTTGAGTTGACGGTTGTTTCATATATATCATATATCATATGCCAGTTATTGACTTTTCTAAAGGTAATGTGACTAAAACCTGGGCATACAACATTTCCTAGCTCCAAACAGGAAATCATTAGAACTTTCCCATAATGATGACAGTTCTGTTCGTACCTTACATTTAGTCTCTTAATATTATAAAGGTTTAAGTTTAAATTGTTGTCAGTTTAAAATTGTAACATAAATCTAAACCTAGGTTTTGTACTCTAGAATACACTGAATGATTTTAGATACAGGGTCAGCGCTCTCTCCTCAGTGCATTTGATTAAATAAATGCCAATTTTTTTTCTTCGTAGAAAGAAGAAATGACATCTACTGGATTTCAAGTGAGCTTTCCTTATGAATTGTAAAAGCTAGGGAACGACACATCAATAATACAAAAGTGTTGGTAAGGCACACAGAGAAGGGGATGGTCCACATGATTCCTGTTCGCCATTCCTTTCGTTGTATACTGGTATATTACCAATCGACAATTGGTGTGTTCCATAACAATATCAGTATATTTTTATGAATCTATCTAGCTCTGTCTATCATTGACAAGGTGAGAACAGAAAGATTCAATTATAACTTTCCAAGCAACCTCACCCCTACAATACTACAGCATGCATAAATACCACATGCAATAATCACTGCCAATACATTTGTTGAGCCAATCTGACTCTGTGCCTCTTTTTAGTGGAAACAGAAGGTGTTTTCTTCAAAAAACAAAATGGTCTTGCAGTTGACCAAATCCTCTGATAAGGAACAACCTTTATTTAGAGACCGTTTTTTAATATTCCCTTGTGGTCTCTGAATACAGGTTCTAATGTAGATTACATTACCAATTATTGTGTTATTGTGCCTATTAGCAATGTATTATTCAGAGATTACATCCTAGCCTAACATAATATGTTATCCTTGGCAAAAATCTTTCTATCAAAATCCACAACCCTTACAGTATTATGCGTTCGTTGAAAATCTGGCCAAATTTATGGAATTTGATCTTTGGAATGTGAATGATTTCAACCCTAAAGATAAAAGTATATAAAAACATTAAAAAAACGATGGCAAGTATTCAAAGCTGTAATAAGAAATTGTTAAGGTATACGATTATCAATGATCAGAGATGAACGCTATACAAATACTGTCAGACCTTATCATTTTATTACCAAATTTTCTTTTCAAAAATGTTAAGGGCGAGTTACATTGGTTGTTCAAGTCTGAGTTATATCAGTTGATATGCATATTGGACATTAATGGGAGGGAGATTGCTAGAAATAGAGGCTTTATATACTTTTAACATATGCGTCGTTGATTCCCAGTCATTTTGGATTCGTAATACGATTGGTTGCCCATGTCAATACATAATTGTATGTCATAAACGAAATGAAGAACCAAACACCTCAAATTAAAAAGCGTATAAATACATAAGCATCTCAGGTTTTTAGATTATTCAGGAAAGCACCTGTAAGGTTTTCATTGGTAACACCCACGCGTTACAGTCATCCCAGTTTGGAATCCAGGGACGTCGATCATTAAATATTTCAGCATAATATGGACCATAATTAAGGACATTCACAAGGTTGAAAAAATTAATAAAGTAGAAGTATTTGGTTAGTTGTAAGTGGGGCTTTATATTGTCTAGATATATAATATAAAAGAATCCGACATCGTTGATGGCAAAAATTCAATTTCGATATAGAAGTGAGAGTATAAGGTTTAAGATATTTATTCACCGCGAGGATTGATATTAAAGTTATGGCTGCCATTAACAAGAAACCATCAAGAAACAATTAACTCCTCATCATAATAAAATATAGAATTTGTTCTCAGGTAAATACTCAACTATACAGATATCAATTGACCGTTCAAACAGACTGAAACTATAGTTTGACAGTAGTGCAACAATGCTACAGAATCTCCCAGCCTGCAAAGAAGATAAACTTACGACCGAGCCAACACATGGAACCCCTTGCTTGAGGCATACAGTTCTTCTTTTACTATTCTATAGACAGTTTGTGTAGCTCATTAGGTTAATATGGATATCAAAACTACATATGGTGTGATTGATGATAATGATACTATGCAGATTGGACAAACGGGCAATTTGTCAAGAAATCAATAATGGCCTACTGGCGAAATCGGTATTTCAATGAAAGCAAGCACAGCCTGTCCCACTCTAAATGCCCAGCAACAGACTTATATTAATCCACAGTTTACATGATTGTGTTAAATTTTCGTATAGGTAATTGACCCACCAATGATGCACGTGAGAAATTTAAATTGGTTAATATGAACCTATTTTTAATATAATATATAAACTATATCTGTATATCGGCTTGTTTATTTAAATATTCTGGTAATTTATAGATGGATATCACACCATCTGTTCTGTATACAACATTTCAAGCTGTTTCTTCAGAATCTAAATTTATATTAAACACTGTTTATAAAATATAGGCAACGCTTCGTGAGAATTACACCTTTTTTTACTGAAGAAAATTGGATAATAGTACCATTAACACAAAACATTTTTTGTAAAAAATACGAGAGATAGAAATCTAGAATTATTCTCTGCAAGGATAACAACTGAGGTTCAGAAGGATTTTGACTGCCTGTTAGTATTTGGCCGAACTTATTGAAGTTACTGGACTAAGTATTTACTGAATATCTCTCCTATTGGGACACTGAAATGACTCGGTTTCTAGATCGTACAGTCCTGAACAATCTTGGTTCACTGTTACATGAAAAAGTTTTTTAAAGTGTTAAATGCACATATTAATGGAATTAAAGTATTAATGGATTCAGGATATATTTTATTGAAACAAAAACCATATTTTACAGGTCATTGCTGCATAACATAATAATCGAGTTGAAGGAATATTACTTTATTACTGCTCAACACCTTCCTGCACTTGTGTATCTATATAGAACTAGACTCCCTACTGTTTGATACCTCACTGCACTTGTAAATTAAAAACAAGTTTCAAATCCTTCGTACACCTCACTAGGCTAATGAAGACGGGGCACCTGAAAAATGATGTAATGCACCTACGTACTAATGATATACAAGTATGTAAGATATGCCTAAGATAATAGAAAGTACAGAAAACAAATAAGTCATTATCTGTATCTTAATACACAATTATTGTCAGCTTCATCTCTTAATAACATCCTTCAAGACATTAACATGCTTTCTGAAACAAGGTCAAGGACATCTAGAAGGTGATACGTAACGGCACCCTGCTGAGATCAAAAAAGCATACATTTTTTGCGATAATCAAAACTCACATTCGCAGTAGTCTGCACACATATAAATAAAAAATTCAAAATGTTTGGAAATGTCGGCAAGCACTCAAAGCCAGCACTGTTCTGTCCCGTTCTTTACCAGGTGTCATACCACATTCAAGAAAATCTGAATCGTTTTTAAATACCCCTGATTTTTAAAATGCTGTCGTTAAAGAATTACTTTATGAACAATTCTCAAGCATTATCAAAATGCTAATAAAGAACAATTTCTTAGGAAAATATAATCAGTTGGTGTACAGTGTAAAGCTTTGGAGGCTTCAAGACAATTGTTTTATCACAATGCATGTTTTTTTTTTTTAAATAATCGAAAATAGATTACTACCACAGTTCAAGAGACAACTCTTAAAATGAATTTGTCGCATTATAAAATAAGGTGTGTATTTTATGTAATATCGAAGTATTTGTTAACGATTCTATGGTGTGAAAATATAATACTGTTATAATACATAACGATAGTTTAATTATATATTTACTGTTTATCGTCTTCTTTATTATTCTAATAATTAATACTCTGGCAGTGTCCCAGCATTCATTATTACAGATCTACATACTGAGATAGTGTCATAAACCAAGAGCTCAACAGTACTTATAAAAGCATCGGGAAAGGGCCTTCGTATTTCAAACTCAAAATCGTTTCTTTCACACAAGTATTATTATTAGTATTTTATAAACGATTAAAAAATATGGTATCAAATTTTCACGAATGAAAACCATCATAATAACCAGAATAAAGCTTCAGAATTAAAGATAAATCGAAAGGTCGCAAGTTTTCTAAAAAATTATTGTTATCCATTTAATCGTGTTCAGATATATATTCTCCAAATACTAAATTCTACTCAAGGAAGTTGAGAGTACAGACACTTTTGTAAAAGGGTCAAAATGCACCTGGATTCGACATGATGGACAATAATTGAATCTCTACTCATTACCCTGGCCTTTAGGAATTAGACTTAAACAGTTATTACCCGTGTATATCAGAACGTATACAATGTTTGGTAAGAGTGGAATTTCAGGTGAATTTCAAACCATTAAAGAAATAAATAAGTATAAAAAGTATATTTTTGTAGTTGATGAAATGAAAGGTTAAAAGTGTAGAAACTCTTTTTACATGTATTGGAGTATAGTAAAGAAATAAAAGAAGAAAGTCTTGACTCGATAATTAGCAATTTACAGAAAAACTATACTGTTTATACTCGCACCAACAGTTTTAAGAAATGCTGACGGAGTTTAACGAAGGCACTTGATCAATATGTTCACTTCATGCAAACAATGTATACATTTTTGACTAATTCAAGGAATGACTCTATATAAAAGACGTCTCCAAAATATTATATATTATTAATTTACATTCAATAAGGTACAGAATAGATTGAAATAACAAGTCTAAGAGCCACAGAGCAACAAATTCGTATGCACTAAGTTTTAAGAAGAAAAGCAATTTCAAAAAACTCACATTGAGTTGTTTTACTCGTTTTATATCAATGAGAATTTTTGTTCCACCCGAGGTCTGTGCATCTGGAAGAATCCACCCCTCCCTTCCCATAAACTAAGTTGTTATACTCGCTTTATATTGGTTGCATCGAATTTCTATAAAGGAATAAGGTTCGGGTGTTAATGATTATATTTTACGATGGTTATACATGGTTCCTTAAACTTTTCTAAGAATCAATAGGAATCACTCTACCATTTACAGGAATCTAGTTTATCTTTCTTATAAGTAGGTCAAGTATTTTAAATCTAATTTCTTAACAGATAGCTGTAAATTAATTCATTAAAATTTCATTAAATGATAAGAAGTTGATAAACTATCTATTAAAACATATTTCTATATAAATTAACGGAATGTTCAGTATTCAGCAATCAGAAGAAAAACTTGTTTCAAGATTTGGTTACAAGGTGGTTAGAATTTAATGCTAGGTTGGTAAAATGTAATACAAGGTTGGTTAAAATGTAATACACGTTTGGTTAAAATGTAATACAAGGTTGGTTAAAATGTAATACAAGGTTGGTTAAAATGTAATACAAGGTTGGTTAAAATGTAATATACGTTTGGTTAAAATGTAATACAAGGTTGGTTAAAATGTAATACAAGGTTGGTTAAAATGTAATACAAGGTTGGTTAAAATGTAATACAGTTTGGTTAAAATGTAATACAAGGTTGGTTAAGGATGTAGAATGTATTGCATGGTTGGTTAGAATGTAATACAAGGTTGGTTAGAATGTAATGCATGGTTGGTTAGAATGTAATACAAGGTTGGTTAAGGTTGGTTAGAATGTATTGCATGGTTGGTTAGAATGTAATACAAGGTTGGTTAGAATGTAATACAAGGTTGGTTAGAATGTAATGCAATGTTGGTTGGAATGTATTCTAAGGTTGGTTAGAATGTATAGCAAGGTTAAGTAAAGTGACGCTTCTAATCACCAGGTCATTCGGATAACAACTCTTAATCTGAATAATCTACTCTTTATTTAACCCTTTACGCTACCCCCTCTTCCCTCCCTCCCGTCCCCCCTCTACCCTACCCCCCTCTTCCATCCCTCCCGTCCCCCCTCTACCCTACCCCTTACATTTACTCTAATATCAATCTGAACACTTGCTTGCGTCGACATTATTCTACAAACTTTTGTTAAATATTTCTATCAATTTTAGCACTTTCATGATTTAATTATGGGCATACACGATATCAGATTTCCATTCCGAAAATCGCAGATGAACCGCTGTTATTTTGACGCAATCCAGTAGAGGTTATTTCTAGTTATTGATACGTCTTATACTGGCTTATCAACTTGCAAGGGATGAAGGAGCGAAGATGGTTCCAGCATTTAGATTACGATTGATGTTAATTATATTAACACGCCAGCTGTTTCACCATCTTACATAGAACACTACAACACTTTACCTCAACATTCTAAAAAGGCTATAAGAAGGTATATAATGTCTGACAAGGCGCCGACCAGACCTCAGTTCATTAGATTAAAGATCTTAACTTCAAATAAATGTTTCCAAATTAACTAGTTTTAGAAGAATTTAATAGATCGAATTTCAAGAATACATTTTCTTTATATATGCCATACGATACTAAATAATGGTTCTTACATGGAGGAATACATGAACATAAGTTACATTCATTTTGAATCACTATCTTGCTTCAATAAGTCGTTTTTTTTTTAAATTATGTTATTTCAACAAAACACTCCAATCATCTGTATACCCATGTTTTAGCCTTTCAATGTTTGAATGTTAGTTGAAATATTATAGCCGTTACCTCAATATTCGACTTATTAAGTCGAGGAAGAAATTCCAAATCGATATGTTCGAGTGTTGTGATTTTCATAAGAACCATACGTTATCAAGTCAATATATCTCAAAACAAACCACAATCGCCTTCATAATTAGTAAAATCCGTCCCATCGCACTTCTAGTAACAATGGTTATTCTTGATAAGCTTTCAAGGAAGTCGTTATTGCCCATCTGTAGGATTAACAATTTGAAATTTTATTGACTGAAATCATTTTTCAAAAGGATCTCTGAAACCTAAATCAGTACCATTAAAGGGATTGAAATGAGGTTTCTAAATTTTGTATATGTGTATCTGGCACACTGATAGCATGAATTTTTGATCACACGTCTGAGGTTCCTGCAATTCACTTAAAACAAAGTGTTTGATGAAGTTTCGAATCACAAAATGTGCTTGGTCTGAACGTCTGGAAGAAATATTGTTATGATGCTAATTGATCTTATCCGTGTCACCAATATACATAAACAGTATAGACAAACTTTATAACAATGCCTTTAAAGTACTCTGGTACACCTGACAACCAATTTGATAAACGTTCACTATAGACACTTCCAGGTACTTGTTCTTCTACAATCACTTTATCACCTTTCTGTACATGTTTAAAACCTGGGATAATTAAACCTGCCACATGTCGACGAACCCTTAGATCTGGCCAGTCCAATTAAAATATAAACCTAACTTTCGTTTTATTTTATTAGTTTCGTTTCGAATGTTTTTATTAGCTATTGGCTTTGTACGTCACCACTAACTGTAGTGGTTACGTACAAAGCCAATAGCTAATGACAAATGGAGATGTGGTTTGGACACGATGTGTTACATCTATGCTCTCTTTAATGCATTAATTTCCTTCCCTTAAAAATCAAATCTGGAAGGTGACCAATCTAGACACATATTTTGCATGTCGGGTTGTGTTTATCATGCATTTGAAATATTCTGACACGTATAACTGCATGATATCATGTCTATCTATTTCAAACTGAATCGATGTAAATAAAACATCCTAACCAAATGTTGATAAATCCACAGATAGACACCTATAAATTATCATTTTGGTAATTTAAGAGACGTCAAGTTTTCAGTTTTATTGAAATCTTTATCTCCAATAGGCGTTACAGATATTTGGAGTAGGCGTTACAGATCGGTACAAAATAATAACCGTTCTGCACTTCTGTTTGAAGATATAAAATGTTCATATTGAAAAAAAAATGTTGTTATTTGTGAGGACTCCCTGAAAGAGGTTACTTCTGTTGAAATGCCTTAAGTGATAAAATTTAAAAAATGTTTTTGTTTGTGAGGACTCTCGTAAAGGGGTGATGATTAGAGTATAGAGCAGACTTGGTTTGAAACAGTTTTAGGTCAATAGGTTGGGCAGTATTCTACAACCTACCTGTTTTGGAACTTTGTTCTATATAATCTAAATGAGCAATGACAAAGCTATATACATCCCTACATTGTGAGATTTCATCATTGAAATATGAGAATGCTTGGAGAAATGCTTATGAAATACAGTACAATTGTATTTAGATTGTAACGTATTATCTGAGTGTCACTAAAATGGTTGGTTGATTCTGAAATCTTAAATGAAATATTATGTTGTGTGGGCTGGTTAAAAATACATATTGACGCAATAGAGCTATCTTAAGTGGTGATTAACAGACTAAATGGACATTATCTTATCAGAAGAGGTATTTAGGCTGTCAGATCAAGATGAATGCGATACACACTCATCTCAGAGTTTGATGAGGTGCCGGTTTTTCAATAAGTGTGACCACAGCGCGAATAAATGCTCGTTAACTACACCTTTACCAAGGCTGGAAAATGAAATTTCCCTCGTTTAACGAAATAATTTAAGGGAAATCGATTTCTCATTGGTACAAGTGGGTTTCCATACTTGGTGTATAGCGTTCTGTAAACTAATAACGCGCTGATGCACGTGATTAGTGTTGCTAGAAACACTTTCAGGCGACACTGTAAGACTGTGAACATCGTTAATTATTTCATTCGATATTAAATTGGTAAAAGTTGAATCAACGTGTATAAAGGTATTAAGGCTATGTAGACTTATTAAATTAGCAAGGTGCGTGTCATTAAAGTTCTACTGCTTTACGCCAGTTGAACCATTGGTAATTTCATTGTAACCGTCCAGGAAATTCCGATGAAAAGTTAATATGTAAATAAGTTTTTTGGGGGTTTCAGTCCAAAGTACGATTGTGAGATTATAAGAGGTAACGCCATTCACTTAACTGAAATTTGAAATTTAATGTGCTTGTTTAAGAAACAAAAGTTTCAAAGTTAAAATATGTTTTCAGCGATTACTTCATAAATTCTTCCCAGAAAACTATCAGCAATATATATATAAAGTCATTATGAATACACCCAAACATAACGGTTCATGAATCACTTTCCAATACTGGAAGCAATCTTTTCACCTTCAAAATCTACAGAATGATGCAACAATTTCTCCCTGAATAAATCTCTCATTGCCAAATTTTAAGACGCCAGTTTAGTTGATCAATACAGACAAATATCTGACTTAACCTTTTACACTGAAATATTATACATTTAAAGAGAATGTAGAAACCCCTGGTTTTATAGTTCTTACTATTAAAAAATTGGCATGGAGATATATTCAATATCTAAGAATAATTAAGTAACAGGATAAGAATCGACTAGCTGACAAAATCAACTTTGTAGACGCTCAAATATTATAGAAACGCGGGCAAATCTTTACACCTAAAAATCAGAAAAGAAGTTATCGGAATATCGAGAATATCGATATCGAGAATTAAGAAGGCACGTCATTATCTATATCGAGATATAAGAAGGCACGTCATTATCTTTATCAAGATATAAGAAGGCGGGTCATTATTGATATCGAGAATTAAGAAGGCACGTCATTATCGATATCGAGAAATAAGAAGGCACTTCATTATCAATATTGAGATTTGGAAGGCACGTCGTTATTGATATCGAGAAATAAGAAGGCACGTTATTATCGATATCAAGAAAAAGAAAGCACATTATTATCGATATCGAGAAATAAGAAGGCACGTCATTATCGATATCGAGAATGAAGAAGGCAGGGAAATGAAGAATAAGAAGGCAATAGCTTTGTACAGGAAAAGAAGGTAGGGTTAAAATCAGGCTGTTTTCGGACAGTGGCCGAGAAGGCCCTTCAATAACTTTATACATATATCAATAGCCTAGGTATCTTCTTGTTGACTTATAGGTAATAACCTAAGCCTGGTTAGTATTATACTATACCATCTGGTGAAGTGAATTCATGGTAAATTCTTTATAATTACTTGATAGGTTAACCACATTCCTCTATCTCAACCAAACAGATTCCACCAGCTGATTACTTTAATATAATTCGCATAGATATGTCAAGAATTCTCAGCCTAATCCATTATTATTAAAATAATAAGACCATTATAATTTATTTGAGCCTTTTTTTCTTGAATATTAACTTAGATATAAACCAGATTTTAAGAAAAAACGAAATCTGATGGGTTTAACATTAAATTGTAAATCGATCAGATACACACTTTACGATTTTACGTAAAGTTTTTAAGAATAAGCTGGGGTGAGAAAATTCCTGAAGGGAGGGGTAGTGGATATGATGTGCCAATTTCATCGAGCTAAGTCAAAATAAGAACTTTCACAGGCCTGGGGGAGGGAAGAGGGTGTGTCAAATATCAAATGTAAATGTCGCATGTTATCAGCAAATTGGAAAATGAAATGAATGGAGTTTTACGTCCTACTCTTCTGTGCAAATTGGAGCTTCGATTTTCTTATCAGAGACGTAAAGGGTATTCAAGGTCTATGTTAGTTTATCGGATTATATTGCTGTATATTAGAAGATATTATTGATGTTTTCGATGACTAATAGGCATTAATGAATATGTAAACATACCAAAAAAACACCTTGTGATGGATTATAATACATGTTCTCAATATCACCTTACGTTGTTTAATACACGTGTGTATGCATTTCAATTTTTTATTTCGAGTTAATATGATCACATTATTTTAACTTTGAAGCTTGAGTGTCATCTTTTTTATTTGTCAGTTGATGGAATGAAGCAATAGAATTGCTAGATGGCTTGAGTCGTGTTCCGCTTGTAATGAGATTGAACTTGTTGAAGAAAACCATAAACCAAGGCTCGTTTTATAAAGTAGCATCTGTTAAGTAAATCGTAAACTATTGTAAATAATGAGAGCATTGTTAAAGTATACACTAGGTATACTGTGCTTTAAACTTCCTCGTCTGATCCAGATCACTTTCAGTATCACGTATTCATTCCTATTCAGAAGGAATACACGAAAGGATAGTTGAGAGGGGGTTTTAAAGGTAGCCGAAGTCATACAAGGTGTACAATCGGGACCGATGGTTTAAATAAGTAAGTTACCGGCTAGTGCACTTCGCCATATTTGCAGCTAAACAATTTTGCCCGAACGAGCAAGCAAGGTGCTGAAGAATGCTGCTTGGTTGAGGTTCTAGACTTATTCCGTTATTTATGCCTTATACAGAAAAGGGGCACCGAAGTCGGCATTTGAACGAATCTCGGGGGCCCTGCTTCTTAAAAATATACTTTCACAATAATTATACACTCTGCTTTTTAATTGGAAAGCCTTATATGACAAAACGGTTAAACTTTATTTTCACAGTTGTACTTTGTAATAACGAGGTATGAAAGCATAAGAAACTGCCTGTATGGATCATTAATAAAAGCAGCTTAAAATGCACAGTAGGCCTATTATACATCAATGTTCTCAGTACAATTATAAGAAAGAATCTTAACGAACAGCTGTTACTATCAGACCAGACACAAACAAAACATCATTATCATAGACATTGCACAAATTACTTTTATATGGTGATATCATGATGGCTTTCCATGGTAAGATTTAGTATTATAAACGCACTTCAAGGTGCAAAATAAAAAGCAGGAATAGTTTAAAGGACGAGTTGGAGAATGGAGGCGATAGATTTCTCAATAATGCATTGTCAATGGAGATCCTGGCTTTTTTTATGAACTGAATAGAGACTTCCGTGATATTGTATGTACATTACAGATGCTTTTATTCGCAACGTAAGCCACCCAAGTCTTCTTGTAGAGGTTTCTTTAATACATGACTTTAAAGCTCCTTTTGCAATTAATGGCATACGACAAGTTATTTTTTATATTTGACTTTCATAAATTTGGTGTATGATTCCTTAACACAATATAAAAGAGGAAAGTAGATGTTTCCCGTTAGTCAGATAGATCGAAAAAAGCTAAACGATAGCCAGCCGTTAACACTTTTCTAAATCCATGTTCAATGCTGAAAACAAAATGCAAACCTCTATTGCATTTAAAGGGTAACATGACGTGTAAAATAGAAATGACGTAAACCACATTTCTTTTCTTTCATTTTTTTTTTTTTGTTATTTCGGGTTTTGTTTTATAACTTTTAGGATTTAAGATTTGCTGCTGCTGAATGTAACTGGGATTATAAATAAATTAGTAATTGGCCAATGATATGCAGGAAACGCTTTAGGAACATTTTAAGCTATGTAATTGGAATAGGGCCCCCCGACGAAAAAGAATTGATATGAAATTTAGTAAATGAAGGAATGAAACAAGCACCTGTTGAGAGAGGTATGTAGAGATAAGATAGACGAGATTGACATACAGTCTGTTATTGAATGACCCCTAAAGATTCTAGTCTACTCCATCAATAATTTAAGTTAGTTTAATATTCATTTTTCACTAACTTTTCTCTTATTATATAACATTGGTCTGAATTTTTCTCAAACTTGACTACATGTTCATCTTAACGGTGCGAATTTTTTTTTGGAGAAACGAAGTTCTTACACCTTATAATAGGTTTCCAGTCGCTTTGTATCATTATATAAACGTTTATTTTTTAGTCATATCATTAGATGGATTTCTACTTGTAACTGCTGATAAACCCTTTCATATTTGATATAAATTCCGTTTCATTTTATCAATTGTATGCAGATATTTATGCTCTTTTAAGCTTCAAGTTCTTCGCATGATACCCTATTATCTTTGATGCTACTTCATTTCAATTGCCTTTTAACTCACTTTCATGGCATGAATTTACGACTTAAGTTTAGATTGTTCAACTGAGTAGAAACAAATTCGAATCCTTTGATCATCATCAGTGCTCGCTTTATTTTCTAAATTTTATATCATTTATCACCTTTGATTAAAAGTCTTTTTACTTTGGTAATCGTAATCAAAAGTTTATTTTACAACGATCTTATTCTCATAAACCTGTTCAGCCATGGATTATTAGGATTAAAAAAATTGATATAAAAAACCTTACTAAGAATGCAAACCTGTCTCGAATTCAATATATTACAATGAAAAAACTACAAAAATATCTTGATATTTAAGTGTAACCATATAACAGATTCAAAACTTACCATGAAAATCTACTTGGTGTAACACTGTGGCCATAGAACTATTCTGCCTAAATTGCCTTATGCCTAACAATTATGGGGATTTCACAATGTAACCATAGAAGGGTAAAAGAGTCAAAACGTAATTTTCAAATTCTATATGTCATTCTATGCCATAGCCACTATGACACTAAATGTAATAACCATAGAATTATTAAGCAGTCAGAATTATATCAAACTGTTACCAGGATTAATATAAATCTAACAGAGCTTAATGAAGGACGTGAGAAAGTCAAAATTATGAGAAAACATAAAAAAATAAACTCAAGCCTACCGTCATAGGTCACTTTTCCGTCTCGGTTTTTATCTACGTCTTCAATCACCTCTTCCATTTCTTCTTTAGATACGGACACTTCGGACATATTTCCGATTAAATTTTTAAATTCTTCACAGGTTAGAAATCCACATCGGTTTTTGTCCAGCACTCGGAACATATCCTTAATTAAAGGTTCTGCAATATATTCTTCCTCGGCTTCAGGTCGTTCTTCAGGCATGTCGGCAGTTAGAATTTGAAAATTTGAAAATGTGAAAACAAAGGGAGTTAAGCGTGTGCAGACAGAATGTTTTATGAATGTGTTACAGTAGAATAAGTAATGTTTATATCTTACAGGTAAGAAACACAAGTAAAAAGATAGACTACTCGAGTTTGGGTTAGTCCAATCATTACGAGGTATACCAGATTTCTACCTTCCACTCTCTTTTATGGACATTGAACTGATATCGTGGCCAAAGGAAACACCTCTCAATATATCAGATGTAAAAACATTGTTATGGTAATGGTAAAGGGAATCCCCACGCACCTGTTGTAGATATTGAAAGAGTTAAGGTTTATAAGAGATGTAGTAGATAACGTGGCAATGATAAAAACATTCCTTTCTGTAAGATTCTATTAAAAAACAGCCAGGCTTCTGATTGTCCGGTTTATCTTTTGCGTTGGGTTAAATACGATTAAGGTCGTGCTGAGACGTGGGAATGTTTATGCCAGATTCAAATGTATTTTCTGATATATAGATTATTTTGGTGAATATTGTGATCAAGTTGAATTTCTGTTTCGACTGAAATAGATGCAATAAATGTTAAACTTTGATTTGCAATAGGAATTTAGTCTCTAGGGTAACAATTAGCGAGGTAATTTCGATATTAGTTTGGAATGGAGTCGGCAATCGGTCTATGTAGTCTAGTTGCACTAGTAGGGGTAAAACACTTCGAGAGACTGCTGTTCGAAAACTATCTGAGAAGTCAATTTGTATGTAGTTACCAAACCATCTTAAGTTAGCATGTCCCAAATATCAAGTTCCTATCTTGCTACATTACTTTTGGTTTGAGACTTTCTTCAAACCCAAATTAAAGCTCTATTCGACTTGAAAAATTTCGTTGAAGTCAATTTTCTCGAAAATGTGAAATAATTCGAAGATCGATTTATGTCGGCAATAGACACCGGGAATATAAAACTTTCGTATGTAACTAAATCTATACCTCTTGGGTAAAATTAGCGAAGTTAATGTTATTTTAATTTAGGGGTGAAATCTGCAATCAGTTTATGCAGTCTAGTCGCGCAGATATATGTACGGACTAAAACAATGGAATTCTATGAATTGAGCACAAGAGGTGGTCAACGTTTTCTTTAACATATATTTGATTCGTTCAGTAGTTCAGAGACAAAATATCTTAGCATATATTGTAAGACCAATTATCATATTGGCAGTTGAAATGTTAAAAGTACTAAAAATATGTTTCCTATCAAGGTAAATAGAAGGTAATTTAACCTGTCAATACTGGATGTTAATGCTATTTGAAATCATCCCAGATTAGAGAAATACAAACTGATTAGTGAGGAGTGGTTATAGATGACCTCCCTTGGTCTGTTTACTTTCACTTTCAATTATTCTACTATTTAATACTCTAATTAAAACATATAAATAAGGATTTTCATCGACATAAATATCCGGTTCAATAAAATATAATTTGAAATATCCTTGTTAACCGAATTCACGGTACTGTTATGAGATAGTAAGCAAGAAATTCTGATCTTTATCTCATTAAGTTCAATAGGGGTTTATCTAGAAAATACCTGAGGTGAGAGGGTGTTGGAAATAAGTGGTGTATCTCCGAGACGAGGTCCAAAGACAAAAAACCATCTGATATCATACTGTCTGAGACGAAAGTTAGGCATTTAAAGGGATTAGTTCAATAAAAGACCTTTCATAAGCCAATCAGGTGAACCAATCAATGTTGGGTTCCGGAATATCTGAACCTAGCTTCAGTTCTTTGAAAGCTATACAACCTCTCTGCTAGGATCGAAATATAATCTATACAATTGTTAGCTATGTGATAAGTCAGACTAGTATAGTAATAGACATTCCAGTGAAAACTTAATCTTTGATCCTGACATGAATCTGTGGTATCATGTGGAACCAACTAACGATATCATTTGATAAACTCACATATTCATAGATTATCACGTGACCTTGTGATATTTACTCCGTGGTTATAAATAGGAATCCATCTGATGGATGACGTCACACACAAATATCAGCTTCTATATCAGTTTATATTAGCCAATATGAGAAGTAATATAATATGCCTTTTTTTATGGAATCGTTTCTATTCTGATATTTAACAACTCTTTAGAAATGAGTTTAATACTTAACAATTTAAAAGTACAGATCACATGAAATGATGTTAACTGTTATAAATCATAGGAGTAGTACACGATGCCATTATGTTCCATTGTTTAATATCATACTCAACCGATTAAATATTTAGATAGCAAACCGAGAATAATTATACATTTGTACTATATTTTCAACTGCTCTCTGGAATAAAGCTGCATTAACATCTGGCCAAACTTTCTTCTTGAAGCTTCATTCATATGGGAGTGTTGGTTCCAAATGGAGAAATGCAGAAGAAACAAATCTTGATTTGGCCATTAAAATTACAGTAATATTATAGCAATTAGCAATACAGTAATATCTTCTGTAATTTTATGATAGTAAGTATGTGCACTCACATCAAAATCAACAAGTTTTTCGCGAGTTATCAACACATATTTATTTAATATATAAGATATCTGTTTGCCGTATGACCTCTATAAGTTATATGTTTAATGCAGTACATCGCTGGTGAATAAACGTCAATTGAATCAAGGGAGACAATACATATTTGATACATAGATTTGATTGATAGAACCAAGGCTCGCTCAGACGAAGTGTCTGTATGGGGAGCAAACGCATATTCTTTATAAGACATATAGAAGCAGGAGCATAAGCATAATATATCTCTCAAACAATTCATAATATATCTTCTTATTTTAATATTTATTCTTGGCGATGAGTATGTACCAATCTTATTCTGACATGAATGACAGTTTGCGAAAGACCTAATATTGTTGCCTATTGCAATGGAAGGCTAAGGAAACAAATGCCTGGATGTTCAAGGTCTGCTGTCCATAAAGCCTTAGGTTTACCGAATGTTGACGCGAGGACTTGTGGTTTATCCTTAAGTATTTATTGAAAAAATATATAAATAAATACCACCTATGTAATAAAAATACTTTATAAATTCGATACGGTTTATGTAGACCAAAGCATGATAATAAATGACAAATGCATAAACTTTTTTAAAAGGATACGATATATACAGTATTAGATCCAGTTATACTGGTTTATGAAAAGTGGATGATTTTACCCTGGGTTATAACCCTTGAAATAACTAAGCACATTGTTCTCTGTAATCGCTTACTGAAACCTTAAAGGGACATTGTATTTTCATAGAAACTATACAAAAAATGTAGAGAAACGTGGACCTTAAAAAATCTAAATTATTTTCTTTATAAAAGACAGTCTAATATAGATTAGACCAAACTTTCGTTCCGTTTTTTTCTAGCTTTTATTTTTACTGTAGCCTCTTCAATAACACATATTTTAGTTATTTTTAAGGATTTCGGTAGCTAGGTGTGTGCGATTCAAAATCGCTGAATCGCACAGTTCGAGATATGTATATTATAAACTAATTATTTTTCTTTACTCTTCATACATTTTGATCAGACATCAGTAGTTATACCCGGGTTCTTATTAACACTCTGATTGGAAGAGTTACTCATTCGAGAACTACTTCCGTTTCGATAGTCACTTATCTTCCTTGGTCCTTGACGATGGTGATCACGTGATCCTCGACGCGGTTCACTACTTCTTCTAGAGTCCACGTCACCATTTTGTCGTCGATCACGTGAATCATGTGTACTGTCGCTGCTACGTCTGGAATCACTTTCCTCGACATGAGCAGAAACTGTTTTCAGCTCGTGTCCCTCGGAACGACTGTTTCGCTTATATTTAGGATATCTTTCGTCTGCTCTCTTGGAAGATGTTAAACCAAAATCTCTTTGTGGCCCGTTGTTGAATTGCTGGAAGGTTGATCCCATAGCACGTCTCTGTGATTCAGGCGACATGTTGGGTGTAATACTCGGATTCAGACTTGGCGCGTATGGTAGCGGTGTCAGTTGTTTAGCAAGTGACGAGGTTGATTCACTGAAGTAGGGTTGATCGTTCGAACGTATTTTAGCAATAGGAGGTGCCTGTTTCTTCTGAAAAATATCAAGGTCATGATTTAAATGGCTATTTCTCTTCTTTCATATGTCAGTCAGGAAGTATCTCGAATGTCTGTGTCCTAGAGATAAGAAGCACTAGTCTAAACTCAGACACACATTTGAATTTGTTCAGTAATGATTGTAATTGTGGTGCTTGCTTTCACTACCTCACTTTTCATCCGCCTATTTTGAGGTTTTAGCATGCTTTCTTAGGCCTATGTCTAAATTCTGAAATGTCTTTAAGTTTTAGAATAAACATAAAGCTATAGTAGCATTATAATGTAGAAGAATTGTCCCCTATTTCATTTGAACTTAAAGTGAACTTACTCGAAAAAATCGACCATACTTTCTTTTTCTGCACAGAAGTATCACTCCAATCACTGCAAGGGAAATAACTACAATAAACCCGATAGTGACCCCAATTATAGCCCCGACTATCCAGAAACAATCTTCAGCTTCATCAGACTCATCATCGCAGTTATAATAATCATCACAAACCAACGACTCATCAACACATCGTCCACTTTCACATTCAAACTCTTTGTTCTCGTCACATAAACCTGAAATATATAATTATTTACGAATGTTCAATCAATCGTAATCCATATTCACTATAAAAAGGTGTGTTGCTAGCAAAATTGGTGATTACTATCGTTCGGAAGACTTGATGCTATGCGGTAGCAAACTTTATTTTGAATATAGAGAGGGAACTGTAGGTGAAAGCCTGTTCCCTAATCCTGTAATGGTTAAAACAAACAAAAAAATTGGAATGTTATTTCTAAAGTCAATAGTTTGATTTCCTGTCTGTGGCTCCTTGTAGATCAGAGAAGAGCAGAATATCCCATTGCATCTTCACAATTTCAAGCTAATAAGAACTTCTAATTAATGTCTTGACTCTAATATTGACTTTTACTGCACCAAGGGGGATTGGAAATGAATCGATTTGACTGGATTGTATGCTAGCAAATACAGTTTTCACAAAATTTGACATACTGTTTACAGCCGTTTCGTCGGCGTCTCTGATTGTCTGTATTCGCTAGCGTACAATGAAATCGCTGCATTCAGTGATACAAGAAAAGTGACTATTGTAGTCAAGGTATAAACACGAAGTTTGTAATAGTTTGACACTATAAAGATGATCCAAAAGATCCTGGTAATATTCAAGTTTAATTGATAATGATGAGTATAATAAAAACTGTTTACCATTATTGACTTTGGTGACGAGTATATCAAAATAGGAATCGTATAAAGGACTATGCGCTATTCTCTTGTGAAAGTTGATGGACATTTTCTTTAAATTGGATTCGTAGACTTTGTCTGGAACTTCATCTCCACATACTGTCTCTCCGACTGGAAATAATCAACAGAATTAAATATAAATATAAATTAAAATGAAATAAAATTTCCATATTATGGAATTGTAATACATTTTAAGACAATTATTTATATATTGTATATTATATATTTTATATATATATCAGCTCATCAGCGGTATTATTCAAAATTTGCAAATAGTAAATACATACATATAAATTTGGTTTTGAAAACAAGCCGAAGCTTATATTAATCCATTAAGTCCCCTTATTGTTGATATACTCTCCCGTATTATAAAATTCAGAATAATTCATTAGCTGCTACCAATATTTCGCCAATTTATGTTCAGAATTTCGGAAGATGTCACCCTTTAACCAAAGGGTGCGCACATTGAGGTCTATAAGTATATTAATTATTAGTATGGTGTCCATAGGCTGATAGTCATCCTAAAGGGAGAACAATTTAGTTCAGAAACTAAATTTGAAATCTGTCATGGGAATAACAAGAATGTCGACTACGCATGCTTCAACATCGATAGTTACTTACTTCCAGAATGTTGGAAATTTCTGTTGGAACCATAAACCTCATTGGTGGTATCAAATTTATCTATTATAACCGCAGCCTGGGCACAGGGAAGGTCGAGCTCCAGAAAGCGGAGATGTAGATTGATGTTATCATAGTTGTTGTATGGATCATAAGCTTGAAGTTTAATCTCACAGTCTTCCTCTACAATATCATCATCAGGCTCAAATATTATTCTTTCAGCCGTAGACACCATTATAGTACTGCCACACTTTCGTTTTACATAATCTATGTATAGTAACAATATATTGGCAAGTAAAAAGCAAGCACCATTAGATAAGGCTGTGATGAATATGATGAGGATAAAAACAGAGAACCTCTACAGACAAAGCTGCTCTGGGATTTTACAGGCTCGAGAAATCCTACTCACTCCCTTTTCCTTTAAGGAATGGAAACATTTAAGTAATTTGACTTCTGTACAGAAGTAATGGATGATTATGTAGAGGTTGTATTTCGTAATTCGTCTTCCCACAATCAGTTGCCATTCAGGATCCCTTTGGGTTCGATGGAATCTTTTAGGAATATTGGAAAGGGGCGGTTGTTGTAAGGGATTGGATGGTTCTTGTTTGGATGATTATGAAAGTGTCTAAATCGTTTGTTGTAGATGTGATTTGAATCAAGGGTAGCTGATCGATCAAAAGGGTTGCAGGTTGATGGACACGGTCTTTTTTACATTTGTATAACGAAATTGTTTGTAAATCTTATGCATACAATAGTACTTCCGGTGTTCTGTCTCAGTTCTGCATGACCATCCCACCTTAAAAATGTGGTTTTTAACACTCCATAAAATGTTGAATGCAATCAATGAGCTTTTTTTTCGGCAACCTATTTCAAATTTTATAAATTACTTACTGACTTTAGTTGTGTAGGCAGTAACCATGGTCAGGTACAGTAACATGGGAAAGACAACCCCTGTCAACATGGCAGCATTGGTTTTCGTTCACAGAAATAAACAAAACAAACAATGTCAAAGTTCAAAACAGTTCCAAAAATGCAAACAATATACAAAATATCAAATTACAAGATGTCGTCTGACCTAGATTCAATGTTCAAAATATCCAATGATAATCTGTATAGTATTGACTCACTGATAGCTTAGCGATAGCGGAATTTAATCAGTATATCACATGACAATACCCCGAACAATGTTTTTATCTCAGACAGTTTATTATACTATCCAAAATACATACTGCGTCAACATTCTACAGGGCTAAAGTCTAGGGAGGATTGTATTCGCCATGGTTAAATTGAAATACCTGTAAATGCTCATTAAATAGATTTTGAGTTCGTCCTGAAACAGCCTTTTTTCATAATGACCCTAGTCTCTTTAATTGTAAGAAGGTTGAGTTGTTAAAAATAAATAGCAGTTAGATGATGTTTGGCATCACATAATTGATCCAGTTAGAGTTTATACTTTCACCCCCTTCATTTTCTTTCTTTTTGTACAAGTGTTAATCGTAATATCATGATCTAACAATAGGTCTGAACGACATAAGTTCACATTCACTGAATAATTTATCAAATAAAATGGTCTGGTCATTAAACTATTATCTTTACTATAGATTGTACCAAAATCAGATGTATTCCATTCTAATTAACTATCCACGATGACGTTTGTTCGCAGAATTCGAGAGCTATTAAAACCATTTTTTTCGGTCTTGATAGGACCGTATAATCTTGATGTCTATTGGAATAAAATTATGAGACCATTCCACTCTATTAGTGGGTGCCTGGATATAATTCCTGTTGGTTAGGAAGAAAACTATGCAAAGTGTCTCAATCATAGCGTGAACCAACAGAGGGAACACCCCAGGTTAAAAATCCGTACCAGCAAGACAATTCCGTCTAGAATGATATTAATTCCAAAAGGTTTTGTTTTGGCATTGGCTACTCCATCAGCCGTGTTTTAGGCTGATAGGGGTTGGTAGATTTTTTATTTTGGGCATCCTACCATACTTATACATATTTGCCATTTGTACTTGACATGAGCGGAGCTACTGTATACACTTTGTCTTCTAACCCTTAATGTAAGTTATATATACACAGCAGAAACGAGCTTCTCCACGAGGTTTGGTCATCCACGAGCTGTCATGAGTTGTGATCATGATCAATATGGATGTTTTCTGTTCCTATCGCTTTATTATAACTATTGTCTGTAGATACTAAGAAGGCTCAAACGGTATATCTATTACAATGGGACAGCGAAGTTAGTGCGACTAAACAAAGAAGAATTAATGTAACAATTTATTAACAAAGCAACAATAGCATAACAAATAAACACGAGTATGTAAACAAACTGTGCATATTAAAACATGTCCTGAACTTTTTCTGTGGCATGTTTGAACACTGGACAATCGTTTTTTTTTTCTCCAAAGATTTTAATTTTACTTTAGAAAATAAAATTATAAATTATGTTTGTGATGGCAAAGTCTGGTTTAAATTTTCGTCTGTTAATATATTTTCGTCTGACAATAGGAAAAAACCATTTTGAATCCATTTACCAGAAGGAATTTGGAGAGATTAATTGGGAAAAGCAACTGAGATAAGCATTATTAAAAATAAGTTCATTTTTCTGGTGTTTGAAATAATTTCGAAATGGTTAAAAGATTTACAGTCAGAAAACACCTTAACTTTAATATCACAGTATATTAATAAGAACTTCAAATTAGTTCAATTATAAATTCAGTGCAGTTAATTCATTAATTAACCAAAATTCTAGAAAATAAAGACTTACAGTAGACTAATAGTAAACCCCTGATGGAAATATATTAAGGCTAAAAAATTATATAAAAGGTTTTCCTAACATTTCATGTCATCTATCTATTATATTCCAATAGAAATAGAATCTATCTAGATTTTAACAGTAGTTTTAGGTTGTTCTTGTTGATAAGCAGGAGGTACTTGTTGTTGTTGTTGTTGGTAACCAGAGTATGGAGGTACACCATATTGGGGCTGTGGCATAACAAAGTACGGTTGAGCAATCACTTGAGGACCATTTGTATAAGGCATACTACCACATTGATTTTGCTGCAAGAAGATAATTACAAAGGACATTTAGTTCACAAAACTTGTTTTTAAAGAACATTTAAATTAGGATACCGATATCTACTGAAATTTGTAGAATTATTCTGCAATTTAATAATATATTAAGAAGAATTCCAACGTTTGTGTGAAATGATAGATTAATGCGTTTGGTTCATTATTTTATTGTTGTTGAAACAAGAATCAAACTGCACCGCCGACCAAGTTTTACTACTATATCAGTGATTGCCTTCTCATGAACTATAACTAATATTACTCAGAATGTATCTGACTCTAAGATATACAACGGAGTTTTACGCCGTTCTTTATAATTTTTATTCGAGTTAATGAAGTCAGTAAGTAACAGAATTTTCCTTGGACAACGACAACGCCTACCATAAGTTATTTCATTCAATCTTATCATGAAATCACGAAGGGGCTATCACAGCATGTTAGACAATAGAATAAACTTACATAGACAACTCGTTGTTTTCGTCTACAAGACACAGCAATGATGATTATTATAATCATAAAAAAAACACCACCGCCAATAGAAATCCCAGCAATCGTTCCAATATTCCAGAAACACACTGAACCTTCATCTGAGTTGTCTCCGCAGTTATTGTTACCATCACATGTTAGTAGGTTATCTATACACTTAAAGTTATCACACTCGAACTCGGTACTATCACAGAATCCTGATACAAGAAAAAGAGGAATTTAACAAAACGTATTATAGAGTTTGGCAAAGAAGCTCTTTTTTTTTGTCAAAATAGCGTTTGTTAAGGATAAGTAGAGTTGCCTACGAGCTTTACAGACTTCAACAAATTGTTTGAAGGAACTTGGCAGTGGGGTTTTGAGTTGTAAAGATTTCATCAAAGCAATTTGGTTTAGGATCGTGTTGGTATAGTTTAACATGGTGGTCTGTAGAACAGATCATCTCACAAACGGTTTGTTGACCATATTTATCAAATTAAGGGCAATAACAAAAAATAAATTAAGAGATCGGATCAAAACTAATTCAAGCTCATAGCCAAATCACCGAAATATAAATATTTCCTAGACATTCCAGTTTTGACATTATTAATATATTTTAAGAGCCGGGCAGGATGAATACAATATATTTTCCACATTGTAATTGGTAAGGTATATAAAAATCGTACTTACCCTCATGACTCTCTGTTAACAAGAAACTAAACGATCCGCTGTACTGAGAATAGCCAGGATTCTTATTGATCTGTATAACTATACTGTCACTACTTCCTTTATAGAATGAAGATGGTTTGTATCCACATACGTTCTGATCTAATACTGAAAAAAATATCATACTTGTCGTATACCTCATATTGGATATCTGTTTCACAGTTTAGAATGGAAATCAAACGTACAATTCGAAAGAGAGCTGTTAGCAAGGAGAAGTCTGACAATGTGATTGGTTCACCGAAATCTTTCAAAAGATTAAGGATCATCAACCTTACACTTCGCTCCGGGCTACTGTAAATCTAAATATTCATAATTAGTCCTATTCAATAGCCTTAGTTACTCCTCTTGATCAGCATTGGCTAGATGAGGCGACTAAAGTATGTTAGGACCATTCCATGGAAATCTATACTCGCCTTGCATTATGAATTCCCTTTGCAACTTCTCAATTTGATGCCTGCTTAAACAATTCGGAACCCCCTTAGGACCTGTGTACTTGGTTCAACAAATGGGCTACTTATAATCAGTCATGCTATCAAACTTTATCTCCTATTACAGTACTGTACACTGTTGGTCATCGATCTTGTAGTGATCAAGCTACCTTGCCAACTTTGGGGGTTTATAAGGAATTTAAAGGTCTAAGTGTAAACAATGACTTTCCATTATCAAGATCCATTGTTAACCCTACAAATGAACCTAATAATGTTAAATTACTTTTATTCCAAGATCACAAGATGTATCAAAATGACAAAAATTGCTTACCGGTTCTAGATTGTTGATCTGTTGAATCGTAAATGGTGACAGAGCCATAAGCACAATCAAGATTAAAATCTAGAAAGTAGCCTTCTAATGACAGACTAGTTTGGAAAGAATCCAAAGCAGTTAAAGTGATTTCACATGGACTTTCTAATCCATAAAACATATAGTCTTCTAGCTTTAATTTCGTGGCACTGGTCACATATACCGTACTACCACAAGCAGTGTTCACATAAGCTAAAAAACAAAACAAATGGTTCCGAATGTAGTCACTTATTATGCTCTTACTACGTTAAATGATCGTAAATAGATAGATAGCTCATGTTGAAAAGAGATGAAAGGAAATGAGTTTTACGTCCTACTCTTCTGCACCTAATGGACTAATGAAGAAGGGGAAAGTAACTGCTTAATAATAGAGGTCTATTGTGTACGATTCACTGTCAACGGCCAGAGAGGAAATGGCCTATATAATTTTTTTCCATTTCTGCCAGCTAAAGTAGAAGTTTCAGTTTTTATTGTATTTCGACTTAACAGTCATTATTTTTCTTTAAAAAAGGCTATGATATTTCAACAAAACCTTCAATTACATTTAAAGAGATTTCTGAACCTATAAATCTGAATAAATGAAATATTACGTTTATTAAAATCAGACCTCTAGGAAGAAATTTAATATATTGTGAACTGCGTTCATGTAAAAATTCATTAGGCCATACAGACCAATGTCAACTAACAATACGATACCTACCAACATCATTGTAAGCTGAAACAATGGAACAATATACACTCAAAGTACACAATATCAACAACTTTAGCATCTTGAACTTTTTTTTCACAGTTTCACAAGGCTTTGTTACAAATTGTTTCCTCTTTTCACAATAACCCCAACCCTTACACCAGGAAGTATAGCATATAAGAATGGTTCATTTGAAACTTTGTGTAACAGTGAATATAAATATAGGCGGATGTAATCATGTGACTTCAAATCATTCACTTTATTCTTCAAAACGTCATTGTTATTTATAGCACATGATAACGATACATATGAAAGATAAATTGAAATTCTCGATGTAGGTTTTACTCGATTTAACAACTAAAGGCAATGGACTATGCCCCGTATGGGTTAATAATGGGTTACGTCTCGTATTTGGTTTTGCGGCTTTCCTCCATAACACTAGTAGGCCTACGTTTCTTATTCTATCCGTTTGCAACGAAACAGTAGGTATAGTGAAGTTTCGGCGCTACTTCACTTATGTACCTCTCGATGATTTTAATAGTTTATGATCGAGAGGTTCATAAGTGAAGTAGCGCCGAAGTTTCTTCCATGTGATCTACATTTACTCAACTATAATGGTTACGTACTGTGTTGTACAGCTCGTTCAATGACATTGCTGAAATTATTATTAGATTCAGTCATACTCTTTACAGCCGAAGATCTGGTATACTACCAACTCAAATAAGTGTGTCTTGTAAGCCAACTAAACACTGACAAGGTTTAGGATAATTAAATAACAAAACAAGTTTAAATATTCGAGAACTCTCCTGAATTTTATTAGACACGATTAGACAATTTACACAATAAACATTCATAATAAATTTAATAGTTATTTTATTCTATCTGGTCCGTCCTAAATATTTATCTCCAAATATGGTAAAGAATCCTTTTAGAACATTGGAACCAACATTTTTCTTCTGGTTTGGTTGTTGACCACCAACATAGAAATTATAAGTTCCTGAATTAAAGAAAGAAAATTAACCTTAAGCTTAAAAGGATAATAAATTGAAGAGGCACTAGAAAGATAGATCTACTATTTCTGACATTTATTAACTTAAAGTTTCGCATGCTCATACAGCCATCGTTATCAACTATGATATAGAACCACAAGATATATGGATATACTATTTCTGACATTTATCACTTCAAAGTTCACTGTAAATAAATGAGTAACAATCAAATATGTAAAGAGGGCATAGGATTAAGAAGGTGTTTAAGGTTCAAAGGATGAAATAATTGAATTGGTTCAATTTATGGAATTAAGATTTTAAGATTTCGTTTCATTGGCATAGACATGATTCCCAGACTACCAGCAAGAAATCTGAATAGAGCAATAAGAAGCTATATTATCTACAAATTAAACATTTTTGCTTTCCTTTAATTGGATTCCATGATGACAGATGTCAAATTAGATATTTACGGGTTATTACTATTACACAATGCTTAGTGTTGATTATTTCCCTTTTAGCTGTAAGTCCAACAACAATGGACATATTTTGATATTGTCTAGAGTTGTGTTCAGTCATGTATTTCCATTGCGTATCGAGAAGGAAGATTATGCTTTAGGAGGAACACAGTAAGAACGTCGGGAGTGAAACCGCTCAAGAGTTTGAGTGTACATGTACATGTCTTTCTGGTTTGCTCTACTGGATGAACGATTGGGTGTTAGGAAGAATATGCAAGTAAATGTTTCGTCCACTTACCGTATTCTATTTTCCAGCCTGTAGTATCATCCACCCATAAAGCCATAATTCTAGCCGGTATAGTGAACTGGACAGTAACAGTCGAGCCGGCTGGTATCAATTTACGGGTAAAATTACCAAGTTGTATTTGAGGGGCTGGTACTGAGGGGTTATTCCACGAGAAATATACTTGTATCACCTGAAAACAATACGGAATGATAGATCACCTTACTAAAGGTTCTATGTGGAAAGCAGAAGCCGTGTGTCCTGCAATACAATTTAAAAGATATGTACACATTACACTTTGGACGCTGTTTCAAACTTTAAACTTTTCTTGATATTTCTTGCATTCTATATATCAGAAGACACAAGAACTACTAAGTCTGTTTGATTACCGATTACTTCATGTACTAACCTCGTCAGCGTCAACACTACCAGTATTCTGGACCTGAACTGATCCAGTAAAATTGACTCCAGCTGCTATAGAGTCAGAATAGATCAGATTAGAATAATGGAATGTGGTGTAAGATAGACCATAACCAAATGGATAGAGAGGTTCTGGTGGAGAATAACGATATGTTCTTCCTTCCATTGTAAAGTTCGTTATTGGTGGAATCTGGAAAATAGCGGGAATATCAAACAGGTATTTCATCTTAAAAAAAATTAACCGGTTTCCATTATCCAACTTTCATTTCAAATAATAATATTACCTATTCTCATTGAAACATATGTCTCATGCTCAACTAAATCAAACACGAATGAATAGTTTCATGAGAAATGGAAAGTCATTTGCTTGGAAACGTTGAAAATGTGGGACTTGAGTTCTAATCTCGACTGGAGTGTGAAAGTTCAATGACCTTGAATAAGTCATCTTCACTCATAATTCCAGTCCACCCAGATGTTAATGGGTACGGATAATCCGGGAAAGAGCAATACCAAGAGGTTTGGCTAAGGGCCAGCTGCAGGTAGAAGGGATCCTTGTCACGGTGGACTTGTAGACCTAAGTTATTATCCTTGTAAAATATAGAAGACGTTTCTTTTTTTTCTCTTTCTTTCGTTTCTTTCTTTATAAGTTTAATGAAGCCAGTTATGCCACAATTCCTACGCAGCTTAATGTGGAAGTTTACCTGCTCATCGCTCGCTGGCCATGTGATGGGTAATCTACCAGCCGGTACTGAGAAACTGCCGTTAGACATGGTCAATACGTTATACAAGGCATCCCCAGTAGCTTGAGACGGGTAGAAGACTTCCAGGATAGATGTTACACGATCTTCACCATCTGGCCATCTCAGATCTACTGCTCCGGCGTTAAACATTACCAACACTATCGGAGTCGTCGGTGGGCCTACAACCAACAAGGGCCAATAGAAATAACAGTCCATATAATTAGCAAAGTAAAAACTCAATTTACGCCGAAGTTCATCTTGGTAAAGACAATGCTTTCCAGAAAGTGCAAGTATAACTTCTACATGAAAATGATCAAAAAGCAAGAGACCATAAAAAACCTATCCTTAAAACTTGAGAGTGCTTTGTAAAATTTCTTTTTTTAACATTATTGACACGCAAAAAGAAGAACATTTGATCTTACTATTGGCGACAACATCCTTTAATATATCTAACTGGTATCCGGGGAACGAAATATTCATTCTATCATGACCTTCTTTTTCCACGTCATTTCCTGTATAAAAGAATCAGCTTAAAGAGATTTTCTAAGTTATGTTTATGTATCGGGAACATTGATAGCATCAATTTGCACCACATTCATTTTGAATCAAACGTTTGTAGTTTCTGCAACTCCATTAAAGCTAAGTGTGAAAGCGGCACTAATCGCGAAATAACAACAAACGCTTAAAAATGAAATAAAATGAATGGATTTTTATGCCATTCTCTTCTGCATCTTATTTATTGAATTGCAGGAATTGTTGTAAACCTCTTTACGGTGTAACGGTTAGAGTTCCCAAATGTATTTTTAAAAATTCAACCCTAGTTCGTTCTGCAAATCAATTTGAGATACATACATTTTGTATGTGTTAATGATAACTGCCCTGGTGTTGCGAGAACGTATAAGATAGAACTGGCAAAATACTTTTTTGAAGCGTCTTGAAAATATACACCATATTCGTTACATTTACCTAAACCAAGACAGACGATGATGACGTCTGATTTTTGAACTGCTTGAATTACCGCCGTCTGGTTATATTGTAAACAGTTATTATCGCCAAGGCAACCATTAGTTGATGTGACAGAATGAGCTAAATATTTAGATAAAGTTTCTAGTGGGGTGGTAGTATAGGTTGGCATGATGGTGGGAGAGTAATTTCCGGTCTGGGCTGCAGGGTTGTTGATCATTGGTCCAACTATCTGAAATATAATGTCATTAAAATACTTTATTAAAATTTTATATTTTGTAATTGCAATTGGATACAAAACCCTAAAGAGATCAAAGGCATGGCGAAGACTCTAAAAGACTTTGTGTGACAGATGACATAGACTTTCCAGTCCCTAATATTATGTACTCAAACATCTAGAAATTTAATTTGTTCATTTCCCCTTTTTGGGAGTAAAAATTATATACTTCATCAGTTATAATACCCAATGTACTGGGTATTGTCACGCGTCTATACGACTAGAGTCAATACGTACTGCGACACTGTCATATTTGGTTTGCTTCATTGGTAGAAAATCTCCTCGATTTTTTAACAGGACAAAAGATTTCATAGCGGCCTCGACAGATAGCATACGATGGGCTGGAGTTTGAATGATGGACAGGTCAAGCTGTTTGTAAGGTACCATCTCTGGTGGATCAAATTCGCCAAGCCTCAATCTTGTATACCATGTTGGTTTTATTAAATCTCGGATCAGATTCTCGCTCAGTTTGCCTTCCTGTATGGCCTGATCTACAATATAGTCACAAGTGCCATTACAGATTGGAACCAAAGTGTGCAAATTGATATATTAAGAAAGTAAAATAAGGTAAAAAAAAAAGGTTCGTTTGGGGCTAGTTCTTAAAAACCTTATTATTTTACAATGCTTATACCTGTAGGTTATGTAGAGCAGTGATTGGTTTCGTTGATGATATTACAGTGATGATAATAACCAATCAGATATATATTTATTATTTATTATTTACAGAATAAATAAATAAAGGTAATTATAGTCTGAATTTGAATCATCGAATTTCTGAAATTGACTCCAGTATTCAAAATGATGGATTGACTTGAATGCCTTTGTCGTTAAGAAAATTGATTTTTGATTTCTAGTTGTCGATGTAATTAGGCACTTCTTTGGCATTTCTTCATATTCATTCTACAGGTAGTTTTTTTTAAACAACGCCGTTCAAAAAAGATTTGTATTTGTTATTATAGTTGATTCGGAAACTAATCATCGAAACCGGTTCCTACAATCATAAAGGATTGACATAATTATTACTTACCCATAGAGAAATAAGCATTGTCCTTATCTTTGGTTTTTGGACCAGCAGCATTGATATTGCACCCAGCATTCAGACTACCAGCTACAATATCTACTGAGTTATTATAATAATCATGACCATATTTCATTCCTTCTATAGCTCCAGCATCGCTGATAACATAGCCCTTAAATCCCCAGTCAGTCCGCAAAATATCTACTAGAGTCACTTTATCAGCACAGGCAGGTACCCCATTTATACTGAAAGTTAAATAGATATGTTATATTTCAATGTTCCGAAATGTATTTTTAGAAGGAGTTAGTAATGACAAATATTAATGACACGAAACTGATAACCAATTAGGTTCCAAGGATCATAGGTTTTTACCAATAATTTTGTTAGCCATTCTGTTCCTGGTTGTAGCATGTATAGAACAAGACAAACATACGTCAACCGCCAACGTGCAAATCCCTTATCTCGGCATATTCAAGTTAAAACGTCTGTTTGTTTTCTTTTGGCTTTATTATATACATGTATAATCATTAAATAGATTATTGGGATTCTAGTTGTCTGAGGATCCAGATGGATGTTTTAGCCATTGTTTACGAAAAACAGGTAAAAGCATTCCGTTTCTTTATGAGAACAATTGTCTTTGGCAATATTAGTTACTTGTACCTCTGTAGAAGGTAAAGACAATTCCTGTCCAGTTGATGTAGAGCAATAAAATATGTGTTGGGAACAAATACAAGCCTACCTATTATAAGCACAGAGTAGTCCATAACTACCAGCATCAATACATCCTTTAAACCCTGGTAAAAATGTCATCTGTAAATCTCGCATTGAAACCTGAAATATATATTGAAGATGACGTCGCAGTTGGGTGTATAACCAACCATTATTCCTCTGAATTTAAATTTGTTAGGTTTAATATATTGTAAAAACATTCCCCAGCTATAATGTTCTGAAAAAAATGTCAGTTTACTAATTTAAAGATTCGTAGTGCATGAATAGAAGTTAACACATCGCTTTTTATTTACAAAACGTTATCAAATATTAACATGTTTTCGTTCACTGACCTTGGCATCAAATTTCATTCTAGAGACAGGATAGCTGTCTGGACCACCGGAAGCGGTATAATGTTTACAGGTTGCTGTCATTAAAGCATATCGTGAATTATCTCCCTGGATTCCTTTAACAAAAACACGAGCATAAACGTCGGCGAGGAAAGGATCTTCGCCCCATGTTCCCTGTAAAAAAATAATTGTGAAGACTTTATACAGTCCCCTAACGGCTCCACCAAAATGCGATCAAAAAAGCTTCTTGGTAACCAAACCGCTTCTAGAAGAGAGTGTCGATAAGAAGAATTAACTAAACGCAGGTTGATGTTTCGTCCTGTGACTTTTCTTCAAGGTACACGAAACGAGACTTTTAGATCTGCATAAAATTAGAATACGTTTTATTGTATACAGTAAGTGTAATAGCTAATGTAAAATTAAGTGTTCTTCTTATCCTCTTTCAGACTAACCTCATTTCGTCCCCATCTGGCATCTCTGTAAATATCTAAATTTGGACTAAAACAACTCAATCCTTTATGAACACCATATTCACCATGTTTTAGGAAATAGTTATTTTTAGCTCTTGCTTCCAGGGCAGAAACCCTTGCAACGGCATACATCAAGTCTGGGCTGGAATCAGAATTAATCTTCAGTAATACATAAAACAAAACGATACCTATCTACATTCTACAGAGAATTTCATTAACAAAAGCTGTGATAGTTATCATTTATTTATTTGGATGGCTGAACATTTTCTGACCCTAATCTCAACTGTATTGTAAATGAAGTGAAATGAATGGAGTTTTACGTCCTACTTTTCGGTGAACTGTATTTTATACCACAATAATTAATTATGAAATTTCAACCAAGGAATGTGAAAATGTGATAAAATAACATAAGAATAACTCTCACGACTAAAAAACGATTTACTATTCTACAGTTGTTACTGTTGGTATTCCGATAATGACAATATATAGTTATCGCGACTATGAATATATAGCTATCGGGAATATGTTATAATGATCGTATGCATATATTCAAGTACTTATTTTCCCTATTGCCGACATTCATAGTCGCGACAATATCCCAATGTAATACTACATACGGAATGCGGAATGGCTTTTTTTGTTCTTCAATTATATCTCTTAATTCTAAATCCCTTTCTTTTAATTTGTACGCTAAATTCAACATTTGTCTCTTAATATGGACACTCGTATACAAAAATCATTATTTGTATTGAAAATGAACATTCTTCTAAAAACATTCGGCTTTAAAATTATTGACTGGAGAAAGGCTTTACTTACCTGAAAGCAGCAGCCAGACCAATTGATTCCGGAAAAGAGGTCGCATTCCCTGCCCCGACATCACCACGACCACAATTCGACCACCATGAGTACGCTCCAATATCAAGTCTCGATATATCTGGAGTGGCTCCAGTACCCTTGGCCAACTGTCCCTGGATCTCCTCAAGAGTTAATCTACCTACTAGGTCATCAACTCGATCGTCCCAGGGAAGGATTGGATCCTGAAATGGATAATGATATCCGGTACTAGGAACAACTAGCAAGGAAACAGCCAGAAGCATAATCCGGACTCCTTCCATCTCTCCAATGTTAACAGATCCTTGTTGGAATAGAGCCCTTGGAACAATGGCGAAGTAAGTTGTGGTCTCCCCTACACTTATCTTAAAGCAGGTTGAATAACTTCACCTTGGCACAATTACTATATCAAGTCCCTTTTTTAATCTTTCGGGGTTTGTCTGACCTTGAAGGGAAGGCCTCAAATAATAATTCATAAGTCATTCAATGTGCTGCTCATAGACTCTATAAACCTTTTTGTACATCATATTTTTCTAGCGGCTTTTCCTATCTACATCGCAAAGTTCAATACAATTCCTGCATTATTTAAGTAAACTGTTGAGACACTTTAGTACGCTTTAGTATCAAGTACTCTAGTCTGTTTTACAGTTTTCTAACGTTCTTTTATACTTGTATTTTTTTACATCTTTTGTTGAGGAAAGTTTCAATCAGAGGTATATTTATTTAAACGATTAGCTTACCTGAAACACTTTCCAATGACATATTTGACTTTACTCGCTGAAGATCAAATACAAAGTGACGAAAAAAATAGAAAAGAAATAGACTTAGAGAAGAAAAGAGTTGAACTCATCTGAATACAACAGTAATCAGTTATTGGATACGAGTGAAACCTTATCAAATTAGCTGAAGATTAAAAGTTAAGTATAGGTTAATGGTCGAAAAATTGTCAATAAGTCTAATAATGACCGTTGACGAGGACCGAAGGTCCGAGTTATACGGTCATTATTAGACGCATTGACAAACTTGAGATCCATTAACCAACTTAAAATACAGATTAACAAAAAACAGCTCACTATAAACTCACTAGAGTTTTATTTACAAACAAACCTGAAATCAAAACGTTTAAGCCCTTTAATTCAAGAATCATCCATATTCAGACTATGTGTCAATAACAATGAACCAACCAATATGGCAGCACCTAGTGTTTCGAAAAAAGTTTCATTTTTTGATTCTTTAATACTTATATAAATCAAAAGTAAAGATGTTCTAATGAATGGGAAAACTTTGTCAGTTTGTCTAATAATTCCCGAATTAACTCATAATCGGCCTATTACGTTGGAAATACCTAGCTAACATCTACCAGAACTATCCATAAAACACAGATGGACCTTCCTGTGAATGCACGAAATAACAATGAAAAAACGCCTAATTTATCAATTGGTAAGCTTATTTGACAAGATTTGAAATACAACTTTAATCGATGCTGACAGATTTCGCCCTAATTAATAATTAATTATCTTTTTCATTTGAAAGTAAGGATTTGAAGATAAACTTTAAGTTTTAATTGGACGTAACATTGAACACTATACATTTTGAAACCTGGATTAGTTCTCTGAATAAAGTATAAGTGAATTTAATGTGAGTAGTTGTCAATCTAATCCCCATTCATTGTGGGCAAGTGGCTGATATTTAGAGTCCAATATTGACTTTAATAATGGACTCTTGGCCAGTACCAATATGTTGGATATTGGTACGCAAAAAACAAAGGGTGACATCATATCTTTATTTTAACACTAATTAACGAGGTTTACTATTAGAGAGACAGCTAAATCTGATGTAAAAAATACTTAAATGACATATTTATGAAATTTTTTGATGTGGCCTGTTTATTGACGAGCTTTATCTCTCACAAATACCATCATTACAAAAACTTTGATAAAGATGTCCACAATTTTCTGTTGTTTTGAAGATATCTATATCACCAGCTACTTGGTTTGCCCTTATCTTAATTTCAATCCGGTTTCCCCCACGCAAGGGATGTTTGTCAGAGAGGCTGACATGGAAAAGCGTCTAGTCGTTCGGATGGGACAACAAACCGAGACCCCGTGTGCTACAGACTGTGCACGTTAAAGATCCCTCGACAATTGCAAATCGCAACAAAGTTGGCTAATGACGCTGTCCTGTCAAAATTGTCCCCATTGTCCCGTCTTCATACACTCAATAGGTGTAGAAGAGTAGGACGCCATTCATTTCATTCATTTTGTATCCTAGTTGACACTATTGCTCTGTTTTGAGACTATATTCTCTTAGCCAGATTTAATCCAGTCTTCAATATCAACATTTTCTTTGACTAAAATGATACAACTGAAATAAGAAAGAGTTAAAGCGATCTAGGCAAACGTGAGCCATTTTACCTCAAATCGGAAATATAAAAAAAAGGCAAATACATCTCTAGGTTCATGTAAAACAAAAACACAGCACAGCTCGTGGAAAGAGATTGACAATTATGAATTATAGAGCGATGAAAAGATCCAACTGTTTCATTCCCAGGCTACTGTGTATATACTGTGTATGGAATTTAATTTATTGCCTTTCAATTGTCATCAAGGACACACTAAATTTTAAAAATCGTGAGTTTTGATGTAACTTGGTTTTGTATAAATTCTACGGCCATGAGTACCATCGACACAACCTGTTTCACAGTTGCCACAACTAAAGATGAAGATCCTAATCTGTCTGGTCGTCCTCATTGGTGAGTTTAGGAATAAGTTCTCTGAAAAGGGTTACTGAATCTAATATGAAGGGATTGTCCAATGATAAAAACACGAGGCGAGAAGGTGTTCCATCAACATTGACATAAAAAGGATTTTACCTTTGAGCTGCTTAAGCATCCATTGCAAAGTCGCATAGAAACAAAATGAGAACAGACTTTTAAACTTCTTTCGATCAAATTGAGAACAGGCATAAGCTTCATTTTCATTTCATCTTAATTTCAGCTGCTACCAGTGCCCAGCTGGAAAGAATTGTGGGGGGATCTAATGCCTCTCCAAATCAATTCCCCCATCAACTGTCTCTCCAGTATCAATCTGGTAGTTCCTGGGCTCATACCTGTGGTGCTGTTCTTATTGGACCCAGAAAATTCTTAACCGCTGCTCACTGCATTTCAAGCAGGTAAATTATTAATTTGTTTAATTAACTGGAGAATTTGAGAGCTGAAATTCGGTTCTAAATTGGTTCGGTCCTGAATTCCTATACTCACTACTTTTATTTATAACAAATGATATACAACAATCACTGTAAACAAATAGGAATATTGTAGACATCCTTTCTCATTTCAGCCGAACTTATCGAGTCATGGCCGGTTCTACCCAATTGAACAGTGGTGGAACATACTACACCGTCAGTAAAATTACCAACGTAAGTGGATTATTTAAACCAGAATAGCGCTAGCAGTCAACCTCGTGGGTATCAGCATGCGATCTGTGATCTGTCAACACTGCTTATACCTCATGGTAATTAGTAGTATAATAAGTTTTGTAGGTTAATGAAATCATTACCATATTAATATAATTTCAGCATCCCAACTACAATGGTAATGCTAATGGTTTCCCTAATGATATTGCTGTTGGTATCCTTACTAGTGATGTTACTGTTGGTGGAGCCATTGGTTTGGCTTCTGCAGGTAGCAGTTTTGCTGGCGGTAAATGTGACATCAGTGGTTGGGGCAGAACCTCAGGAACATCTTCCATTCCTAATGATTTGAAATATGTTTCAATGAACAAGATCACCAACAGTGAATGTACCAGCAGATGGGGCAGTAGCTACATCTTCAACTTCCATATCTGTGTATACGAGTCTGGTAAATCAGCTTGTAATGTAAGTATGAGAACACACAATAGATTAGCGACAGCAATCTTTTCCCAAACCTCCAAATCTCAATGTCACTTCAGAGGAAAGTTTCATCAGTGTTCATACCACGAATCTCACCAATGACAAGTATTCATGCTAATGATCAGAAGAGCTAAACGAAACCTGAAATCCTCATTTAGATACAGTAATTTTGACCTTTCAATATAATATTAATTATCTTGATATTCATCTTTAATTTACAGGGTGACAGTGGTGGACCAATGACCTGTACCAGTAACGGTCAATCTGTTCTAGCTGGTATCACTTCATGGGGAGCTACAGGTTGTCCTGGAACCAGACCCAGTGTCTATACCAGAGTTTCAGAATATCTCAGCTGGATTAATAGTATTAACTAAACTCAGTTGTTAAAATAAATATGTGATATTGAATAAAGTTTATTATTTATAACTGAAAATGACTTCTTTATAATATTTTTTGTGGTTTAACTACTCGTGAATATGGTGTAGTCATTAGGCGACTAGGCTCAGGTTAACCTTAAAACCGTAGAGTCTGAGAAAATATACCGAGGACAATTAGGTTTAAGATAATCTAATCTGGCTGTAGCTTTAATCAACTAGTTGTACCACCGGCATTAAGCCAGATGTCCCTGTTCTATTTTCCATTTAAAATTTAATCAGAAAGTCAACTGAGGCATAGGGATAATAACTTCCAAGGATTTCGCTTTTCATACCATAAATATCTTTTGATCGTTCTGCATGTTTCACCACAAATCCACATTCAAAACTTAAGTCTATCCTTCTGTTATGACTACATTTTTAGTCAGCCTTAGATTTATTCTAAAAGGACAGAAATTATGGGCAGAATAAAATCAACAAACTAAGAAACTTCTGCAGACCTGCCTGTCCAATATGGCAGCCGTCATCACTAACGGTCATATGATTTTCAAACACCATGGTGATTTCAATTACCTTATTTTATCATGGTGATGGTTGTATCACTAATATTCTACAGTCATGGGACTACAGCCATATGGTTTTATCACTTTTTTTCTGTATACTTTCTACCTTAGTATTTTCTAATTGACTGTTCGGATTGAAAACTTCTCATAAAAGTTATATGGTCGGCATCATAAGCTTTTTGAAAAATAAGATAATATTATGTATCGTTTATTAAAAACAGAACCAAAGTATTGCTTTATTCCGTCTAACATTCGTGCTTTGTTCTGCATTCACACAGGGAGCTGAATCATAAAAGTCTATAACTATTAAAGGACTGAGGATCCCCTTAATAGGGGGCCATCCTATCTCGAATAGGGTTTTGACATAGTTTTATTAACCAGTATTAAAATTAGCCACTAAACATCGTTTTGTTAGTGTGAGTAAGAGAACAAACGAGTGATTTTATTTGATTAGCTGAGGTTTTCTAGAAAGAATCTAGGGCCAATTTTGTTTGGTTTTAAAAAACGAATCAGGGTTGTTTGACATTTTTATAATTTAAATCCTCTAAAAACTGTTCGAAATCGATCGAAGCAGCATGATCTATGGAATTTCCCTATGTTAAAGGGGTGTACAACACATTGGCTTATATTTAGTTTAAACATATTTTATTGAGATACTCAAATGGATTGGATACAAGTTTCAAGTACTTGGTTTATGTCACAAGAGTTGATCTCACGAGAGCTGGTATCACATTAGTTGATATCACAAGAGTTGATATCACGAGAGTTAATACCACAAGAGTTGATATCACGAGAGTTGATATCACGAGAGCTGATATCACAAGAGTTGATTTCATAAGAGCTGGTATCACATGAATTGATATCACTAGAGCTGATATTTCCAGAGTTGATATCAAAAGAGTTGATATCACAAGAGTTGATATCACTAAAGTTGATATCACAAGATTTGATATCACAAGATTTGATATCACAAGAGTTGATATCACAAGAGTTAGCAAAAGTTCATTTTCGACAAGATTCAAACAGATAGGAGGAAGTACTAAAATTTAACCCATTCCTTTTTTTAAAACATTTATTAAACATTATAAGCTATATTTGTAATCGCTTACTAATAATATGAATTGACCAGCCGACATGAGTGCCCATATTAAACACATGTGCAAAATACCACTTGCAAGAAAAATATGGTAAAATTCTCTATCTGTATTCACTATTCAATATGTATAACAATTGATTTGCATTCTTTCTAACTGAATTTTGTATAATGATTTAAAGTTGGTTTCCCTTATTTTCATATATATACATATATATAACATAATTGGACCGGTAATACTTCTATCAATAGAAAGTAGGGGTGTTCTAATGACTGGGGAAAAAAAACAACATGGTCCCACAAGTCCTTAATTAACTCGTAATTAGGCTATTTATGACGGGATTTCCCTCTGTAGGGTACTACCATAGGTATGTACGTTAAGTCTCAAATGTCGTTCAAAAGTCGTTGATCTTTATTTTGATCATTCAGTCTGTTAATTCAGTACATAACCGGATGCTGTGGTTGTTAAGTATGCGTACTGGCCCACATTCCTTAATATTTTCCACAACAATAATGGCATTTTGGTATTCCATTTATTATCTATAGCAAAATGCAATAAAATGAATTAATTTAACTCACTAATAATAAAATACAAAATCAATTCTTATACACCTTCATTCATATGACGTGAACAAACAAGGAGTCTAAATTTAGCGCTTCAAAGCAGATCAGAGTCAAATGGATTCCACAAGCATCTTTACGTCCACATGGGTCTTTTGAACTTGAGAATTCATCGATTATTCATTAGAAACCACAATTAATCAATTAGTAAGCTTAATTAGGCTCTAATTAATGAGGGAAACCAACTTTAATTAAAAATGAACTATCTCTAAAACAAATTCACACTTTTGAAGATGGAAAAGGGGAAAAGGAAAAGGGCAAGTGAACGATGGCAAAAAAGGCCAGAAAAGGAGAAGGCCCTCTTCCTAGCTCTTTTCTTTGATATTTTCAATCTCAGTTTTCCCCTGTTTACTCGTCTGTTTCTCTCGTAGACGAGCAGCCGAGTTGCTTCGTTTTCAAATTGTAGTTACAAATTTATTTCTGTAACTGATCTTTTATAATATATGTTATGTCAAAAGTTGTTTATTGACACATGAATACACGTTTTATAAAAGTGGACTCCTGAACACAGGAAGGGTGTTGAAAGAATAAAATTTAATGTACCATACTAACCACTTATTGAGATAGAATAAAAACTATGAAATATAGTACGATCACAAGGTCCACCTGGTTTTCTCTCAGATTGTAGTATATTTTTTTTTATTCAATTTAATTTATTGTCTTTCAATGGTCATCTAGAACATCGTAAATTTTAGAAGTCGTGAGGTTTGAAGAAACTTGGTTCTGTATAAATTCCACGACCATGGACACCATCGACACAACCTGTTTAACAGTTGCCACAACTAAAGATGAAGATTCTAATCTGTCTGGTCGTCCTCATTGGTGAGTATCGGATTAAGGCAATCTGAGTTACGGCCCTTGATTTAGAAATTTAATCGGCGATATTACATCTAGCGAGAGTTGTTTATGAAACATTGATTATAAAACTAGATATACACAACTGGAGAAGGGCCTTCAAACCTTCTATCATCTTAATTTCAGCTGCTACCAGTGCCCAGCTGGAAAGAATTGTAGGAGGATCTAATGCCTCTCCAAATCAATTCCCCCATCAGCTGTCTCTTCAGTATCAATCTGGTAGTTCCTGGGCTCATACCTGTGGTGCTGTTCTTATTGGACCCAGAAAATTCTTAACCGCTGCTCACTGCATTTCAAGCAGGTAAAATCATTATTTTAATAACTGTGTGTTTCGTAACCGAAATTCGACCATATTTCCACCTTTATTTCTTTTTTTTACATACAACTATCTTTAAAATAGTGCAGAATAATTGGAGCTTTTTCTCATTTCAGCCGAACTTATCGAGTCATGGCCGGTTCTACCAAATTGAACAGTGGTGGATCATACTACACCGTCAGTAAAATTACCAACGTAAGTGGATTATTTCAACCAGTATGACGCTCACACTCAACCTGAGTGGGTATCTTCATTTGGTAAAGGCATATTGCTTTTAATAGAAACTTAGGTAACTGAGTGGGCATAGACACCCTGCTCAAATAATCTGCGATCTGTCAACACTGCATATACCTCAGGGCTATTCGTTACTGGCAAAATCGTTACCAGCTTATTATAATTTCAGCATCCCAACTACAATGGTAATGCTAATGGTTTCCCTAATGATATTGCTGTTGGAATCCTTACTAGTGATGTTACTGTTGGTGGAGCCATTGGTTTGGCTTCTGCAGGTAGCAGTTTTGCTGGCGGTAAATGTGACATCAGTGGTTGGGGCAGAACCTCAGGAACATCTTCCATTCCTAATGATTTGAAATATGTTTCAATGAACAAGATCACCAACAGTGAATGTACCAGCAGATGGGGCAGTAGCTACATCTTCAACTTCCATATCTGTGTATACGAGTCTGGTAAATCAGCCTGTAATGTAAGTACGATTCCAAACAAATAAACGATCTTTTACAAAACTTCAAATCCCAACTAGCTTCATGAAAGGAAGTTCATCCTATTGAAAATATATCAGAGAAACTTAGGTTCAAAATAATTTTGTTTACCATTTTCACGAATGACTTTGTAAGACTATACTATTATATGATCACGCCTTATGAATGGTTAATGGTAGAAGTGCACCTATGTAATAATGGTTGCACTGCCATTCTCACTTGATATTTTCTGCTTGTAAACGCTATATAGATAGAGAGCTCTAAGCAACTTTCAGAATAGATACAATGCCTTGTCCTATACGCGACTATATTGTATATACGACATAATATTACTAGTTCTAATATTAATTCTAATTATATTTTGGTATGTGTTAAAAACAGGGTGACAGTGGTGGACCAATGACCTGTACCAGTAATGGTCAATCTGTTTTAGCTGGTATCACTTCATGGGGAGCTACAGGTTGTCCTGGAACCAGACCCAGTGTCTATACCAGAGTTTCCGAATATCTCAGCTGGATTAATAGTATTAACTAAACTCAGTTGTTGCAATGAGTATGTGATATTGAATAAAGTTTATTGATGATGGTTTTATATGACTGTTTATACACTTATTAACATCCAGTGATATTATACTATCCTTCTGATGGGGTAATTTTTTAAAAAATACTACAGGCAAGACGGTAGTTTTATTAACCAAAAGCTCGTCCAAAGCATGGCAAAATTGAAAGAAAAACGTTATACACTTATGACATTTCATTCGGGGTAGTAGGTCTCATAAAATTACTTACATACCACAATTATAAAAGATTTCCTTTGAAATACTATGGTACTCTGGCGCCGGAGTAAGAAAACGTATAAACCCAGATAAATAATAATAATAATAATAATAATAATAATAATAATAATAATAATAATAATAATAATAATAATAATAATAATATCTTTATTACAAAAGGGTAAAAAAATTAGGCCATACAATATCAATGAGCATCAAGATAAGATCCTGAGTACCCACCGACAGGCCTGTCTTCCATTCTGCCCCTTATAAACAACACAACTAAAACATACACAAAACAAGAAATAATTACATGTATATACAACAATCGAAAGTTAACAATGAGAATGATATTTAAACTCTATGTACATAACGATAGAGGGTTATATAAGAAAAAAAGGAAAAAAAGAAAAAAAAAAAAAAATCATGATGACAAACATTCAATGCAAATTTTAAAGTGTAAATTTCAGATAGATTTTTGAATGGACAGTTTTAACAATTACACAAGTACAATCCATAACATTGACAATGATATTGTAAAACAAGCAAATGGAGAAGATTTGGAAGCCGAAAGAGTCAGTTCATGTGCTGCGAGCGGGCTACCCAACCCCACTCCATTTCATATTTGTCTATGGAGGGGTAGATAGGATTTATCCAGGCTCTAGACCAGCTGAAGGATGTTAACTCACCCCCTGACAATAGTAAGGTAACATCGATGGTCGTCGCTTGAGTTGACCAATATTGTAGACACGAGTTGCACCCCTTTGACGAGTAACCCCTCTAATGTAGGATTTTAGAGTGGGAATAACTTTAAATAAATTTTTTCGAATCAAACGAACGGGTAGTGGAGTGAAACCAGTACTACAGAGAAACACTGGTGTTTCAAAATCTTAATAATTAGAGAACCTAGCGCACTGGTCGACACAAGCTGAACTGGTCAAGTCTTGTAGGCATGAGTTTCACCCCTTATTTCGACTTCATTTATTGGGTACCAAACAAAACACCAACATGAGCAGTACTAATATTTTTAACGTTGGTTAGGTAATAATATACAAAATATAAGTCTAGTTTATATGTTATAATTCGTACCTGAATTTGCTACTGTACATATATTAACGATTTTGACTTGCTAGTTGAGATTATTTGACGTACAACGACATTTTGTTTAAAATAATGGAAATTTAGCTCATCCTCTGTATTATAATGTATTGGTTATTTGCTTAATAGGGACCTTTATTGTCTCAAAACGTATGGGTAAAATAGTCTCTGAGATACAGAAGCTCAACACTTCAATACAATATTTTTAAGTACATTTAACATTAGCTGGTCTATCTTCAACATTACCCTAACCTTTATTCTGTACTATATTCTCTGCTAGAATAATCTATGAGTATAAGTAGAATGAAGTATGCAGTATGACAAGGACTAAAGGATGAGCAGTTTGTTATTGTCTTTCACAGAGTAACATGGTCGTTTCACTGTTACTTTTATATCCGTATAGACCCCCGACACTTTAGGATAGTTCATGAAAGTGAAAAACTGATTTTCTTTTTACCCGATTGCCTCTATTCTTTGGTGACAATTACATTTCGGCCAAGTTTCCTCAAAATTAGCCGTTAACTCTAAAATTCTTTAATAACAACAATGTTAGGCTGAAAACCAAGAAAGTTACTACAAAAATGTTATTAGAAAGTTACCAGAAAAATGTTATTAGAAAGTTATTGGAAAGTTCGTTATATTGAAAGTGTTATTAATCAGGACAATCACATGTATATGGAATGTTTATGTCAAAATGTAGAATTTTTTGCAAAATAGATTCGATTGAATTGTAGACGATAACTATGACAATTAAAGCTCGTATTGTCATAAACTTTCTTTTTGTATGTTAGTATGAGTTAAAAAATAGAAAGGTATCATTAAAATCCCTTCGAAACTCAAGTGCAAGACAAAGATTCAAAATGCTAACAGGTAGTAAGCTATAACTCCTGCGACAATACTTGTACCTCATTCTTCAATTTTAGATCAAAAATTTGATTAACAATTAGTCACACCAATACTCGGCGTTGTCTAAATCAAATTAAATTTCGTCAAGCATTTCTTAATTTTTAGTAGGAGCTTTAGGTCCTACTCCTAATGGGCTAATAAAGAATGGCAACACCCGGACAGCAGTGATCTGTCGAGGAATCGTTAACTTGCACAAACTGTATCACAGTCTCAGTGGCCTTGGTTTTTTTTTACCCATCCAACCTACATCACTGACAAAGGGTTACCTCATTTGAAAATCGGAAAGGCTATCTCGACCTTTTCCTGGATTGAACCTGAACCTACAACCTAGCAAGCATCTAACTCACTGATCCACCTAAGCTCCTTGGTAGTTGGAACCACTTACTGGAGTATATAGAGATTGAACATATTGATGTAGATGCCATTAGAAAGGAAAGTGTTAGAATGTGATCAGAGAAGAAGAGTAAGGACAATCATGCGGCGGTATTAGTTAGTTCATTAGATATTCGTGCATTACGTCGAAGACTTGCCATTGGCCTTCGTCGTCCAATTCATTAATCGATTTGATACTGACACTATCGAACGCCTAAATTTTTTATGTTTTTTAAGTAGGCTCAGTGGTAAATAAAAAAAAATGCTTAGTTTTACAGCTTGATGTTAGGGTTTATTAAAATAATACAATTTGATTGATCAGCTGTATGAAATATTGGAATTTCGTGATCTTTAAGCCCAGAGAATAATTTACACTTACGTGATGGGAAAATATAGTTCCATGTGAGACAGGATGTGGCTGAAAAAATCCCTTAACAATTAAGCACTTAATAGCTCATTCTTATTTTCTTGCTTTGTGGCCCGTCCAATCCTCTCAACTATTTTAGAAGTCGCGATACTTCAAAATATGCACAGATGAGAACATCTGGGTACAAATCAAAACATACAAACTAGACATTATTACTTACACTATGTCCATGTTTTACTTCGTCCCCGGATGTAAAAAAAATCCTCGACTTTTGATGGACATGTTTTGGATATATCTATAACCCCCATCCAGAGAGACTGTCTGAAGACAAAGGTTATAAAAATCATAACAACTGGCGAAAAGGTGATTTATCTAGTGGTGTCTATAAACCTGACCAGTTCAGTTAGTGTCGATCAGTACTCTAGGTTCTCTAAGTATTAAGATGTTGAAACTGTAATATTGTTCAGTAATAATGGTGACTCTTTATTTAACGTTCGTTTGATTCGATATTATTAATTAAGTATTGCTGAAGAAATATCTATCGCCAATGTTATGTTAGACTAAATATTCTATAAATAAGGTATTATCTGTCAAAGGGGTGCAACTCGTGCCTACAATCTTAGTTAATTTTTCCGACGACCATTGATTTGCGCCAGGAATATATAATAAAGAAAAAAAATCTCATATACTTGTGAAATAAAAGAGACTTTATGGGATCCTTTAGACCCCCGAGAGTCATTTTATTCTCTCGATTTTGCCATGCTTTGGCCGATATTTTGATTAAAAAATAACTGTCTTGCTTGTAGTAATTTAAATTAGCCCGCCAGAAGAATAGTATAGTGTATAAATAGTCATATAAAACCATCATCAATAAACTTTATTCAATATCACATGACCATTTCAACAATTGAGTTTAGTTAATACTATTAATCCAGCTGAGATATTCTGAAACTCTGGTATAGACACTGGGTCTGGTTCCAGGACAACCTGTAGCTCCCCATGAAGTGATTCCAGCTAAAACAGATTGACCATTACTGGTACAGGTCATTGGTCCACCACTGTCACCCTGTAATTATTAAATTATTAAAAAATGAATGATATATTATTAGAATTAATTTGAGAACTACATTTATGAACCACATCGTATATACAATAATAGTCTTGCATAGGACAATAGTATCTATTCTGAAAGTTCCCTAGAGCTCCATATTTATATAGCGTTTACATGAAGCAGTTATCACGTGAGAATGACAGTACAGCGATTATAACAAAGGTGCACTTCTACCAGTAACATATCATAAGGCGTGATCAGACTAGTATAGTCTTAGATAGTCATTCGTTACATTCAATTGCAGAAAAAAAATTGGAACCGAAGTTCTGTGTTTTTTAAATCAGACGAACTTTCTTGCTGAAGCCAGATGGGATTTAAAGTATATTTGTTTGGAATCATACTTACATTGCAAGCTGATTTACCAGATTCGTATACACAGATATGGAAGTTGAAGATGTAGCTACTACCCCATCTGCTGGTACATTCACTGTTGGTGATCTTGTTCATTGAAACATATTTCAAATCATTAGGAATGGAAGATGTTCCTGAGGTTCTGCCCCAACCACTGATGTCACATTTACCGCCAGCAAAACTGCTACCTGCAGAAGCCAAACCAATGGCTCCACCAACAGTAACATCACTAGTAAGGATTCCAACAGCAATATCATTAGGGAAACCATTAGCATTACCATTGTAGTTGGGATGCTGAAATTATAATAAGCTGGTGACGATTTCATAAACCTACAAAAATTATTATACTACCAATAGCCCTGAGGCAGTGTTGACAGATCATAGTTCGCATGAGGTTATCCACGAGGTTGACTGGTAGCGTTATTCTGGTTGAAATAATCCACTTACGTTGGTAATTTTACTGACGGTGTAGTATGTTCCACCACTGTTCAATTTGGTAGAACCGGCCATGACTCGATAAGTTCGGCTGAAATGAGAAAAAGCTCCAATTATTCTGCACTATTTTAAAGATAGTTGTATGTATCATTCTTAAAAAAAGAAATAAAGGTGGAAATATGGTCGAATTTCGGTTACGAAACACACAGTTATTAAAATAATGATTTACCTGCTTGAAATACAGTGAGCAGCGGTTAAGAATTTTCTGGGTCCAATAAGAACAGCACCACAGGTATGAGCCCAGGAACTACCAGATTGATACTGAAGAGACAGTTGATGGGGGAATTGATTTGGAGAGGCATTAGATCCTCCCACAATTCTTTCCAGCTGGGCACTGGTAGCAGCTGAAATTAAGATGAACGAAGGTTTAAAGTCCCTTCTCCAATTTTGTAAGAGTTTATTTCTAACTTTGTAATCAATATTTCATCGAATCTAAAGACTATTTTCTGATGTAGCTACAATGTAGCCATGTCAACAGAAAATATTGAAAATATCTCTCGCTAAATGTAATAACGCCGGTAAAAATTCTGAGACAAAGGCCGTTACTTAGAATGCCTTATTCCGACGCTTACCAATAAGAACGACCAAACAGATTAGGATCTTCATCTTTAGTTGTGGCAACTGTTAAACAGGTTGTGTCGATGGTGTCCATGGTCGTGGAATTTATACAGAACCAATTTTCTTCAAACCTCACGACTTCTTAAATTTACGATGTTCAAGATGACCATTGAAAGACAATAAATTAAATTGATTAAGACAAAATACACTACAGTCTGGGAGAAAACCAGGTGGACCTTGTGATCGTACTATATTTTATAGTTCGTTTTTGAAGGTGATTAAACAGTACATTTATAATTCCATGAATACTCGTTCTGCCTTCAGTGGTACCATGTTTCATTTATTTTATACATGTATTGATAACTAAGAGACGGGGGTAAATTATCAATTAATATTCCCTTTTCTGTGTGTATGAACTGGGCACTTATGGACGTTTACTGATTTTGTTATTCGTGTACCATCTTTTTTGATTTCATGTTCATAATGATACATTATAGGATGGTTTATGTGTATGTAGGGGACACATTTCTCTATTATTGTTTTGTTTTGTTTTGTTTTGTTACTGATATCCGTTCAATAACGAACGTTAGAAGGTTTAAAGTTTAAAGTTTAAATCTAAAGATTTTCTGTTCGGTCCCTAGTTTTATCTTGTCATAAGTCGAGATAATATATTTACATTTGATACCCAGTTTACCCTTGATAGTGATGTAGTTCAGAGGGGTTTAGCTGGAACAGCGAAATACGTATGATTGTTTTGTCTGTGAACCTGAAATATATCTTCAAATCAAAATAGAGGAGGCTAATTGAAACATTTACTTCATTGCAAAGTTCATGTCTTTACCCGCCTTCAGCACAATTAAATGCCGAAGAGTACGGCGTAAAACTCCATTCATTTCATTCTTTATTTTCAGGTTTTATTATAACAATCTAGCCCGGCCTTAATAACCTCGACATACCCTGCCGTAATTTTACACATTATAGCCCAGCCGAGGTAAACATTGGCATTGGTCAATGGGGTTTCCTTAAAATGTATGAAGAAGGAATTTAGCCGGCACGTTAGACAACATAGTATATATATTTATAACAATTTATATTTTCAATATAAAAAATATACATTATATAAAACAATTATCCTTTAAAGAAACAGGTATATTTATTTCGATTGTGTCACAAACAATATCACGATGATTATTCGAGTTGACACCAGAAGTAAAAAGATTTTTACAGTTTGTTATTATAATAGTTTATATTGTGTAATATTCATAACAACAATTAACAGAGAGCTGTGTTTTCATACATACTTAACCTATAAACAACTCTTTCTTAGATCGAGTCCATTTGTCCACCAAAATAAGACTACAATTGATTTTTATCATTGACTAAAACAATAATTAATAACAACTATACGCCTATATCTCTTGGTTTTTATTCCACTAAAACTTAAAATTAGATTACAATTTCGTATCTTCTTGTTTGCTCATATTTCTAGTCTATAAGAAGTTTCCCATCAAATGTCTCCCAATGATGTTATCTTTAACCTGGGGGTGGGCGTAGCTCATCAAGGTTGCATTCACATTCACTTTATATGTATGAAGTTTGTCTGAATTCGCACAGTATGCATTCATTTATCACTTATAAAATTTCGTATTTACATTTTTTTTATTTTGGATCTTAAAGGGATACATGACTAAACATGAACGTAAACTATTAGTTCTCAAGAATGTGAGTATATGTTCATCACATGAACTAACCTGGTGTCATAAAGTAACAGAAATCCCTTAAAATCTGGAAAAACTCACAAACCTTAGTTATTATTGAAAAAAGCTTAATCAATTTATTAAGCGCCTTTCAATAATCAATTGCATTATTATGAATCAATACTTAGTTTTTAAGATTTATCAGAATTTATAACGATTCTGTTATATTATTCATGGCCGCAGGTATATTTACAGATGAATAGAGCTCTGATTGGCCAAGTTAAAAATTTTCAAATTTTATGTTCATTCTAAGACGTAGTATTATTTCAACGAGGATAACTACATCTACTTTTTATAGGCAAATAGCAATTTTCTAATTTTCAAGGCTCATATCTTAAGGTCTTAGTTGACCTTATGACCTAAACGAAGGTTAATGCGTTGAGACAATTTCAAGCTGTCACCTTTCTTGTATCATGGAATTCAGCGATTTGGTTTGGAATGCTGTAATCATTATGGCTTTGTATTGAAGAGTTGAGCATTGTGGTAATTTTATATAAATCAAAATAAGATCAAATTATCGTAGCCTGTCATATATTTCATAGAATTGCCTTTCGCCTCTACATTTTCAATAAATTTCAGTGATTTAACAATAACACATTTTCATCCCAACCTTGATAATATTTTGTATGTGAGCCAACAAAGTCGTCAATGTCCAGTATCGTGGTAGCCTAGGGCCAGTACACCTTCGTCGTTTGTTAAAATCAGTTATCAAAAGGTTATCGTTTTCTTCATACATAAACCCGTTGTGTCCCAAAATTAGATCATATCGTTTTAATGCATTTAATACTATTTTTATTAAGGATATAGTAGGATCGTAAGTGATAAAAATCAACAAGGATTAATAACTATCCCTAAATAGAGTATATTTTATAACTATTGTTATGATTTCGATTTAAAGATAATCGAACTTAGAACAGTATAAATATCCCTGATGATCAACAATCTTTAAGAAATCTGTTCTTCCTTCAGCCAAGATGGGACATTACAAGTCCCAATCTATATTATCCTTACTAGGGGTATTATTTCTTATTCTAGGAACTGTGCTAACAGAAGGTAGGTAGATCCTGTAAGAAATGTAATGTTTGATTTCGTTAAATTGGATTTCAGAGTTCTCTTTTTCACCACCCTCCAGAGATTAGACACAACGTACTGCAGTATGCAATGAGGGGGCACTTAAAGACAACTGTATTACAATATCATGTGCCGAGCATCAATGTAAAAAATGATTTAGTCCAGACTAGATAGCATTTTTCATAGTATACGGTATACGTCGTATAGCGTTGGTTTTAGTTCTAACACCTATCCATCTTTATTGCTTAAAGCTTGCGACATGTGCTTCAAGTTGTATAAAATGAGTAGTTTACTAATAGTTGTTTGAGATATGTACTACATCCATTAGGTAGTATGAGGCCAAAGCCGAAACTGGTCGGTTCCACTGATACTAGGAAACTTGTTATTAAATTATTATTTGTACAAATACAATCAAACAATGAAATGTTTGTTCCTCTTTCGCATCGCCCGTTAGGTGCCAAGGAGTAGGCCGTAAAACTCTATGGATTTCATTTACACCACATTATTGATGTAGTAAAACCCTTTCAACCCTCAACCTGAAATTGAGCTTGAACATCGTTTTACTGATACTTTTTACTAATTTCAGAAACAATCGTAACAACTCTTAATCCTAAAAAAGGAAGTTTAAATGGCGGAACTAAAATAGTCATCGATGGAAGCGGTAAGTAGAAAATTTTGCGGAAAACTTAATTGATTTCCTTACTGGAATTCTATTATATGCTTAAAGAGTATACTTTCGTGGTACTATTATTAAGATATAGTTTTCCTAAGAGGAAGTTATGGCACCCAATAGCAGAAGATCATATAAGGATTCTTTAGGACATACTGTAGAACATACTTTTTAGGACATGCTTTAGGATATGCTTTAGGTTATGTTTTAGGACATACTTTATGACTTACTCTAGGACATGCTTTAGGATATGTTTTAGGATATGTTCATCTTAATCTATCTTCACAAAAACACCTCAATATTAAAGCAATAGCTACCCTGACCCATTAAAGATATCGTAAGAACAATACCTTCTATGGAACCTTAGAGTAGAACAATCGAGTATAAATTTAAACAAGAACAAGGGCTATCTTGTAACAAAATCAAAGTCAGTTATTAGTACGTATCGATTCAATATATTTATTCAAAAAACGTTATGGAAATCCTCATTTTATCATTTTCAGGATTCGCCAGAGACCAGTTTAATTTCGGGGAGGGGAATGAAAACATTGGAAACAATGTAACATTTGTGTCATCAACTCAAACTTACCCTTGTGAGATTGAAAAAGATGGTTCTCATGAACAACAACTGATGTGTTACACTGTGTAAGTTATTTATTAACAATTAAATATACAATTTAGCTATGTGGACTCTCTGCAAGGACATTAGATCCAGCCAAAAAGTTATCTTTAAAAACTACCCATTGCATCGGTTGCAACACCTGCAACAGTAGAGTTCAAACCCAATAATATCATTTGTCGTAGAGCAAAAAGCTTTAAGATTACAGACCATCCTCAAAGACCTTTTCCCCAACGTTAGCGCTACCAGCCTATTGATCAATATTTCCATGAAACACCACGGGCTCTCCGAAAAGGGATAAACAGAATCGAAGACTTGCGTCAGGTGGGAGAGCTAGTATTAAAAGTAGCTCGCAAATATTGACAGGGGAAGTCAATCTAAATTCCACAGTGTTAGACAGCAATTCATAACCTAATATTTCTGACTCCATGCTTCTCTACTATGTTACAGGTCTCCTTCATGGGGACAAAACTCATAAATCGATCTCCAATAACCACGTATTTATTCTCTCTATAGACCTATGCCTGAAGATGACTATTATGTTCGGGTATCGGTAGATGGCGTTGATGTGCCTGAAGAAAAACATTGTACTAACAACAGGGACAACTGTAAATTCAGGGTAATTATTGTTAAACTAATTAAAGTAATCAGAGGTTACATTATAGGGGGTCAATCTGAATCAAACTTTACAGACGAATATGGTAAGTGTGGTAAAACTGAATGCTTGCAAAGAGACACGGACATAAAAAAACTTCGATAGAACAAATCACTATCTTCTTTGGTGTTAACAAATGTTTCTTGAAACATTACCCTCACTATTTCAGCCGGAATCAGACTTCACACCAACCATCACTGGAATCTCTCCACGCTCGGGTAAACCAGGTAAGTCAGTCAGTTCGAAACTCGATTCAAGGGCCTAAAAACGAAGATCAGTATGTCGCTTTATTTTATTATAAACTGGTCAGGATTCAGTTCAAGATAATGGTAAGCCTAAATAACTAAATCTACCAAAAAAGTCTTTCAATGACGGAGAGCCATCTTGACGTTTCTGTGGGGAAAAGTCAGCCCCAATTCATTCATAGAAACACCAGTGACCTGTGTCTATACATTACACGAAATCGTCAATGTTGCCGAAGCTAAATTCATCCCAATGAGTACTGCATTAAAGTAATAACCTTATTGAAAGATTGACGTAATTTCAGGAACCAAGATAAAGATCCGCGGTCGATTGATCAGTGATAGATATGGCAGTAATATACCGTTTAGTTCCAACGGTTTATCTCAGAAAATTCTCAGGTATGATAACCATTAGACTGCGTTGAAGTTGGTAAAGGCCACGTCCGCGTCCAGTAGAAGCTGATGCCACAAACTAAATAGTTCTTGGAAGATGACAAGTAAACGTCTGCTTCATGATATCGTGCACTAGGTTCGTTGATAGATAACAAATAAACGTCTGTTTCCAACTAACTGATATCGTGGACAAGGTTTGTTAGTAGATGACAAGTTAACAGTCTTCAGATCATTCTTTGGAAACATAGACATAATTTAAATTAGTTCAATTTCTTTTCAGAGTGTATTTAGGAGGTCAAACGTGTGAACTGAAAAATTTGGAAACAGATGAATTGTAAGTTCCATCTTCATCTTATTATCAACCTATCTGTTTATTGAAGAACAGGATACACATCAGACAGAACTTTGGTCCACCTTAAGCTACGGAACAACAGTCTCAGATTGGTTTTGAATTAAATCTTATGTCCAAACTTGTGTTATGCATAAAACAAACATCATATAAAAAACCTTTTGTGAGCCCATAACACTGTGGTACCCATAATAACGTTTAATTGTTTCATCTTAGTTATGGTCTGGCTCTGGATAACGAGGGTAGAAGTTGGAATGGTGATATGAACTGTAAAATGGATGGTACATTTATTGGTAAGTTCATACATCACTATACATCTATCATTTTAATTTTCAGTCGGATTCGTGTTTTTCTTGTAATTTTTCAGAACTAAGCGTTTTATATCGGCATTATCACAAATACCTTAGAAAATTGTATCAGTTCTTACGATACTGACGTCAAAAAAGTTTAAGTGGAATTAAAAAAGCCACAGACGTCCCAAGATTGAAATGGTTCAATTTAAAGGCACATCAATCCCTTCCGGTTTAATAAGATATCTGATCCATAGAGATTTAAATGTCCTGGAAGATTTAAGTTTGCAATATTTCTATCTACAGGACATATGAATGCCAGTTTTCTTGTTGAAGATTACGGAAGGTAAGAGATCATTACATATTCCCATAAACACTTATTATTAGATCATTCGACATTTTTCTGAAATGAGTTCTAGGTGACATATTTTGATTTGTTCAAACTAACCTTATTGGAACTGAAAGGTTGTTAGATTACAATGGAAACGAAAACAAAGAGAATCGAATAAATAAATAATAAAGACCAGAGAAGGCTGGTTGAAACGTCGTTGAAATAAATTTAGAAATTGTAATCCATAAGAATAAGTTTATTTCATCAAACACCTTTTCGAAATGCCATTTTAAGATGCGACTCGAAATTGTAAGCCTGGTGTTATTCTTTCCAGATCCTTACCCGATCCTGATGTGTTAAAGATCAGCAGTACTGACAAAATCCACATGTACCAAACTTATACTGGTATCTCTTCTATATCTCATGCTACTGGCAGTAAAAATGGTGGCCTACTACTCACTATTAATGGCAAATATTTTGATGAAACTACAGCACCGGTCAAGGTTATGGTTGGAGGTAAATTACGTACAGTTAGATTTTAACGTGCTATGCTGGTTTATTAACATTTTGTTTATTTTGTCAAATGGCTCAAAGAATCATAGGGGCAGGCTTAGATAATATCGATAATATTTTGTTGTTGTGTTTTGAGAATGTGGGAGTGTTTTAGAGAGAAAAAAATGCAGAACGGTCCCCTAATAACGATTAGGAATAATGTTTAACATAAGAAATATAAGTCTTTAAATTTTCATTATTTGGTGCTTGAATGAATCTGGTGACGGGAATCTGTTATAAGGGTTGATAACAATAATAGTATATGATGTGTCCAGAGTATACACTGCTAGGCATTATTCATATAATACCTTGTCCTTCTCGAACTGGAATATCTTTTCCCTATTAATGAAAATACAATCACTATATGTACACATGTGCACCTAGTATTACCTGTTATTCATATTGTAGAAACTGAATGTATTGTACAAGGTAAGGTACAAGATGAGCAGATAGTTTGTAAAGTAGCACAAGAACCTATAAGTTTCCCGGCAGCACATAGAGGTGAGTATATAAAGAACTTACTGAAGATCGTGATAACGTCAAAAGAATTATGAAAATCATTATTTGCCAACATTAATTGCTAACATATTTCGTTTGACTGCAAATTTTTAATACGTATATCTGAGGTACTCGAATATTCAGTTATAAATGGAACATAACATTTTTGGTCATAGGAAGATCAACCCCCCAAAAAATGGATCTACCTAAAAATTTGACCAGATCCAAACAAGTAGGCACGGATGAGTTATCTTTCCTTTATCACCGGTTACTGCACAGACTACATGAGGTAATAAATGACCATAATCGGTTCAAAACGAAGTCCCATAATCGTATTATCAAAGTTATAGAATTTTTTATGATGTACATACCGATTTCAGGTGGGCGTGGTCTGGTGCATCATATCTGGAACGAAACAACCAAAAACAGTAATAACCTGGAGGAGGTTCTAGACTTAACATCAGACGCCGAGGATCATTCGTCCAGTATTATAGACCAGATGGAATACCAAATGGAGGATAAATTTAACTATGTAGATAGTATGGAAGGCTTTTTCATTCCACCAAAAACCACGGATTACATTTTCTACATTATGGTGGATGACCAAGCGAAGCTTTATCTTAGTACTGATGAAAACCCGGCTAATAAGGTACTGTACAAAAATTTCTGACTTACCCGCCAAATGAAATATGATCATTTAAAGAAGGAAAGGTGTTTATTACGTTTGGATCAGGTAAAAATTAAATGCGTTCTATAGCTCTTGAAGATCGACGTTAAATGGCCAGACGTTCCAGGAAAGAGGCTGTTAGATAGTAACAATAGTAATATTTGATATTTCAGAGTTTGATAGCTGAATCCACATTCAGTTCTAGTCGGTACACCTACTTCTCTAGTAGCCAGCAGGCGTCTGAAAGAATTCCGTTAATCAAAGGAAAGAGGTTAGTTTTCTTGCTATATATTGTCTTGTTCGCTTACTTTATTTCAACCCTCATGCCCATTTTGAAAGTTATCCTAGATCGAGTAATGGACGATCATCTCCCAATGGTAATGGTGATAATTAAGTTACCTTAAGCCCTGTGCACACCGTTGATGTTTTGAGAAATTTTCTTAGAATTGTTTTGATGGCGTCGAAATTGCACCTGTTCGAGATATCTAACTGGGCACCCAACTCAATTGATTGGCCATAAGACCACTTTCACACAAGCCAACAAGACGAGGTTATATTTAGATCACTTGCGATATTGTACTGGACCACAGCACTCAAACATTTTTTTTATAGAAATGTATAATGGATTATCGGCGTAAGATATTGTCTAGTGTTCACCGGGCTTTATATTTAATTTGTTTTCAATTTGCAGCTACTACATTCAGACAATCATGAGACAAATTTATGGTCCATCGTTTATCAAAGTAGCAGCTAGAACTCTCGAGTCAGATTTTACTGATGAAACGAGTGGAATGGTGTGGATGGAAAAACAAAAAATTGTGGTGAACTCCATCGTTACCAAAGATATCATTGTAAGTTTGGTTAGAAGCTCTCTCTGTTGTCTGATATATTATATATAAGTAACAAAATAGTATCACCATAATGGAATTATGGCAACTCCTGAATTTGACTTGAGCACAGGAAGTACAGTTACACATAACGCAAATGGTGAACGACCCACCAGGACACTCTCCACCCAATCAAATAACCTCTTCATTTTCAATTAAAAAGGAAACAAAAATTGTGTCATTGTCCCATTGAGTCGTTGTAACAAACTGTTTATATCCAAGACTGTGTAATCTTGTCAGGTCATCTAAATGGTTAGTATTTGCCTGGCTCGTCAGTGATAAAATCACAACGAATTGCATGTAAACAACGTAATGCCATTCTTGTTGGAAAAAACCAATCTACTGAAAGAAGACACCCTTTCCATCGTGAAACATTTATCATTTATCATATGGACCTACTTTTTGTTAATTGATATTGTTTTAATTAATTATAGACATTGAACATCACCCAACCAGCATCAACTTACACAGCCATACCAGAAGTACAAACAGTGATCGTTGATGGTCCCGGGGAATGTACATTTAGACTTGGTTTATATGGAGCATACACAGGTATTATAAATGATTGTACAGGAGGTTAACTATCAGCAACATAACTTGGTCATCAAGTTCTGAGTGTTGTGTCTTTGTATTGCTATTAAGATTATCATATCATCATATAAGAACGATACAGAACTTAAGAAATCAAAATGGAAATTATAGATACGGGTATAATATCATTTCTAAGATTTGCTTTAAACAATTGTGAGCTAAAGAAACTTGAAACGTACCAGAATAGATGTTGACGCGTTCTGGACAATTAATCACCTCTTAGCTGTGTTAGTACATCAATTTTGTACATTTCTACTTTTGTCAACTATGCAGCTATGATAGAAGAATGCATCCTCTCTTCTTTAAAAGCAAGACTAATCCTCAATATACCAATACCTTTCAGGTCATCTAACTGGTTCAGCTAGTGGCGATGAATTGAAGGAGGCATTAGAAGCTCTACCTGGTCTGTCTCCAGACACAGTTACTGTTACAAATACCCCAACTGAGGCTGGTGCTAATATTGTAGTCACATTCCAATCTGATAAAGGTACCATTTTTCATTTGCATTGTTCTAAAATTATGTAATGTGTTAGTTGCACCATATGTTAATCATTCTGTCAGTTTTATGATGTATAAGTATGGGTTTTTTCATGAAAGATATATTGCTGACATATAGTGAACAAATAGTATATTGAACAGAACATATAATACGTGGAATATTATAGTGAACTAGAAACCGAGATTCATAAGGATCTTCCCATATGGGATTTGGAATCACGGATAAAATGAAACACTGGAGAAAATGCATCTCCTGCGTCTTATACCATGACTGCCCCTTAGCCTACTGCATTGCGGAAGTTTGTAAAGTCAGTGGTTTGATTGGATTTTCACCCTATTCATAGTCTCCAGGGAAGGTGGCTATTGAAGTCAAGGTATAAGACGGTGCATCACGTGGTGGAGATGCAGACAAACCTCAAGATCTGTATGTTAATTAAATGGAGGTATCTCAGGAATTAATTAATGGCGAAAGGTAAAATAACACACTCTATTGATATTGCAGGAGACCTACCAGAACTGTCCTACTTGATCAGTGAAGAATTTGTGAATCTGACAACTATATCTGTCAGTGAAACAACTAAAGGTGTATCTAGTTTAGAGAAATTCCAATTCATAATGGACAGTACACCTTCTCCTGCTATTTCAACAACAGCTACAGCAGCAGAGGTAACGACTATTCTGTTATATACACTAACGGGCATAAAAGAGTTACCAGGACGAGGGGTTGTACTTTAGAAATACGTCTATCATTCGTTTTTTATGGTTCCCTTATAAAACACTGCACACTTTCTCTGTACGAATATATATTTGATGGTTTATTATTTAAACGTACTGCATTCTTGTTATACATCAGACCTGATCTTTACGTTTAATTTTGCTACTGTCTCGAAGATCAAAGTAAATAAAATGGTTTTCATCGTCTGTGAACTTTGATTTGTGTTTTTCTATTTGGGATAGATACTTATCAGGTTCGTGATTCTGCTGTATATTTTCAGGTACAGACAGCTTTACTTAGTATGTTTAGTGTTCAGTGCCCAGCTGTGTTAGGAAATCCATCAGGAACAACATATTTCCAAGACTATGAAGGTAGTTTCAGTGGTAGTTTCGGTTCTCCAGTAGCTAACATTGAACCATTCTGTGGTCGACGATCAGCTAGGAACCCATACTTTGTGTTCTATAAAGGTGGAAATGATCGAGATGTTTTGGGAAAACCAATATCTCAATTCAAAGCGGTAAGTGCTGTCTGATTAACAAGTAAGAAATCAACTTTAATTGACGTGCCGAACAAAGGGGGCCATCTGATAGCAATGTGCCAGGGCCCTAATACATTTGGACATGTTGAAGGTGTTATAACTAGTGTATATGTATTTGTAGCTATGTATGGCATATAAAGGCTCGTTGACCAGTATTAGATTACGGTTTAGTTATGAAGATGGGGCAGGAGTTATCAGAAGATCCGCAGTTACTTGGAGTGTTACTGCTGAGACGCCGGATGAGTAAGTTTATTGTGCTTGATAGAAGATACTTTTGGCCTTTCATCGTTTATATTGACAATTAATGTTGCTTTGCTTGTTTACACTATATTATGTTTTGTTCATGCTTGTCCTTTGACAGGCGTGGTCCTTTATAAGAATTACGAGTTCTTCGTTTAATGTTTACCATATTGTGTATGTATTGTAGATGGGTGTTTTCATGCTACGATATGTTAGATATGGTGAAAGCTCGACGCCCTGACGCCACCGACTATCGAGCTGATTGGATAACTGTCTCTAGAGCCCCAGATACTGAATTATACGTTGATAGTGTCTCTTTAGCTAGAAATCTACTCTCTACTGACCCAGGTAATGCCTATATATTTTTTAACGTTTAAGAATCAATTTTATTCTTCAATCATTTTTTATATCATTACGGCTCAAATACGTGATACGTGGAAAATGCACGACACGCCCATTTTATTTTATTAATTCGATATAAGGAAAAGTAATGTCGAAAAGGGCCATGTACGTTGATATGATCATTATGATTATTGTATAACGTTATGATTATTGTATACCGTTTTGATTATTGTATAACGTTACGATTATTGTATAACGTTATGATTATTGTATAACGTAATGATTATTGTATAACGTTATGATTATTGTATAACGTAATGATTATTGTATAACGTTATGATTATTGTATAACGTTACGATTATTGTATAACGTTATGATTATTGTATAACGTTATGATTATTGTATATCGTTATGATTATTGTTTAAAGTCATGATTATTGTATATTGTTATGATTATTGTACAACATTATGATTATTGTATAATTTTAGATGTATCTAAACAAAGAATGTCTCCAGCCAAACCTAATGGTGCCTTAATACGAGGTGTGGACGTGACGAGTTCATCAGAGGGAGTTTATGAGATAACTCTCGATCCTTATGAGTGTGGTTACGACTTCCCATTGCTGCAGATTGCACATGCACAGGTGGGTTATATATCTCGAAATCGTAATTGCCAATAACTGCATGCATCCAAATAGTACGGAGCCCATAACGTATAATAGTGTTTCGTAACGATATTATTTTTGTTAAGCTTTAAATCTTCATATATAACTTTGCAAGTACCTTAGAATATTTTTACAGTCCGAGGTTATTAAACATGTAATTAAAAATTTGGTTAAAAGTTACAGAACTGTCTATTATGGAATGATCATGTTTCTGATAATCTTGTTATCAATATCGAGTAAAAAAAGAACTGCACTAGATATAATATCCTTCCGGGGAGAGATAACAAAAAAAAATTATTGCAGGTTGATGGCTTACTGTCAAATAAAACTCAATTTGTCAATTGAAGTAACATCGTATACAATCAAACTAAAGATTAGTATTTGAAAATCGAACGATGTTGTTCCCCGTACTAAGAACAATTCCTTGACAAAATAAGGAATAATTATATTTGTTCTGTTAACAGATAACCTCTGGTAGTGCAGATAAAGATAGCAGTGAGGCTGTATTTGGTATCTGTAATGGTATCAGCTGTATGGAAGCCTCTCTTCTCAGAACTAGTGTAGCATCCGTTCCTATTGAAGGGTCATTTACGGTCTCTTTTAAAGGAGAAACTAGTCGAGGTATGTCTTATTTTAAGCAAATCTAATTATCAAAGAAGAGCGCCATAAGCGTTCACATAAAGAAATTTGTATTGAAATTTCCAATTTGAAAAGCATAAGCTTTGGTACGAAACGTAAAGTATTCAAGTGCTGATTGTAATAATAAAATACGAGATGAACAGAATCTTGTCATATCGATTTGTCCTGTTAAATGTATAATGAAAAGGTTGATGCTTGTTTTGGTGATCTGTTCTACCGTGATAATAATAATAATAATAATCACTAAATTTATATAGCGCAAAAACACCGATTAAAGTTTCTATTGCGCTAGTAACACGTTTTCAGTATTGGCCAGGAAAAGCTTCTTTAAATAATAATAATGTTTTTAAGGCCTTTATGAAACTTGTTTCGGTTGTACAATGGCGAGTTTCTTGAGGAAGACAGTTCCAAAGTATCGTACTAAATAGCCACAGAAAGATGATCGAAATACACTTCAGGAGGACTAAATATATATTGATCATCGATGTCCCGTTTCAGTTTGTTTGACTACATCTTACCATGGCTAGTAACTCGGTCGATGAATAGTAGGATTGTCTACTGCTGTCTTTTTCCCAATTGATGAAAAATTATTTATATTACAGCTATTTTACCAACATCGACATCTAAACAAGTCACAGAAGAATTGGAAGCATTGGCAGAATTTGGAGATTTAGAGGTCACGAAAACTGGAGATTGTGCTAACTTTGCTTTTGAAATAAAATTCTTGAGTAAAGGAGGTGATCAGCCTGAGATCTCGGTAAACAATCTCTTATTTTTTTCTTGTAATTTTCTGTAAGGCCAAAGCTTAATGAGATTTTTGTGTTTTGAACATTCGTCGCCAGTTAATCATTTAGCAAGAATTCGTAGGTTGACAAGGACAATGATCATCGAATCACAGTGATGAGTGTTCTTCAATAACTATTTAATTTTACAGGTAAACAGTAGTCTTTTGACAGGCAGAAATGTCACTACTGAAGTACAACAGATCCAAGATGGTGGGCAATGGTATGACACCATTCCTGGTGATTTACTGAGAACCATGCATGACAAACCTCAGGTACTAATTATATATATCTACAATGAAAAAAACAGTTAAGTAACATTAAATGACGTATCTAAATAAAGAAGTATATCAGAAGTTATCAATGAACTTATTTTATAATGAAAAGTGATATCAAGTCTTAAATCACTCTGAACGTCATTATTCCAGGTGCAAGTCTATATCAACAACCTACCGTCTACCTGTGATGGAGATTGTAGTTTTGAATGGACAACAGAAAGCACGCCCCAGATAACGAGTGTTGATCCAACCTCAGGTCAGTCTTTTATAGTGAAATCTTATTGTCGCTTACTGCAAGGAACAATACTCCACTTGAAGCTTTCGATAATGTGCGATGGAATTTCCTGAACAGATCCATTTTCTGCCTTTTGAGTTCACTTGGGCAGTGATGTTTGTTTCTCCCTCTTCAACCGGAAAAAATACACCGAAATATACTTTCTAGATCCCCTAGTTTCTAATTTCAGGTACACTTGCTCTCGGTACATCGATTGTTATCGAAGGAACTGGGTTCGATGAAACAATGTCAAATATTGAAGTGGTGATTGGGGGAGTGGCTTGTATCCCAACAAACACCAATGAAACTCATATTACCTGCAATGTTGGAAATGGACCAACCGGAACTCACGTTATCGAGGTCATGGTTACTGGAAAGGGGATGGCTAGTGGCTCAGTTACCTTTGAGTATCTGTCTGCTATCACTAACGTTGATCCAGCTATTGGAAGTATTGGAGGTGAGATACAAATAGTATAGTAATAGTTTGATAGAGTAGGGGATCAAAGAAAAAGATATAAATTTATTGTGTTAAGCTTTTCTAGTCAGTAAAAGCTGCTGTTCTAAGGGATCATTTCCCACCAAGTTCACTATCGCTTTTCGGACTCTTGTCATAGACTTTTAAAATCAATCAAAACTGAAATGATAAAGTAGGTTGTAATAGTAGGTGATATTGTCCTACATTGATAATACCAAACCCTTCTCATAATGCTGCATGTAGTTATTCGGTGTATGATGATTAATATCACTTGTAGTACTGAGGAAAGTCTAAATTTTCAAATAAACCTCGCAACGGGTTTTGCGCAGTGTTATTGAATTTGCTTATGGTTTATTCTCTCCAGGTGGAACGGTGATTACGATAACTGGATATGGTTTTATCGATAATTCAACTGTAACTGTAGATGGTACTAATTGTCCAGTGAGCACTCTGGAGCCTGGACAAATAGTCTGTACTACACCACAAGCAGTAAGTAGTCCATTTACAAGATAATCCTTAATCGATATTTTGAGCTCTAGATTTATTGAACACAGTTTTATAATAAACTACTCCTGGTTACACGACGTTTCAACAATTTACATTGTATTGTTTACCATGATACGATAGCACAAAATCACCAATCTGTTTTTCAATAAATTTATGTTAACCGACAGAAAAGGCAACTAATTGACATCTGCTTCATTGGGTATATCATAAAACACATGAGGCTGAGATTTATGTTTGCAATTTTACAAGCATGTAATTCATTCCATAGTAAATTTATGTTACGTTATTTTCATTGAGCTATGCTGATTCTCCGACTCAGAATTCTGAATAATTGTCAATATTTCAGGCCACAACTGCAGGGGGTTTAGTAGATGTTATAGTTAACCAAGAAGCAGGATCTCTTACCTCACCTACTCAGTTTAATTATGATGCTTCCTCTACCAGTTCACCAGTCATAACTTCAATCTCCCGGTCCACTAGTGTTATTGAAGGTATGCTCAAGCTCTTGCATTAATCACTCTATTTATTTATAATGACATTCTTCTGTTGAAGAAGATATCAGACTGTTCTTTCTTAGTTAAGGCAGAATTCTTCTTTTAAGATTGGGAAAGGCAATACCCGTGTGTTTAATAGAATTTGTTTGTATTCTAGGCGGTGAAACTATAATCATATCAGGAACTGGGTTCGGTGCTGTAGAAACGTCAAGTAAAGCTCTGATGATTGGAGAGAACTACGCCGTTATCGAGTCTTATTCCGATACAGAAATCAATGCTACTTTACCTTCCAACAGACCCGGTTCGTATCCACTAAAGCTCTCTGTTGGTATTCTTGGGTTAGCTGATGTAAGGTATGTTACATTGTTCTGTCTGTAAATTTATATTGTTTGCTGCTGGTTCCATCGTTAAAGAATCTTATATACTATACACATACTGGCTGATATGCTGAGAGCATAATCTGCATCAAACATTATCTTTTAGACTGATGTATTGATATGCTTTTAATGAACATTGGTACATGTATGTCCCTAGTATCTTTTCAATGAATCTATGCTCTTTTCAGTAAAGTATTCCATTTCATTGGCAATGGTAGACAATTTTGTCTGCGTTTACACGTTTAGGTTAAAATTTAGCTTATAAATTTATGTTTGGTCATATCCTTTGATCTTTTTATTTATCCTTTGTTACAGAATAAACAGCATAAGTAGTATCATGTACACGCTCCAAATCACCAATATATACCCAGCACAAGGTTCTCTATATGGTGGAACAAGGGTCACAATCACTGGAGCCGGGTTTACAACAGATACTTCATTGATAGATATCAAGTTTGGACCAGTTGGTTGCGCCGTAGAGAGCGCTACCCCTACTAGTATCGTCTGTTTGATTGAAGATACTGGTGTAATCCATGAAATAAGGAACACAGGAAAACATCCAGGTGAATAATAATAAACTTAATCATTTACACGCTCCAATCACCAATATATACCCAGCACGCTAAATAAACTCTATATTTTAAATTGGTCAGAATTAGTTCCAATACACATATATTGTCCTGTCTTATATTCATCCCATGGTGGCAAATATAAATCATTGTTATTTGGTATTTATGAATCCAACTTCAACATTAATCTAGTACCTGTCTTTGAAACAAATATATTGTTATGGTTGCCAACCATGTCCATTAACATTACATTACATGTGAGGAACAAACCATTGTATGAAACATTTAAAAAGGATATTTGCTTATTGCATTGTAAGGATAGAGCACGTTAAGGATGTAAAATATTGAAACCTTGTATGTTATTAATGCGTAAGAAACGTGTAGAATTATAGTATATCATAAACTCTGTGCTGTTCTTCCCCTAGAAAAGAAAATTATTATGTTCCCCTTCCAATAACCCCCATAGCTTGAATTTTTCTAATTATGTTAATTCCTTACTTTAGTTCATGGATACGGTTACGCCTGGGAGCCCAAACATCTGGATGTTAAAGTTGGTGATAAAGTCAGATGGATCTGGAGTTATGCTAAATTTATCAATGGTGTGAAATCATCTATTACACAGACTGTAAATGCCAGTACAACAGAGGCTGTCGAAGGTGGATTCTCTTCTGGTCTGAGAGCTAAAAACGGTAAGTGATGGGATCTTTTAGACTGGTAAAATAAAACCTTACATCCCAAATTGAATTGGGATATCCACATTTACATGTAACATATAAGGAAATGGTTCAGTGTCAATTCAACTTCAATTCAATATTTGGACAAGATAAAATTTGTTATATTGTAACACCTTGTATAAAGGAGCAAAGACTTCAACATGTACGTTACTATAAGTCTGCTATGTGGTTGTCTGTTGAAAGCCTAAATCCTAGCTGGGATTTTTACTGGACACTCTTAAGTCTAATACTTTCGTCATTTACTAAATTGTTTGATTTTTTCAGGTGTATTTGAACATCAATTGACAACAACTGGAATGGTGGATTACTGGTCGGGATATGTAGATGATTTTGACATAATCTACTATCGAGGAACGCTTCAGGTCAACTCTCTCATGTCTCATCACAAACAGTTGGTACTGACTATCGCAGGACATGAAGCTCAGTATCTACCAGGTAATTGATCATATGTTTGAATTAAAAGACCTCTTGGGAATTCTCTTCACTAAAACCTGTATGGTATAGACGTACCTTTTACATACACCAAGGGCAATGAGTACAAAACAAAAGTGCTTTACGTCAATAATTTGTGCTGTTATAACAAGAAACATGTTAATCCAACCTATATCATATCTAAGATTGTTGATACTGATTAGGGCACGTAGTACATAACAATTAGACAGAAAGGTCAGAGAAGTCAAAACTGACTTTTCTTTATGTGTCTAATTTCAGGTGGTTCTGATCCTGTTTCATCTGAAGAATGCCCTGGAACCGTGAGCGAAATTCCAGATTGCTCTGATGTAGCACCTGCACCAACTGATGCTTCGAAATTCCACTTCAAATTTTGGAGTTGTCTTTCACCGTCCGTCACCAATATGGACCTGAATGTCGGTACGGGAGATGATGAGATTGTACTGTCGGGAAGAGGGTTTGGTTCAAATGCTTGTGAAAATGAAATCAAATTGGGAAGTTATGGTGGATTACAAGAGAACGTTACGTCATCATCTCTAACATTCAAGGTGGATCCAGCATCTGAGATGTCAATTGGCGTGAGGCAGACATTGTCTTTAAGGGTCAGTAACTTGGGTAATGCATTAATTGATCTCACCAACGCATCATCCGCTAAAAACTTCGCTCTACTACCATCGTCTTCTGGTTTATCGCCTTCTGTTGGGTCCATCAATGGCGGAACTAAGATGGTGATTTCCGGTTCCGGATTCCAAGGATCAACCTCAGATGTATCAGTTACTGTAGATGTTTACCAATGTGAGGTTCTCTCTGTGATGTACAATGAAATAGTATGTTCGACACCAGCTCTATCAGAAGGAATATACAATGTTTCTGCAGTCATATCTGTAAACGGGAACCCATTCCCAGTGTCATGTACTGACTGTACATTTGAATACTCTGAAAGCAGCACACCAAATGTAACCGATGTTGACAATACAGTTGTGAACGGTCCCACGACACTTACCATTTCGGGTTCAAAGTTCAACGGTAGTATGGTAACTGTTAAGATTGCTGGTGAGATGTGTGCTGTTACATCTTCCTCCGATACTGAAATCGTTTGCGACATCAATGGATTACCAAACGGCAATCATCCCCTAAAGGTATATATTGGTGGAAAAGGTAAAGCAACGTCGTCCATAATGATCAACAGCCCAGCCGAGATCACCAATATTACACCAGCTGTAGGTAGCATACATGGAGGCCTCGATATTACTATTGCTGGCAATGGCTTTACTTCTGTTAATGATACGAGCGTCTTGATCAACAACAAACCATGTCCTCTGAAGTCAGTGTCCGTTGCAACGATTGTATGCACTACTCCAGCCAATTCGGAAATGGCAGCAGCAGTAGCTGTAACCTCTAATAGCCAAGTTTATACCTTAAGCCAAACGTTCACATATGCCATTGACAAGTCTGTTGCGATCACTAACATCAGTCCGGAGTCCGGATTTGCCGGCGATTCGGTTACCATTACTGGTACTGGATTCAATGTCGACCAGAGTAAAAATTCGGTCAGTATTAATGGTGTTGAGTGTGCTGTTACAGCATCATCAATCACCAGCATCACATGCACATTAGGAAACGTTGCTGCTGGGCCACATCCTGTCGTCGTGATGAACTCTGATATTGGTCTAAGTGATGCAGATACAACCTTCACTTACCAAATGATTGCTTCTTCATTATCACAAATATCAGGTAAAGTTCGGTGCAATTAATTTCTTTTATGTAATCCGAAATCTGTATTTCAGCAAATAATGTTTTTAGGGAGAGGTTCGGTTTGTTCAGTCGACCCATAGTCTCGGACATTTTCTTTTTACCTACGATAACCAGTGCTCACGGTTGAATAAATTAACGAAAATGCTTTTACAGAATGAAATGTAAAGAAATAGGATAGTGCATATTAAAATATGTAAAGATAACTTTTATTCTAATAACAGGTAGCGTTGCTGGAGGACAAACTCTCACTATCACCGGAAGTGGTTTTGTTACGGGTTCTTTAGCGGTGACTATCTGCGGCGAGACGTGTGCATTGGATATAGATGCAACTCAAACATCGTCATCTTACGTCTGTATTACTCCTCCATCCACAAGTAAGTCTCCTTACAGTTATCTTCCCTTATTAAATACTTTCTCTACATTACCAATAAAGTTATTCCCCTTTATCATACACCTTACCAAGATAATTAAGGCAGGATTGTTTTGGAGACATCACCAGAGTTCAAATCAGAACAATCCTCATAACGTATGCAAATCATATCTCGACGTCCCTAAAATATTATTAATAACAGTTAGAGGTCGATCTGAAAGAATCTCCGAAAATCTCCTCCTTCCGGGCTGGTAATTAAATACAAGTGATGCATTTGCCCCCATTGGGATAAAAACATTCATTCAAATTGCATTTACTAATTATGACTCAAACTTTCTACAGCTGTAGTGGACACAATTAAACAATGTGAAGTTGTGGTACAACAAGATGCTATAACACAAACATTGAACTATTCCTACGATAATGCTATCACGCCAGAGATTTCTGGTGTGTCACCTTCTCGAGGTGGAACGGCTGGTGGAACCAGACTGACCATTACTGGAACAGGATTCGGGTAAGAGAACCTCTTCTACAACTCAAAACCTTTTCTCTATCTCCTTTTCAAACAATACAAGGTTCAGTGGTATACCATAAAAGACAGAAATCTGCAATTTCTGTAATAAGAATTTTGGTGTTTGCTCCTACAGGGGGACCACGGATATGAAGTAATTGTGATGAGGGTGTACGATATCAAAAACATTGTATATTTCTTCCTTTTAATCAATAATATACTATAGAACTATGATAAACGGTCTATGCAGCTCAGAGAAATATGATGTTTTTTTTACTCCTGGTTATATTAAAACAATAACTAGCTATTCTTGTTAAATTACAGGTCAATGAGTGAAAGTATATCTGTAACAATTGATGGTTATGTATGTCCAGTTGAGTCGGTTAACGAAACCCAGATTATCTGTATCACTGGAGCTGGTAAAAGCTCTGATACCAAAGTTAATATAGCTTTTGCTGATATTGGAAACGCTAAACAGGTATGTGACAATACAAGGGTTTGGTGACATGGTTGAAATCTGGTGGATTGGGACAACTAGCTAATCCTGCAATATTCTCCAACTTTCGATTTCTTCCTGAGTAAGACAAGTGTTACCAATTAATGTTAAATGCTCATTGGGTCTCGCTTATTTTCTAATCCTTTTCTGTCCATCTCACGGCAGTTATGTCCCAATGGTATTGCAGCATTCTTTATATACCCTAGGTCTTCTTCTGGGTTAACTGTCATTGAATTCACTGTATGACCAGTACCATGTATCTTTCATATTACAGAGTAGTGCAGCATTCTACTATATAGACGTTTGGTCTTCCCAATACACTTGGGGTAACAAACCACCACCAGTAGCAGGTGACCTGGTCGTCATCCCCGCTAACCAAACCATATTACTAGACACTGATACACCTGTGTTGAAGATGTTGATCATTCAAGGTAAGGATTTTGCACTATGTAATTGCTTAAGAGGCACCAGCCACTCTAAATTAAACTGAAAGTAATATACGCCCCAGTCGTCCCTGCTTGTTGATAACTGTTTGAGATACTGGACAGCACTCTCAAATATGATAATGTCACAGACTGGGTTCATTAACTGTTCTAAAACAGCTACATACGCCATAAAATATCACCGTTTAGTCCAACCCTACTCTGGGACTCGCAACTGAATTCTTACCCAGAACCGTGGTATTCGAAAAATTTAAAAAAGGGATTGTAGTGAGCGTTCAATGTTAACTTAGTTGTACCACAGTTACGGGGCCTATCATTGTAAAATTTTATCTGAAGATGAATTTGAGGACTTATCCACAATGGATTTATATTTCAGGAGGTAAACTGATATTTGATGAGAAAGATGTAGAATTCAGAGCAGAGTATATTCTGATTGTGGACGGTGGAGTACTAGAGGTTAGCGGGGAAAGGGTAACTTTGGGGAAATGTTCAATTGAAAACTGTAGATGGATCTTTGAAAATGCGCAGTTTAACACGGGCGTATGGTATTGACTGATGCAAAAGCGTAATGTTTAAACATGTTATTTGCATCAGATCCAATTTGAGACTTATTCCTTATGAAGAAACTTACAACAATTCATCAGGGCAGGTCTGATTAGTGATATTTTGAAAACACTTAGTACTCTAATGCACACCGCGACGTCCATAACATTTGCTTTTCTCCGAGACGTAAAGTGGCATCAGTTATTCTTGATGGATAAGCATGCCTTGCTACACTATGGATACCATCATACTAACAATAACACTGTAGTAAAAAAAACTATTACTATTTTACAGGTGGGAACAGAAGAGAAACCGTTCGAACATAAAGGTATCATCACACTGTTCGGACACCAAAGATCTAAGGAGTTACCAATCTATGGAGCTAAATGTTTGGCTGTTAGGGAAGGAACTCTGGATCTACACGGTGGGTGTTTTACATCAAAATCTGGGCCAACGATTGCATCTTCAAAGGTTTTTGGTATAAAAACGATACCTTGTTGGCAAATACGTTAAGGTCATAATTCCGAATGTGATATAAACTTTCCCTCCGATTTTTGTAAGCTTGTAGGGGCATTGCTATACAAGACAATCCGTCAAAACTTATATTTACTTCCCCTTTCAGGTCGTCCTACTCACGTTACATGGACGCGATTATCGGCGACAGCAGATGTCGGTGCTACTGAGTTACAATTACAAGTGCCTGTAGAGTGGCAGGTTGGAGACTATATAGCAATTGCTACAACAGGACACAGGCATTCGCAGAGAGAAACCGAGAAACGTCAAATAACAGCCATCAGCGTGGATAAACTGACTCTGACGTTAGACCAAGCTCTGGAATACAAACATCTGGGAATATCGGAAAGACGTTTGCTGGTCAACAAGTAGATTTCAGAGCTGAAGTCGGTTTGTTAACTCATAATGTCGTGGTCAGAGGAAGTAGACTGACCTCTTGGGAAGAGACCATTGAGGCCTGTCCTGATGGTTTCGACACCGGTGAGTTCTCCACACAAACATGCTTCCAGGGACGATTTGGAGAAGAGATGGGAAGTGACCAGTTTGGAGCTCAGATCATAATGCATCCTCCAAGACGTGATGAACAGCTTGTAGTTGGTCGATTAAGTTACATTGAAGTTAACTATGCTGGACAAGCTTTCCGTTTGGGTCGATATCCTGTCCATTTCCATTTGAATGGAGTCATGTCCAAGTCGTATGTCCGAGGTTTGGGGATTCACGAAACATTCAACCGTGCTGTTAACGTCCACAACACCCACGATCTTTTGATTGAACACACAGTCATCTATAACATCATGGGAGGTTCCTTCTTCTTGGAAGACGGTATAGAACATGGAAACATCTTCCAGTACAACTGCGCTCTGTTCACAAGATCGAGCTCCTCTCTACTCAACGACGATGTAACCCCTGCAGCCTTCTGGGCAACTAATCCTAACAATACATTCAGACATAATGTAGCCGCTGGTGGAACTCATTTTGGCTTCTGGTATAGGATGGAGGACCATCCAACTGGTCCATCCAGAACCACATCAATCTGTCCCAAACATGTTCCTGTTGCCGAGTTCAGGAATAACACTGCACATTCCCAAGGTTGGTTTGGATTATGGATCTTCCCCGATTACTTCCCACGAGTTGATGGATCTTGTTCCAAGAGTGCTGCAACTACACCAGCTGTATTTGAAAGTCTATTTGCATGGAATAATGAAAAGGGAGCAGAGTTTGTTAACTTTGGAGCTGCACAATTGAAAGACGCCATATTGGTTAATAACGAGTTTGCTGGATTTGAAGGGAAATTGGTCCAAGAGTCACCTCAGTATTCCGACGAAGGTGCCTTGTTAAGTGGAGGACTGATTGTTGGTAAGAGTGATAATCTGGACATTGAAAAGGGTACTTGTACCACTGGAGGAACAGTTTTGCCATATAATAATGGATTCCACGTAAAAAATGTAACGTTCGCTAACTTTGCCTCAAGTGATTGTTCGGCGTTCAGATTAACATCCATTGACGGAACTTGTACAGACAAATGTGGTGGTTTCAGTTACAAAGTCAGTGGTCTCAACTTTGAGAATGCAGAGAGAAAAGTCTTATGGAGATGGTTACACGAAGGTTCTATAACCGACTTGGATGGGTCTCTTGGAGGACAAGCTGGTTATTCACTTATTCCCTCAATGGCCACACTTGACCCAGCGAAATGCTCCTATCACGCCGAATCTAGTCTTGGCAGTATCAATGGAAGCCTGTGCCACTCTGATATTAAGTTCCACAGATTCGCCTTTAATAATATCCGGCCTAAATCTTTGGAAGGAAAAGAAGTAAACATGACGAACGAGTTTGGATCAGTGACCGCACCCTTTATGACGAAAAGAATCTCCCACAAACCAGGATGGGTGATTATTTTACCCGGAGAGCAAACATACAAGTTTGAGTTTGTAAATGGCGAACAGTTGACTAATACCAGCTTTACTGGAGTCTTCTACCAATTTGAGGTAAGATATCTGAGTTTATTTGTATCTTTGTTTGAAATTGTGAGTACTCGTTTATAGAAAGAACACTTTTAGCATTTATCCTCACTCCTTCAAAGACATGGCTCTTAAATTTGTTATCTTTATATAATGGGGTTAACTCATATGGTGAGAAAAAAGATGAGTACATTGATAATAAAATGCAACCAACGCTAAATGTTTGAGCGATGGTTACTTCGTGAACATATCAATTACACTCCAAGTGTTTTAATTATTGTTCTAAAACCAAATATATTTCATTTCCTGTTATAGAATTCCGAAGCTATTATAATGAGCCAGAAGGTGGATAAAAAACCAGATCGGTTTATAATTGATGGATCAACACCTCGTGTTCAATCTGAAACAGCTCTAAATGTAGCAAGTAACATTGACGGTGACTGGAAATATGATTCTGTTGAACGAACTGTCAGCTATGTTGGTAGGTTTACATTTCCTTGACCTTCTCTTGTAATATCCATCATTGCTATAGTTATACATGCATTTCTTCTAATGTGACGATTTATTTAGAGTATTTTGAAATAGGCTTGTTGTAGTCTTGAATCAGATTGTTAAAAGTATTTTTCCCCTCTTTAACATAAATGTTTAACCCTAATTCAACATAGAGTAAAAGGTATATGACGTGAAACTCTCTATCCATTATAATGTACATGACCTACCATCGTATTTAACGCTTTTCCTTTATGTTATATAAATTGGTTTATTATAAAGTCGTATCTCTTAGATATAATGATAAAAAAAAATATGGAATGATTTGATTCAGCACGAAAAACTCTGTTATATTCTAATCCAGAACCCCAATAATTCAACACCATTTGTCCTGAAAATGCATTTTAACGTTTTCTATTTGTAGTATCTGGTAATAAAGGGGCATCTCGTAAGAAGAGAGCAGTCATAACGACACCTGATGATCGTAACTATAACCTGAAAATTATCAAGTGTTACTACAAGGACTGTATTCCGCCACCAGATGTCCTGGACGTCTTCACCACACCCAATGTCACCTACAATTGGTCTGATCCTATCACATGGGAAGAACTTGATAGACCCAAACCAGTAGAAGGTGATGACGTCACCATTCCTAGAGGTAATAATATCTTTGTGATAATGAGTATAACATGGACCATGCCTGATGCTACTTCTCACCACTCCTTGGAGGAGTCTTCTACTATACTATTTTGGCTCTAGATTTTACCATTCTTTTAACGAGATCTTGATTAACGAATTTTTTTTGCTTGCATGGATTTTCAGCCACACTACGAAATAATGATTTTCCAATTCCATAACGTTAAAGGCAAAAAATCCCTTGTAAGACAAATGAGTGTGACTCCTGGCAAAACTTTGGACCAATAATTAGTATTTTTCTTATTCCTGATCATTTTTTCTATTCTCTTATCATTATGTTTAACATTGATTTATTCTAGAAGATTTTTCATCCAATTTTATGTTTTCTTCAACAGATTTTTGGATAATCATGGACGAATCCCCACCCAAACTTGGTAAACTGGTGGTAGAAGGAGGTCTAGAGTTCCTGAACGACGCTTCGAGTGATTTGGTGCTGGAGGCTGATCTGATCTATATCAAAGGACGGTTCGTCGTGGGTTGGGATCATACATTGTATGAAGGGAAAGCTGAAATTATTCTGCACGGTAATCAGAGTGTACCAGCCTATCCTGTAAGTGATGGACCTGCTCTGGGCTCAACATTTATCGGTACGTTTTCATTTGCTGTCTTCATTATTAATTCTAGCCAAAGTTCATTCGTGGAGATCATAAACTCCGACATCAATTGAATATACATGTATTTATCTCACTTAAACAATCAACATATTAAACGTTATCAGGACAAATATTCACAGCAATACAAAACCGATTTGTCTCTACCGTGATCTAATTAAATTCGGTATGGCGTTGTGTGTCTTCATTAGCTTAACATAGATACAGTGAAGTATGGCATAATATATTTATTTTCCATTAGCTCACATGGATATAAGAACGTATGGTGCATATTTTATATTATATTTTATTTACAGCTGTGTTTGGAGGTTTAGAAGCCCATGGATTGGATCATGGTGTCCAATGGACAAGATTATCTGAAACAGCAAATGCTGGAGTAAATCAGATCAAGCTGCAAGAAGCCGTAACATGGGCTGTAGGTGATGAAATAGTCATAGCACCAACATCCTACAGTATCTGGCATACAGAGACCTTCACTATCACTGCTGTCTCTGTCGATATGATGACTTTAACCCTGAATTCATCGTTAGCATTTAACCATATAGGTGAGTACATGGTTTATATCTATATTTGTACATAATACCTGTACCTATCTTTCCGAGTCGAAATAGTTATGAATTTTCGTATAGGTATTTTATTCCAGGTTAATGGGCGTGCAGTCTTGTTCGTGTGTGAACAACGCCTTCTATGTTATGATCAGCCTTTAGTTAAATGTGTCTTGTCTTTCTAATTGTATTTTATTTGAGTTTCTGAAACTTTCGAGATGCATTTGTCCATTTAAATTTGTTTTTTTTCTAGTATATTCTGAAACACTGGCTACTGGACAATCGTACACGATGGCAGCAGAAGTTGGTCATTTAACAAGAAACATCAAAATTCGTGGTGCCCAGTATCCTGCTATGGAAGATGAATCGTTTGGAGCTAGATTGGTTGTTGGTAGAACAGCTGAGAAAACCAAATCTTATGTCGGTATGTACACAATATTATATTCTGTATTTTGAAACCACTTTTAAAGGATTGTCATTACCGTTTTTTCTTATAATTCCCTTGAATGATTGCTGTATACATGTTCTACTGTATATGTTTGTTCAATTGCCTTCAAATGACTTTCAACGTTACAGTTATATACTTGATAATATTTGTGTTATCATCTTTTGAATGGAATCACACGTCAGTTAGCATGGTTTCCACTTGCCCCATTGGGCTGTCATATTTATCCTTTTATACCTTTGTGCTTGAAACCCAGTTAACATAAGATTTTGATTATCAATGACAACAAATTGATCACAATTTCTCTTCCACAGGTTTTGCTCGTATATCAAATGTAGAGTTTGTAAACACTGGACAAGAGGGTTTCACAGACTCATACGATCCTCGCTTCTCCGTTTCCTTTATGGACGTGGTAATGAAGACTGGTATGCCATCCTACGTCAAGATGTCGGCATTCCACAATGGATTCTCTCCAGCTATTGGTGTATTTGGTACCAATGATCTACTGGTTGAGAAGAATGTATCATCCATCTGTAACTATTGTAACTATATCATCAACGCAATACATGTTACATGGTTATATAAGCAACTTGTTATTATAGCACCGATTTGATAACTATATAAAATAACTGATATCATGCAACGCAATACATAGCTCTTATACATTGTTACATGGTTATATACAGCAACTTGTTATTATAGAACCGATTTTGATAACTATAGAAAATAACTGATATAATGCAACGCAATACATAGCTCTAATACATTGTTACATGGTTATATAAAGCAACTTGTTATTATAGCATCGATTTTGATAACTATATAAAATAACTGATATCATGCAACGCAATATATAGCTCTTATACATTGTTACATGGTTATATAAAGCAACTTGTTATTATACCACCAATTTTGTTTTTAAAGCTCTTTCATTTCTTTATTCCAATGGTATTGTAACGTAAAAAGTAACAACTAAACATTATGATTAAAAAATTGATTTTATATCCAACGGTGTTAAATATCGCATCCTAAAATATGTCAGTTCTTTTGAGAAATAAGTAATGATTAATGAACCATCTCCTTTCAGGTCTCATATCTAACTCTGCTAGAACAAATATCAGGGGTAACTTGCTGTTATTGAACCAATGGTCCGGTAGCTACCAAGACAGATTCGAACCCAAAAACATTCGTTACCATGGAAGTATTGAACTTATTGATGCCATTACACCTATCCTGAAAGACAATGTTGTGGCTGGTTCGGAGCGAATCGGTTATCACATTCTTGGTGAATCATGTTCCGGGTCTGGTGTTGAGGCCTGGTCTGGTAATCAAGCGCATACTAGTCTGATTGGCGTGGGTATACTGCCCACTGATCCTACATTGGGTGCCTCCTGCGTTCAATTCTCCAACTTCATGGTGTGGAAGAATGGAGATTTTGGTATCTATTATAACAGTGAACGTAGTATAGAAGTCAGGGGTGTTGTCGCTGCCGACAATCAAGTCGGAATCTTTACCTTCGTTGTCGGTCCTTCAGCCGTGGGTCACGTGTTTGGTGATAAAACTGCAGCGGTCGAAGACACGTTAGTTATTGGTCACACGCCTTCGTTTGACTGCGCCGTGGATCGCCTGGATCCACCGATGCCAACGTTCAATTGAGTGGACAAGGAAGAAGTTTTGGTAATGGCACTGGCGGAGTGGTTGGTATGTCCACCACCACGTTTAACCAAGGTTCTAATAATGCGCCAGAGAAACCGTTTATCAACATCATGGCATATAATTCTATTAATGGTTTGATGACAATTGATAGTAAGTATGTGTTTTGCATAAAGGGAGATAATGACAACACTTGGATCATATTTACATAATATTCTCAATTGATATGAGGAATTAACATATATTGTAGCTTCGACACACTTATTGTCCGCTACAGCAAGTATGAATAAAATGAAATTATCATGTATGATTTAGAAATAAACAGAAACTTTATTATCAATATTACTGAAAGATGTTAACAATGATAATGTGTGAAATTCTGCAAAACTCTTTATAAATTTATATTCCCTTGAGAATGCCTGCACAAATAACAAAGAATGACTGGAAATGATCCACGCTTAAATAACAAATTTGTTAACATGTACATCAATTTCTTTTATTTCAGATGTAACTTACGCCAGATTTGCCCAATATTGTGGTACAGACTATGATTATTGTATCACCACTAATCCGAGCAATGATGACGCTCATCATCCAGTAGAAACTAGTAATCTGAGGTTTACTCAAGTAGGAGAAGACAATAAGATATACTTCCATATACCTAGTGTAGGGTAAGTAGTCTACATATCATCCACTCTTCAACAGCAGTTTAATAAGGAATACGTTGGTTCTTTTTTAAGCTTATATCGATATCAGATCAGAATGGGGTGATGCGTTGACAAATTCAATCGAAGGATACGTTTCTGAATGACCAATCCCTTGTTAAGCTTTTATGAGAAAATAAGAGAATGTTAAAATACGTTCTTAGCTTCGTTGGTTCTTCCACATTTCCAGTGGAAGAGTGTGTCCCGAAGTATTGATTCATATACCTATTGTCTATTACAGTAAAATCAACTCTGCCGACTGTGTAGATATGGATTGTGATGGATTAAAGAAGAACTTGATTACAGATATTGATGGTAGTTTATTGGGGACTAATGGAACAGTAATAGCCTGGTCTGAATACCAATGGGATGGTGATAGGCGTCGTGGATTAGGTGATTACAGAATACCAAAAGTCCTACTCAGTGATGGTAATGGTGATTTACGTGATGTGTCCGCTTTTGCTCCTCATAAAGGTAACGATGAAGCCTTAATTAATATATACAACATTTGCCGGTAGTTATTATATATCGATATATTACATAGCTAATATATAGGTATCATTTTTAATCAATTAAGTTATTCCCCGTACTTCTTTTTACGTTGTTTATTTAAGAAAAATCTTGTCAATTTGATAAATCTACGGTTAATCGTGTACGTGTATGTTTAAGATCACAATACAGTTGGAAATCAAAAAGAGAACTGATATAATTTCCTTTATCGAACACTTCATGGCGTTGCGAGACTATATAGACTCATTCAGGGGCACAAAGGTAGCACATATAACTCTTTCAATCTTTCTAGGTTTGATAAGAAACGAGCAGTGTATATTCCACGATTACTGGAGAGCCTATGAATGCCACGATATCCAGCATAAGATCCTGATTATTGAGAACATGGACGAAGATACAGAACTTAGAAGAATTTCTCCAGTTGCTGTTTTGAGTGAAGGTTATCTAGATTTGATCAATGGACCCCAGGATCATGGTTGGTGTAGTGGTTATACTTGTCGTAAGAGATTATCTACATTCCAAGCTATGACTGCTATAGGTAAGTTATATCATTTCTTGGTATCAATTATCATGGTTTGAGATGTATACATGTCAATTTCATACCAGTGTCTTCTTCCACGTAGCAACTTTGATCATCCAGCGTCAACATTATTGAAGTACTATGATTTTAAACTAAACGTAAATTGGATTGAAATTCCTTGGGAGGTAAGGATTATCTCCCTTGTCAGCCTATATCACATATCAAGATCCAGATTGCTTCATTCCACGTTTTTGGAGGGTTAACCAAACTTTATTGCCGCAAATAAAAACATTGGAATAAGTTATATTGATGAAACAAATGATCATTGTAATCTATTTCAGATAAATACCACGACGTTTATTTTACTGGTACCACACCACAACATCTCAGGTTTTATTTACTGGATACTGAAAGTTCTCAGGGTATCCGAGTTGGCGTTTGGTACGCTACGCCTAACAGGCTGGACGTGCATGTTAACGGACAGTATGTGGTACCTAACAACGGTGAGATGAAGGATGGAAGATTGGTATTGAAACCATCCTCGACGTCTGTAGAATTCATGCCAGCAGTCGCTCAGCCTTCAGGATCGAATTATGTGAAAAGAGACGAGAACATGATGTTCTTCATTATTAAAGGCTCCGATCGTATTGATATTACCCTCGCATCAGTTGTGGTCGTGAGCTTCAGTTTACCAGAAATGACAATTGATGAGTTCTTTGGAGAAAATCTTATCCAAAACATGGCTGCTTTCCTTGGTGTAGATCCCAGAAAAGTTCGCATTGTGGATGTTGTTAGAGAAGACAGTGGAAGAAGGCGCAAGAGACAAACTGGAGCAATTAAATTAATCATAGAAATTGGAGACGAACCCGACGACCCAAGCCCCTTACCGTTCGAAACTTTAGAGAAAGCATCCGAAGCAATCAACATTGAAGCTCAAGCTGGTTCATTTGATACCATTGTCAACGCAACAGTATTGGGGGTGTCGACCATAGAACCAACACCACCTTTGACAGACCCGAACTGGGCTAATGTCACTAAAGAAGTGGTAGAGAAAGAAGTTGTGAAGGTTGACAGTATGGAGTTCCTTGAACCAGTCGTGCCGGGCATCGAACAACAAATTCTGGCAACTCCGCCCAGAATAGAAGTCTTTGACGTTAACGTAAGTAGATTTATTTGGGAATTCAAATTATTTGAAACATTAATTATGACCCACTTCGAGGTGAAGAGTACCTCGGGGGGTCTATAATTTTTTTTCTAAAAATGCTAAGATCTCTATTTTTTTTAACTGCACCTATTGTCTACGTTACATTATGTAACCCATATTATTTTGGATTTCCACTTCTACTTTACTCTTTGATAAAGTAAGATTATACTTTAATTGTATGCAATTTGGTTAACTAACTTATTACTTTCCCGTTTCTTATCTTTTTAGAGAAACCACATAACAGAGTTGGGAACAGCCAAAACACCATGGGTGTTAACAGCCTCATTGAGACCCAACTCTGGAAGTAACCCAAGTGCGACATTGAATGGAATGAAGACCTTGACCTTTGTGGATGGTTGGGCGAACTTTACTGATCTATCCATCTCTCATCCTGGTACTGGGTACATCGTAGATTTCAAGGTTACCTCCCCTGCTGGTGCCAGTAATATGGTTCTCTCGACTCCCGAGTTGACTGTGCCAGCTAGAGATGTCAGCTTTGATATGGTGTCCATCACAAACAGTGAGGAAGATCGTCAGAATCTGACTGTAGTCCTGGAACTGCTGGATATGGATCAAGATTCAGTTTTGTCCGACATTAGCTGGAGGGTAAGTTTCCAAATATATTACGAAACATAAAGATTTGAAATGGAATGATAAAGGAACCAACATATATATACCCTTGTAGCAAATTACTTATTGGTACAGGAAGGCACTTTGCATTTTGAATACTTCATTTGTGATGTAGATCACTTGTCATTGTTTTTGTGCATGATTCCAGAAATACAAGACAAAGAAACATTTTATCCAATGTGATTTTGCCATTTTCTAGCACTAATTACTGAAAATTACATGCTATAATGTTATATCTTCAGGGGCAGACATGGCATGCTGATATCACTGTACTCGGAGGTCGTGGTACATTGAGTGGAACAACCAATATGACCTTTGACCCTGCCACATCCAGAGCTAACTTCGAGGATCTGAGAGTATCCTCTACTGGTTCTTATGAACTAGCTTTCAATGTGTATTCCGAGCCAGAGGAATATGCCTTCACGCTTGAAACCAATATCAGGGTTTCTAAGAACAATCCCTTAACTGTAACTGGTATGTACCTAATCTTTTTAAATAGGGGTTTACGTAGGGACCGGAACTACCGGCAGTGGTGTGGGAAGAGGGTTCATCCCTAATAAAACCGATTGTACAGTCTAGAAAAATTTCATAACTGGACCACACTCCATTACCCCTCCGGCTGAAATTCGGTTATGATTTTTCACTCTATTTCTGTTGAGCCTTGTGATGCGTTTGGAAAAAGAATGACTTGACACCCATTGTTCAATACACTGTGATACCAATGAATATAAATTTTTCTCATTAATTTTAATGTTGCTTTTCAGCACTTTAATTGTCTCTGTACTATGGTCAGTCGAAACTAAATATGATTATGATTGAAAATAACACACACGAACTTAGTTAACAACCATTTTGAATTTTTTTCTCTGCTCTTTATAACTGCTATGATATTTCTATTAATATAAATATCTTTGAATGCCATTTGGAGGCTTTGTTGAAATATTATAGATTTTTTTTTAAAATCGATTTATTAAGTCGAGGAAGAAATTGAAATGGCTGTAAACTATGTTCGCTGTCTTTTACTTGTATGTCACCTTCCATGCGGAGATTCATACTATTAAACATAGTTTCATTAACTCACTTATATAATGAACGTTAACTGTTCTTCTCATTTCAGGGGGAAACAACGGTAAATTATCAAACTTGTTGGCTAGAATCCGAGGCCTTTTACAGGCATTGAAAAAATCTGATTTGAATCCAGCAGCTAAGGCGAGACTAATTGCCAATTTAGAACGGTTGAAATTGGAAGTTAAGATTGAAAAGGCCAGGATGAAGGCAAGACAGAAAATAGCCCAGTTACGCACAAAAATGGTTAACATGAGAAAAGAACAGGGAAAGTTGAGGGCGCAACAAGCTAAAGAAAAGGCACAGGTTAAATCAACACAGCTGAAAGAAATGGCAAAGTTCAGAACAGAAACGCAGCAGTTGAGAGCCACGCAGATGAAAGAAAAGCTGGCGATGGAAGCGGAAATTAGAAAATTAAAAGCACAACAAAGAACAAAAGAAAATAAACTTAATGCTCAGCAAAGGGCTGAGATGAATGCGCTTTTAGCCCAGTTGAGAAAAAACCAAAAAAGTCAACAAAACAATCCTAAGAGTCAAAAAGGTCAAAAGGCTCAAAAGGTTCAAAAAGGTCCAAAGGGTAAAAAAGGTCAAAAGAACAAGAAAAGTGCGAAAAGTCGCAGAGGTAAAAGAAGTCCAAAACCTATCACTCAAGCTCAATTAAAGGCCAAACATACAAAGGAAATGGCGAAATTACGAAATGAGTTCAATAAAATGATGTCCAAAGTCACGAAAGAAAAGACAAAGATGTTGTCCAAGCAGAAAAAAGCAATGTTACAGAGGGATTTCGAAATGTTGAAATTACAAGTACAACAGCAAGCTGCATGGAAAAAACTCATTGATAAACAGTCGTCTCAAATGGCTAAATTTACGGCAAAGATGGAAGAAATACGTAAACAAATAACTGAAGTAAATAAAGAATTAAACGCCAAGATTCGAAAGATGAGAAGTTAAAGAAAGTTTCCATGTCGAATTGAAGAACTAGACCCTAAAACTTACTAAAAGTCTCGGGAAAGCAATCTATTTATGTATTTGATTATTAAGTATCTATAATATATTATTCTGCATACAAATATGTGTATTTTATTACTGAACGCATTTGTCACATATAGATCTACTGTTGGCAAATTCAGATCAACATTACAATAGCCAAACCATGCCAAGCTCAAGCAGTCGGGTGGTTATTAGCGAACAATCTTGTACGGCTTTTGATTACACGATTATACAGGTGCAAACCTTACATTCACAAAATCAAATACTAATATAATTTGTACAGTGAAGTTTATACGGCTCCTCCAAAATGGATGTTAAGGCTGTCCCGGCTTTGTACCCTCTCTCCTTGCAAACACACACACCCGACCAACTGTACTGCAGGAAAAGACTTAATGTGAGCCTCCCTTGACAACTCTATGGCAAATACTAGACTCCCTCCCAATGAATTCTAAAAATACCACTGAATATGTGAACGATCTAACCATATCTGTATGGGTCATGTCTTGTCGAAATACCAGATATGCAAATGTTTCGTAGCAACATAAAAATGAAAGCCCTGTTTCTACTACACTTGACTATAAATACACCTATAAAGATATAGTTGCATTATATATCGCTGATAAGCCGCTAGAATATAATGATTCCGGTCTTGATGGATATATCTTTATTAGACACAGCATTCACATGTTTATAATATAGAATAACGCAACTTACAATAATGTAACTGGCTAGGCAGATTGTTCTCATCCTTCTACAGCCTCTTTTACTTTTCTATTTTCTTGAGTTATAGTATTTAAAAGTCGAGTTATAAAAACCCAATATATTAAAACATAGATTAAACCATTGTGACCTTATTTGACTATTAGTCCTTGGAGTGAAGTAACATTCTAGGTACGCGTGTACTGTTGTGTGAGACCTCCACTAGTTTCCCTAGCAGTCAAAAGCATTGACGATCATCTATTGAATTGACTGATTAATAAAAGCACCGAATTATGGAAATGTGGTACTATATACCCGTATTACTGGCGCTGTCTGTATCGTGTGAGAACTTTCCATTCATGAATCCAAGTTTACCATGGGAAGAGCGAGTGGATGATCTTCTTGGACGATTGACTTTGGAGGAAATACAGGATCAGCTTGCCACTGGTTCCGGACCATCACCTAACATCTCCCGTCTCGGGATTGGACCGTTTCAGTGGTGGAGTAATTGTGGAAGAGGGGATGTGAGAGCAGGGAATGCTACTTCCTTTCCAGAATCCTTGGGATTAGCTGCTGCATTCAGGTACTGTGGCATTGATTGTATTTGTGTACAGCACTAGAGTATTATATTCTGTTTTTGAACAAACCATCAGTAGTTGTACTTTGTTTTTCCTCTGTGCATCATCTTAAGATAATGATATTAAGTGGCTATACGCCATACACACCAGCATTCTTGAAAGTTTAATGGTAATCGCGATCATAAAATCACTTTTTACTTAAAGGGAGGGGGTAGAGGTGATGACACGGTCAGTATCCTTATATCCGGAAGCAGTGAACAGCTATGATTTTTAGGAAAAACCATCTCATAATTCCTTTCCCCTTTACAATTCCAGTCCAGAGCTAATGTTTGATGTCACTAAGATTACCGCTTTGGAAACCAGAGCCAAGAACAACTATTTCGAGAAGCATGGAAAATTTGGCATCCATCAGGGGCTGAGTTGTTTTAGTCCAAATCTAGATATTTACAGAGATGCCCGATGGGGACGAAACGAGGTGGGTCAAGAATGAAATACTACTTATATTTCCGTATAGTTTTTATAAATTGATAAAGAGGCATATTGAAATACAGATATTATTCAATTTATGGTGTCCAGTTCCTATATATTCGCTTTGTCTCTTCAACATGTATGAAACTATTGTATATAATGATAAGGAAGTGTGGTATTGCCGTCGATGAAGCAAAGTGTTAAACTGGCATTTTATAGATGCTCTGTGTCTAATATATACCATTTGCAAAACCACATATTGTGTATTAAATGTTAACACTCAATTCTGTTTTATTCAATAGGAAACATGGGGTGAAGATCCATACCTGGCAGAGGTTTACGCTCGAGCGTTTGTTACTTCTCTTCAAGGAGACGATCCTCGTTATGCTTTAGTGACAGCAACATGTAAACACTATACTGCTTCTGGTGGGCCGGACTCTTACCCCGAAAATAGGTTTACTTTCGACGCAAGGGTATGTATACTTCTCTATAAGTTTAGGTGTGCTTTTCCGTAATAGGTAATATATTGTTAAGTAAGTAGACCTATATATACAACAAAACAATCCTAAATAATACATCTACAATTCCCTTACTGTAGATTCCTAGTCAAACACTCAGCATTTTTATAACTATATTTGTTTCAATGTCAAAGCCGATTCTTGTATTTATAGTATGTTTTTCTTTGTTTCCAGGTGTCAATGCGAGATTTACAGATGACATTTTTACCAGGGTTTAAAGGATGTATTGATGCTGGTAGTTATGGACTACTCTGTGCTTATAATAAGTAAGTTTTGCTGGCCATTATAATGCAGAAATGTAATTTATCATAGGGTATTTATTTATTTCCGTCCTACTTTTTTAACAGAGTTACTATTATAGCCAATGGCATTTGTGACTTGTCATAATCTAGTATGTTATTTCTTAGAGAAAGTGTTTGTTTTGTCAATGCGGGTCATGTTCTTAGTTTGTTCATTTTATAGGATTTAAACGATTTATTTTTCAAGGATAAATGGTATACCAGCCTGTGCTAATAAGGAGACACTTAATGATATACTACGGACTGACTGGGGGTTTAAAGGTTATGTTATCAGTGATGTAGCTGCTATAGAGAATATGATCTTCACTCAACATTACTATAATAATACAGTTGATACGGTAGCTGGTAGCATCAATGGGGGTTGTAACATCAACGCTGCTTCTAACGCCCAACCTAATCATACGAATGCTTATTATTCCATGGGTGAGTCAACTTCGCTCCTTCAACATTATTTGTAAATAGTAATGATCACTATTCCCCTCCCCACAGTAACCATTCCCTACCGAATACCTTGTAAAACTATCAACATCTTTCATCTTCATCATCAGGTGTAGCAACAACAGCTTCTATAAACATCATTAACATTACCATCATTTTCATCATTAGCGGGAGCAAGAATAGCTTCATCGAATTAACTATCACCATCTTCCTTATCGTCGTCTCTCTGGCCGCCATAATTATCGTTTCTATCACCATTATCAACAGTAACATAATTCTCTTCCTTAGCAGGAACAAAAACAACTTGGTCGAACCTTTTCAGTAACAACACCATTAACCATCATTACCATAGTTAACATCATCATCATTTTCATCATCGTCTTCCTTATCATCTTCGTCGTCATCATCATTGACGTCGTCATCTTCTTCGAAGTCAATATCCTTATCCTCTTCATTATCATCAAATTGGTTGATATCATTTTCAGTTCAAGCTGTACGAGAAGGTAAACTAACGGAACAGACAGTTCGTGAATCCATGAAGCAAACCTTATATACTCGTTTCCGGTTAGGTGAATTCGATCCACCTGAGATGAATCCATACAAAAAGCTGGATCAATCAATCATCCAGTCTCCAGACCACCAACTCGTGTCTGTAGAAGCTGCACTGAAGACATTTGTATTGTTAAAGAATCGAGGAAACTTTCTTCCAATGAAGCAAACAAAGTATGACAACGTAGCGGTAGGTTATCTTATACTTATCCCCGAAGTGCTTTCTCAGGATGGGGGCCATTTTTACTTAACCATAGTGGATGATATCTAGTGTTGTCAATTGGCCGCACATTTCGGAGAGTCATATCAAGCATTCAATAGACTAGAAAATAGAAGAGAACAATCCAATGCACAATTTGCTTAATAACAACAAACCTCGCCTATTTTCACATCTAGCCAGGCCCTATCCAGTAAAATATTAGCAATTGAAGCCAAAGCCAATACATCAGTGGTAAGAACCTTTACTAAATAAATATTGCTATGTGTATTTTCAGATAATTGGACCAATGATCAACAATCCTAAAGCTCAGACCGGAAATTACTCTCCCACCATCATGCCATCCTATACCACCACCCCACTAGAAACTTTATCTAAATATTTAGCTCATACAGTAACATCAACTAATGGTTGTCTTGGCGATAATAACTGTTTACAATATAACCAGACGGCGGTTATTCAGGCCGTTCAAAAATCAGACGTCATCATCGTCTGCCTTGGTTTAGGTAAATTATTTTCATTATCTTCTAATAGCTTCAAAATATTCTTTAAAACTGCTTACGAACATTTGTTAGCTATTTTCACCCCAAACGTGATGCTAACCGCCAGACATCATTTATACCCAGTTATAGTGCTCTCTAAAGGTATACTTCTGGCAATAGTGAAGCAAGGTATGAAACAAAGCAGCCGAGTTAAATATGAAGCAAAAAATATTGTCTGATAATTATTCAATTTCAATAGGAAATGACGTAGAACAAGAAGGAAATGATAGGAGAAATATATCTCTACCAGGACATCAACTGGATATTTTAAAAGATGCTGTAGCACATAGTAAGTGACAGATATTTAAATACAGTAAAATTTTACATTTAATATTTGTTATTTACATCTTCAAACTGGGTGCTTTGCAAAGTTACCACTGACTTTATTTCCTGCGCTGGTATCTTTTACTTTGACCTTAAATCGGGGCATCAGATCTAGTTGTCCATGTTACAGGCATAGACATTTCCTGTAATTAAGAAATATAAAGCAGTATGTTACATGTATATCACTAGCACATAAGCTGCTGATAATATAAGTAACGTTTGTTTGAAGGTCAAGCGACCACACCAATCGTTCTGATAATGTTTAATGGTGGAGCAGTAGATCTGAGATGGCCAGATGGTGAAGATCGAGTTACATCTATCCTGGAAGTATTCTACCCGTCTCAAGCCACGGGACAGGCTGTATACAATGCCCTGATAATGGGTGGTGGTAGTTTGAGTGTCCCTGCTGGACGGTTACCTATCACATGGCCAATGAGTGATGATCAGGTAAGCTTACAGAGGAGGTTATGGTAACTTTGTAACCTATCAAGTGTAGGCTCAATATGAATCAAACTACTGTATGTTGCTTTAGTATCGGTATCTGGTTCTGGATTAACCTGTATTATAACTTTCCTTGAAAGTGTAGATGTTTAACTGGAATACAGCATCATAGATTATCATTTCAATAAATACAAGTCACCACACATCACTCATAGTGCTAAATGTTAATGATGTGAAAGGGAATACGATTAGGCATCAACTTGTTCCTCCAGATGCCACGAGTCAAGAATGTAAGGTTAAATGTCTTTATCATTTGAAATAAAAATTGCACATTGACTGTCAGGTTGGGAGATTTGCTTAATCTTATACTTCCTATGGTTATTTTCCAGATTCCACCAATAACCAACTTTACAATGGAAGGAAGAACATATCGTTATACCCCACCAGAACCTCTCTATCCATTTGGTTATGGTCTATCTTACACCACATTCCATTATTCTAATCTGATCTATTCTGACTCTATAGCAGCCGGAGTCGACTTTACTGGATCAGTTCAGGTCCAGAATACTGGTAGTGTTGACGCTGACGAGGTTGGTAGTAACATTGTAACAAATCGTTCAAATAAGCAATTAAACAGAATTGGACTTGCCTCTGTCTTCTGAGATAGAACCACAGAGATGTCAAAATAAATTTAAAGTTTGAAACAGCACCCGAAGTGTAATGTGTATATATCTTTGTAGAAGTATTGTAGGACACACGGCTTCTGCGTTCCGCAAAGAACCTTTAGTAAGGCGCTCTTTCCTTCCACTATACTGGGATATTAAGAACAATCTTCTGTATTGTTTTCAGGTAATACAAGTATATTTCTCGTGGAATAACCCCTCAGTACCAGCCCCTAAAATACAACTTGGTAATTTTACCCGTAAATTGATACCAGCAGGCTCGACTGTTACTGTCCAGTTCACTATACCTGCTAGAATTATGGCTTTATGGGTGGATGATACTACTGGCTGGAAAATAGAATACGGTAAGTGGTCGTACCTTTGTAAGTTGCATATCATGGTCCTCGAACGTCTGAGCAGCAATGGTTAAAACTGTCTTTCTTGAAATGCACTTTAGTTATAGAATAAAAAAAAGGGAAAAGCCCAAAAGGACATTCCCTGCGCCAAGTAACAAATGATGTGAGGGCTTCTCGAGATAACTAGATTTTTATATCCGATTCGCCTTTTTGTAGCATGAGACGATCTACATCAAATTAGAGTTGAAATCTATTGAATATCTTAACTTTCTAAAAGTTTCAAAAGCATACCTCATTGAAATTCCCAAGTCTTAGTCTAGGGGTGTAAGACGAATTGTATTTAAAATTACGTTTTTCATTCCCTTATTTAATTTCAGGAACTTATAATTTCTATGTTGGTGGCCAACAACCAAACCAGAAGAAAAATGTTGGTTCCAATGTTCTAAAGGGATTCTTTACCATATTTGCAGATAAATATTTAGGTCGGTCCAGATAGAATAAAACTCAGTTTGTCTTGTGATATTGGCTCTGTCCACTGTCAATGTTCTTAATATACATAATATAATAATATATGTCGCTGAATTTATGTTTTTTTCTCGTTTGATTAATCCCAAAATTAGAAAATGAGCTCTTGTTTTGCTTTAAAGGTATATCTGCGCCTTTATATTCAGTAATCTAGAAGGTACTGCGACCAAGGACTATTATATGTTATGCTGCTTAGAAATTTTGCTCTAACAAAGAATTTTCGGCTGAAGAGGGATGTTAGCTACATACAGCGGGGCTTTGGTTTATTGTTCGAACGGAATGAAAAAACATTTTTCCAGTACCAACAAGAACGACTGATAATTCCCAAGGAATCCCCTACACCCTTGGACCTCTTGGCATGAACTAGTTTAAAAATTCACTGCTCCAAAGGAGTACCCGATATGGCATAATGGAACAAATCTCTCTACAAACCAATACGGAGCACTTAAGTGGTACCCGAATGTTTAATACAGTATAATTTGTAACAGGCATAATTTTATTGAAACCAGGTCAATGAAAGTATATACACGATGATAATGTAAGGTGATAATTATAAGGTGATGTTAATAGGAAAAATAAATCAATATCAACAATATGAGATATAACTTCATATCCCGACTTTTGCTTCAATTTACATGCAAATTAGAAGAGGTGCGCATTATATTCGTAACTATACTGTACATGTACATGCAATATCAAAATATAGATAGGCTTAATTTGAAATTATATTTTTTACAATATACTACAAACTCTTGCTGTATATTTTCAGTTGTTAGGCGTATATCAATTTTTCGAACATGAAACAATAATAAACAGAATATTCCTTATAACAGGGAATATTTGGCATTTCTGTTATTGTGCCTCTTAAAAAAATTAATTTGTGATATACTGAACAGTTTTCCGGCGGAATTAGAACTGCCTTTTAGAAATTCAAAAATGTAGAAAAACATGTTAAATAGAAATATTCAATGTTGGAATTAAAATGATCAGGAATTAGTAAAATCACATCACCATTAGTGTCCACAGCAACTGAAATATTAAGTTGAAGGTTTCGGTCTCAGAACAGCATAAATATATCAATTAAAAAGTATTCTCAGATCCAATGGCATCATGTGTACCCGACATCAAGGCTTGACTATTGGTAACCTCATAACATTTACCATAGAAAATCATATAACATAGATTTCATCAAGAGATCTAATGAGTGATAAATAAATTCCCCTGTATGGTCATTTAAAATGAAACCAATTTTTGCCCACAAAATAAATTTACCAAAAAAAAGTATTGCTTTGTTGAGTCTAAAACATTTGAGACTAGCACAGAGCGATTGCTTTTCAGGTAGTATTATTAAACACAAATAAATAATGTATTTCTCTTCATTCTTTTTCTTTATCAGAGTCAGATTCTTCTCCCTCCATAATTTTATCGATAGTCGCGGTTGACGAGTTATTAGACCATGTGACATTATAGGTAACTTTATCATCCGCTACCACGGTTACAGAGCCTACTTTATTATCTTGATGTAACTCAGCCCGGGCTTGTGCTAAAGCCTGTTGTACAGCAATATCTCTTTGGGCTCTCTCTTCCATCACAACACGGGATAAATTCATCTGGGCTTCAATTCTCTGTCCATTTAAAGCTTTTATAGCCTAAAATAAATTTTAGATAAATTAACAATTGAAAGTGAGTTCTAATCTTAGACAAAAGATGTTTGATAAAATAAATCATTAGATAAAAGTTTTGAATTAAGCATAGGGAGAAAGGATAAAAATGAATGAATGGAGTTTTACATCCTCTTCTGCACGTTATGGGCTAATGAAGACGGACAAAATAATAAGAAAGTGATATATTACTTTAGATAGTTAAGCAATATGAAATGAAATGAATGGAGTTTACGTCCTACTTTTCTGCACATTATGGGCTAATGAAGATGGGTAAGAAATTCCAAGGGAGTCATATCCCATGGAATTGCTTTTATTGTTAAGCAACCATTCTCTAATACATAACAGCAGCAATAAATATTGGTAAATTACGAACGTATCAGTGAATTACATACGCGTCTGACCTAGTTACCAGAATCAGGAAATGAGAATAATTAGGAGACATCTTAAAGGTGTGACATCACCAAACTACTTTTCTAAACTCGAAAATATCATGACTCTTTCATTATTCAACTGATTTAGTCTGGCTTGGAATTTAATGAACTCCAATTAGGTTCAGGTCTGTTATTTAACAACGCGTTAGTTTCAGTTGGAGATAAATATTTTCTCACCTCTTGTTTTTCTTTCTCCATCTGCATCCGGAGTTGTTGAAGTTGACTCTCTTTAGATAATAAACTATGTTGTCGAACTTGGTCTATCATAGCCTTTAACTGCTGAACTTGTAACAACAGATTATTGGCAATCTGAAAACAGAAACATCCTTAGAATGATGGATCTTTTTTGGCATTTCTGCTATTTTGCCTCTAAGAATAAATTATTTTTGTTTCTAATTAGGGATAAAATGAACAGTTTTTTGATGAAAAATGATACCGTCTTACAAAAATAACAAAGAAGAAAGTCAGCAATATTGACTTGATGTTTAAAATGACAAAATTGTTCATTAGTGAATCACAAAATAAGGTGATATTACAGCCCATAATGCCTATCACTGGCCCCCTCCCCCTTATATTATCATGGTGATTTGCATGATTGGTAAAAAATCATTATAGATATAATTTAAAACTTTATTTAGTCCCAACATACAAGAAAGTGTGGAATTTTACGATGCTTATTTCAAGAAATATTGATAATGATTTTTTTCTGTAAAAAAGAACCCAGGTCTGTCTTTAGGAGCACAAAAAATAAATATTATAATCTGACCTCTTCTAACTGCCACCAGTTTTTCTGTTCTGTAACATCCATGGTAACAACTTGAGCTTTAGGTGCTGGTGCCAGAGATATTGGGGTCATCACCACCGTGTCTGAAAATTGGTTATCTACAAAATCATTAGAAAGTCAAAAAAGCTCAAAATATTGCCAATCTGGCTATAGTAAGCTATCACACTTGAATTATGGCAATCATTTTCAGAATATGAGTACTGATAGTATTACAATTTTTATAATATCCCTAAAGATCTGGCTTTTGAAATTTCGACTTCAAAACATTTCGTGGGCTTGATGGAATCTTCTCATAGACACGAGTTTGGAAGGTGAAATGATTTCAGTGATACTGAAGAGTTTTAAATACCAACCTCCAGTAACGAAATTACCAGATCCATCTGCAGTGACTATTTTGACTGTGTTATCATCTTGGGCACTCATCTGCATCTGTTGTGATACAGGTCTAGTGACTGAAGTTCCACCATTACACATTGACACTATTACTAAATAATAAAAAATAGTATAAATACATCAGGATCAGTGAATATTATTGAATATATTGAAACCAGTTTTAGTAGAGACATTTTAGATTGACTAGTTGAAGGGTTTATGTAATATCTTGAAGTCAATAGGTTTTATGATTGGGGTTTAAAATACACCATGGACTGAGAATCTGTAAAGCTTCTAAAATGAAGATTCATTAAAAACAAATGAATCAATTATAGCAAAGTTAATGCCAAATTGTACAGAAATATCTCTCCAACTTTTTTCAGGTTTGAACTGATAATACAAATAAAGCCAAACACCAAAAGCTGCTTAATTAACAATTAGTACAATTCATTCTTAATTAACCCTTTCAAAATGAATACATAGAAGCAAATAGCAATTTTTGAATTATTTTGTGTAATTAACAAATATTTGAATAATAAACTTGTGCCTATTGCTTTTAATTAAACCTCTAACATACCATCTTTAGTTAAGGGGGAAGTACTTGACTTTATTGAACCAATTCGAACTTTTTTAGGCGTTGGTGATAAGGGACCACTTTCACTTTCTTTTTTACGTCTTTTATAAGGTACAAATAATCTCACTGGACCTGTCTGAAACGGAAAAAATTCGATTTAAAGATCATATGACCTTTGTTCATTTTAACTTTATGATCAGAATGAAATGTCAAAATCCGTTAACATCAGTGAAAAAAAGATACAGTGAACAGATCAATGTCAAACTACTTAAGCCTACAACTGAACCAGTAACTTTTAAAATCAAGTTGTGTCACTGGTGCAGATATTTGGACCAGAAGGGGAGTCAATATTGATTAAGATTTTCAAAATCTAACATGGAAAGCTAGCTTATGGACATTAAATTTGTCGAAGAAATAATCTCTAGTGAAGATCGTAGTCAGCAAGGAAATAATATGTTGCTAATTTGTGTTCAGTCAACTTACCACTGTCTCATCATCACAACAAGAAGCACAAGTACATGACGTAGCATGGGCCATCAATAAACCATCCTCTAATACACACTGTAGAGTTCGACCTCCATATCTAATACTTCTCTTCCAATCTTTACTACTAGCTCTACCAGCTAAAGTCTCAAACTCATTAGGTGTGTACCATTTATCATCATATTTAATACATTTACCACGACCCCCTGAAAATAGTCAGAGCATTTTGATTATTATGGCAGTCATTTGAGGTACAATACAGGGAAGTACATAATTATTTAGAGACAGAAGAGCTAGTGCCTCTTCTAACTGTTATCGCACTGGTCATTATTAAAGATTTTGGACTATGTAAATCTCAGCTTCTAACTATGTCTTCTCCAAAACTCATCCTAATCTATCACCTGGCATGCATAACAATAAATTTTATTTTTGGCATTGTTTAAGAAATAGCCACTATTGAAAATGGAAGGAACTTTAATTTAATATAGTCTTACATGACATAGCTGGATTACTTCAAATCAAATTGAGGTAAGCTAAGTATATCCAACTAAGTTGAAATATGACTTTACAGCTTTAAGAAATAAACTGTTAATAAATAATTAGGATAAAAGAATGAGGATTTAAAAATTTACATTGCTGCAGAAGAGAAATCTGTAGTAATATAGGCCCCATTCAAAAGATGGCTCTTGTAACTTAATACTAAAATGTTACTGTATTCATATTATATTGCTGATATTAGGGCTTATAAATCACACCTGATCCAAATTTTTCTTTATGAAGTTCACCATTTAAATTTTTGCAGCGTACAGGTAAAAACATTTGATGTACAGATTCATCCCATTGGTATTTGAAGCCTCTTTCTTTACTTAAAGGAGTTGCTGGGGTGGGTGGGGGCAATGGAGTTGTTGGAGGATTTTGAGCCCCTGTATCAACTGTCAGGGTGTTATCATGAATGACAATATGTGTTGTTTTTATTCCCGCCTCTCTTAACGATTCGGCAGATATCAGTCCTTGCGAAGTTGCCACATAAACCTGGTCGGGTGTCAGTTCCTCGCTTGTTACAGCTTGAACAATTTCGCCACCCTGACTATTCACTTCGTCGTGTTCGCCATCGGGTTGTTGATGATCGTCTACGAATGCGGAATCGTCGCCGTTCGGAATGTCCTCGGCAATGTCAACTTCGGTCATGTCGGAATCCGTGAAATTAGCATAAATATGTACAAAGTACCACTCTCAGTCTATGATTTTCATATAATACTACACATTAGAATGAATTCTGACGATCCAGGCCATTAGAATATTTCTTTTCCTGCGAAAAAAAGTCGAAAATCAAAATGTAAAAATGTTATCGGGCATTTCCGTTTCTTTTACGTAAAATGGCGGAAAATCGACCGGAGACAATTGCTAGTCACGATTATCTAGTCATTAATATGATTAAAATTTGTACAGCAAATTTTTTGTCTTTTCAATCTAGTCTATCAATTAAAAAATAAGTTAATTAGGAAAATCATTGCACCATGGCAAATTTCTGCACACCCAATACAATGAAATATATGTTGCTAAAAATTTTAGTGCCGATAATTTTGAATTTCTATTTTTATTTTCATTTTCAACTTCGTAGAACATGTTCATTTAGTGCGGACTAGTTAAAAGTGAAAATGGCGTGAAGAATGACTGCGATGCACGTTGTTGGAAAGTCAAGCTTTCCTGTAAGCCCATTTTGATAATAAATAATTATTGAAAGCTTTAAATGATACCTGTAATGCTGATCTTTCTGATTAAATTACATCAGCGTGCAGGAATTTTAGATTTTCCTCCAAAATTAAAAGTTCATTTTTATAAAATAAAAATTCCAAATTTGTATTTTTGTAAACAGATCTGTGTTGATCATTTGTCAAAAAATGAATAACTTAGCCTTTCTGGAATATTAACAGAAAAATTAACCACACAGTCTCATTTTAGTGTGACTTATGTGTCAACATAAGTTGTTGAAGAATAAAATGTTTTTTTGGATTGCTGTTGGTATACCGTATCTAGAAAGCCCCTGTCCATATAAGGTTTACATGAAAATTATCAATATGTCATTATATAACTTATAAGATTATTTATAGATAATAAAGTTTTTTGTTGTTAAATTGTTAAATCAGTAGATAACTTTGATTGTTTTGTCCTATATTCCCATATGGGCTTTGTATTATTCTTGATATGTTGTGATATAAATCTATTAATGTAATAGAAAGCCTACTAATATAACCTTTTATAAACGTGGTCCCTATCATAATTGAATATTAGCTGTAAGAGACAGGCTTAAATAGGATTATTCTACTCAAATTGCTTTTAACATAGTATTGGTATATGTTTATTTTTTTAACAATTTCATAATATTATATCGTATATAAAATGATATGGAATATATATATAAGAGATGATATTGTAGGGTAGGCCTACCATATTATCAGAATTTAATCGTGATCAGGCCTATCAAGACCATATGGAACATAAATTCCATCAAACTTATTTGCTAAAGCACAATATTGCAACTATTAAAGTCTTATCATATCTTAATTGATCTTATATTGACAAATTTAAACCATGTCTTGCAAAATATAATTCCTTGATTGGAAGATGTGAATTTTACTTTTCGCCACTAGTGTATGCTACTATAGGATTTGTTGGATTTGCTCAAGTTGGATGATTCTTTGGTGTTTTTTTGTTTTTTTGAATATATTTTGGATTTGGTCGGCCAGGTTTGGTTAAAATCTAATCCTTCTTAAATTGATATTTATAGTTAGTGGGAGGCAAAGGAGATGCTGCCACTGTAATAGAAGGAAGTCAGTTAATGACAGCCCCTGAAGAAGAAGAAGATTTTGATATTTTAAATGATGAAACCTTTGGAGATGGAGTGGATGGTAAGTGTTCAATTGAACTAGAATCAAAAATATAAAACCAAATTTTCCTTTTCTCTGATTATTTCAAATTGAATTTTACTCCCTTCTTAAAAAACAAAATTCCGTATTTTCATTTGTTGCCATTCTCATCAACCTAAAACAATCTAAGACTCCCAGTACTATTTTGGAGTCGATAATTCTATTCATACATATGTAGATGATATGTATATTTTGCTTTTCTATAAACATAGTAGACATGGAGTAGACCTGTTTATATACGGTACTCATTTATCATACCCGTAAATTTTGAATATTTAAAGTGATACTACATCTTAGAATGAACATTAAAACTAATGTTTTTGTATTTATCTGATATATAAAGATTCTGTTATGTTATTTATGGCAGCAGATCTATCTACTGATGAATATAATCCTCTTATTGGCTAAATATAAAATTTGAAATTTTATGTATTTCCTAAGAGTATTCCTTTTAAGTAGCTTTATGCATATTAGATTGTTTTTAATATGATAATAATTGTCAACTAATACAGCCCATATTGTTTTTGTGTGAACAGGTTTTTTTAGGAAAGAAAATATTAAATTTAAATGGATATAAAATTCTTTTTTTTTTTTTCAGATGGATTTGATTGGGAGGAGGAACATGAGAGAATGGCTGAAGAAATCGATTCATTCTCATTCGGTGATTCCAAACATAATGGTAATAAAACAACAGATTCTGGATTTGATACAGCAGAGAAGAGTTACAGATCTCAGGAAGTATGTATATATTCATACTACCTCTTTTTAAATCTAATTCAGTTTGATCAAGTAGATACATAGATGTAAATAGCAACATCATTCCAGATCTGGTAATGTCACTATAAACTGATATTATGTCTTTCTTACGCTACAGGAATACCTAGAACAAAGTATCAGTCAACTGGTAGTAGATGATGAAGATGAACTGGGAGATCCAGCCATTTTAAATGCTTCTAAAAATAGACCCATACCTCAGGTGAGCTGCATATCAAATTTTTACTCCTATGTTTCATTATGTTTTTCAAATTCTGTTTTTATTTTTTATATTTCTTCCTTGATAAATTAAAATATAACAAGAGTGGAATTGTAGATAGCCATTTCAGGGATTGGTTTGGCATGTTTGTAAGATTGCATTGTATTTATTTAGTTTTGACTTGTAGATCCTTTTGAAATGTTGAATATGTTTCTGGACAGTACATAAGAATGTTGATCAATTGTTTTCATTATTTGGTAGTTGTTAATAGAATGCTGTTTTTTTTACTTCAAAATTTAACTGTTATTTCAGAGTCACCATAAAACATGTTTAGAAGATTTATTTGGACCTTCCTCACCCCCAGCTTTCCTTGATACTGAACACCTTGTAAGTCTTTTTGAAAAAAATTTTGTTCTAAATTTTTGTGGTAAGTTGTATTTTACAAGAAGTCATGTGATAATTCTTATTTAGAAAATAACATACATATACCTTCAATTGTATTCTTTGATAATTCATCCTTCTTTATCCAAAATCGGTTTGATTTGCTTTGCTTGAACTCAATCTAATAATACAACTTATGAGCCTTCCTTGGTAAAGTCACTATAGTTGTCATGTTGAAAGTTAGCTGAATGAATGTTGTCTCTTGTAGGTATCACCTTCCAGTAAAGATATCTGGAGAGTATCTAGAGCTGAAGAGGAAATGAACAAACAGAGAAATAATGCCAAACAACAACCAAGATATCCTGTAAGTTTTCAATCAGTTTTGATGCCCAGTGATGATGCAAACAATCCATTTATATTTTGATAAACCAAACTAATTTATTGAACTAGTCAGTTAATTGTCTTGACAGATCTTTCCTCACTGGAAATACTAACATAAAAGTATTTTGGGTATTAAGTGTTTTGTCATAGCCTCAGTATTTATGCATGTTGAACATAATACATGAACAATATGACACTTTGCATGACATTGCAAAATGCTAGGGATGGGCGATATTTCGATATAAACCGGTATGAAAATTCTAGTAATCAAACGATATTGAAAGAAAATTATATCCAGTATATCGCCATACATATCGTCTAAGTGAAATATCACGATATTGTTAAAAAGAGTTGTCTCCCGTTAATATTTACCCTGTTCCCAATGTACGTATGATCATACCACAGTAATTTTTGTGTCGTTTTCCTGTGTAATCATATCATGTGTCATATATTTTATTTCATTATAATTTGTGTGTAAAAACATAGTATAAGGAAAAAAAAACCGATAAATCAGAAAAATTAAATAATTATGATTAAAGAATTTAACCCGTTCCTAAAGGCACGTGTTACCCGTGTGTCAACACTTTTTCCGGCATGCAAATTACCAATAGGCCTAAACCGACACAAATAGATTTCGCTTTTGTAACCTAACGGAATTGACGATGGATTCTTCAGATGATGAAATTACTTTGCTGGCAAGACAAGTCGAGAATAAGGCTGACGAAAGGCCTAACGATTCGCAGTTAAATCCACCAAACGTCTTTTGAGCAAGACAACCATTTCACTCGGGTTAAAATTTTTGTACCAGTTTCTCACCAAATTCCTCCTTTGCTTTTAATTCCTGTGAGGATATATGTTAATATTAAATAATCCCCTTCCCTGTCACCAAAATTATATAATTCACTATCCCTCATAATAAGTGTGAAAATATTTATAGATATCGTGATTATATTGCTAAAATAGTTCACGATATAATCGTCACAATATATCGTCATATCGTAATATTAAAATAAAAATATCGTGATATACAAAATTTCAATATCGCCCATCCCTACAAAATGCCCTGTGTGATATTACACTGTTTGTGACATCACAATATAGATCTGTGTGATATTACACAGTTTATGACATCACAATATAGATCTGTGTGATATTAAACTGTTTATGACATCACAGTACAGACCTGTGTGACATATGGCTATGCATGACATCACAGTATAGAATGTGCTATTACACTGTTTATGACATCACAGTAAGACCAATGTTAAATATCGCTATGCATGGCATCACAATATAGACATCTTCTGATTATTGATGTTAATGATCAGTAATAATGATTGCTGTGTTTTCACCAGCTTCTTGTTTGGTAATATCTCTTTTTAAATTCAATAATTGATAGAATCCAACTACTAGACTATGGGCAATTTTCTTTATAAAAAAATTACTATTTTTAAATTTTGAGCATTTGTTATTTTGCAGATACCTACTATCATTGAAAGAAGAAACATCATCCCTCAATCACCAATGATTCCCCCTCAAGCTCATACATTAGAAGAGATTGAAAAGAGAATGATGACAAAACCCAGAGTAGTGACTGCTGAGGATCTGGAGAGACAGATGAGAGGGGACGCAGCTCCCCGCACCCAACCTAACACTCCACGAACTATACCTAGTGGAATGATGATGCCAGGGCAACAGTTTACCCCTCCTGTATCTATTCCCCATCACCCTGGTCACCCTGGTATGATGCCACCCATGCCCTCTCATCAATCACCTTATCAAAGACAAGCCCCTGGTGGTTCTCACGTAAGTTACCCATTATATAAGGTGCAGAACAGTAGAACATTAAACTCCATTCCTCAATTCTCAATAGATAAAAGCCCATCTAATCTATGATGCTTAAAGGTTCTGCCATAGATCGTTTGTGAGACTGAAAGAAAGGTTCATAACACAAATTATGCCATCCATTGATGTTATATTATGTGAATGAAAAATCTATGTGACACGTCACTGAACAATCCCATCAAAGAGAAGAAAATGGGCTTAAAGCTGCCCTTACTCAGGAATGTTTTAAATAATATTTATCTGAAAGTATTGTTAAGTAGCTAAATCAAGTCCAATTTGAATGATATTGAGTTAGTGGTTCAAGTTAGTTGAAGACATCAAGGTGGCATTTTGCTTCAGTCACATACCTTTACCTTTCTATGTTTGTACTATAAGCCTTGTTCTGGATTCAGTATATCCGCCCATGATTAAGGTCAATTTGACTATCAAGCTATTAATGTGTATTATTGGTCATTTCAGTTACCACAGGGTTTCAGTCCTATTGCACCTTTATATCCTGATGGCAGAAATTCACCTTTACACCAAATACTAGCAGCTAGCGGACGTCTCACCCCTACTGGACAATTACCAGGCAATATGTCACCTATACCTCATATGGCCTCCAGACAGTCACCAGGTGAGTTGTACTCTTTACTTTGGGTGGGGCAAGTGGGAGGGGAATGTCTCCTCTGCCTTATATTGCTTACAGGCCATCACTATACCACATATTTGCAAAACAATTTTATCACTAGGGCATCCTAGGGTCTTATCTCCTAACATTGGCATGGCTAGTGGCGACTATATCACCCATCCTTCATATTGCCTCCAGACTGACGAATAGTTTTGCAAAATCCACATCAATAAGTATATCTAGTTTCCCGGCATGATCCCAAACGTTTGAAAGTGTATTAACAACTCATATTAGTCACTCTGTGTAACTGTTTATGTTTTGATGTTGACTATTATTGTGTACATCAAATCAGGCCTCGAATTTTGACGCGAACGAAACGATCGTTCGCGTGTCGGTTACGCAAAGTCTAAATGGGCAGAACGAAAAATCGGTTAAGTGAACTTTTGCCGTATAACGATAACAGTAAAACTGTCTCAAATCAGTTTTCAATCGGTAAAACTCATCGTGAAGGTGGCAGAATGTTAAACTATTATATTTTCAATACGCTACTAATAAAAATTCCACATTGTTTTATGGCAGTAGTATTATCTAACACGGGATCATCGCGTGAACCAATCTTAGGAAGAAAAATTTATTATCCTCATTCCCGGGCCAATGTTAGGCCATGCATATGATTAATATTGTTTCTTTGTTATTGTAGTAGGGCCTATGTAATGTAACTTTCATCTCTATTTGATCGTTTTATATAGATTTAATTGATTTTATTGTTTCAATGACGTTTTGGTTTTACTCTCACTTATTAAATTCAACAAACAATAGCTACTAAATAAATGTTACCTGTCAATAAAATATTTTTAATAAAAAAAAAAGTTACATATCAGCCAGTTGTGATTTCCCGGCGTAACTAAACATTTATTAACTATTAGCCTAGTGTCGATCTTGTACTGTTGCCAGGGAATCGGCCAGTTCAGTCAACTGTTAGAAAATGGCACAGCCAAATCGTAAACCAGAAAGCATCACTGTTAAGACTTTCAATAAATGGTCATTCAATAAAGATTTTAAAATTGTTGAAATCGGCGATGATGGAAATATTGAAAAACTGGAATGTAAAGTTTGTTCGACACACCTCTCAGATATCAGAAAGGAAGCCAACAGACGTGGGATCAAGGGGGCAGTCATGTCCGGAATACAGAATTATGCCGATGGTGTAAGTTGTGTTCACAAAGGAAATATCTTGCGCCATATCAAATCAGATGGACTGCATGATTGGCCAAACGGACATTTACCTAGTTTGCGATATCAGCAATTGCTGGAAGCGAACGTTAACTCGCCATTTACCTACCTACCATACACCACTAAACGACGTAACCGATTCACGTAACCGATCGGTTTCGCGAACGTTTGAGTCCGAACCGAACTATCGGTTACGTGATGAAAATTACCGTCAACGATTTTTCGTTTACGCTGGGGAAGCAAATTTCGAGGCCTGTCAAATCAATCATATATAACCATGTATTTTATTGTTTGTATGTTTGTTTGCATGTTAACTATGGTTGAACAAAGATATTGGTGCAGATCGGTACTAGTCAAAACATAACCACAGATAGTTCAATTTAACAATACAATAAAAATCTTGTCTTGAATCAATGAATAGGACGTAAAACTCGATTCATTTCTTTTGCCTTGATTCAAATACTATTTACTCTTACAATAAGTTTTAGTGTTTACATAAAAATAAGTTTACTTGAAAAATAAGTTCTTGTATAAGTTCAGATTGTATTTACTTAAAAATAAGTTCTTGTATAAGTTCAGATTGTATTTACTTAAAAATAAGTTCTTGTATTTACTTAAAAATAAGTTCTTGTTTTAACCCTTTCCATGCGCTTTTATTAAAAATGACGTCAATCGTTACTTGCGGAATTAATTTTAGAGAAGTCTGTAACCTGATGTTAAATTTTTGTAACTTCTACAAATATCCTCAGAAATTGATGCATTTGGTATGAAATTTATGGGAAATTAATGCCTTATACTAATATCGAAGATTTAGGACAAGCAGACACATGAGACAAATTTGGGAAAGGTGTATGCGGGATTACTTCATAAGGGCGTTAACCAGTATTTCACGTTGAAACAAATTTATGATGGCGTCATTGGACTTGGAAATAGATGTTATTGGTATCAAGTTGTAGATAATTTAATTAGGAACAAGATGATACCAAATTGATTATGATCTGAAGGATAGAATTCCTTGAATATGCATTAATAGAGGACCATGACGTCACCGTTCAACGTCTTTTATGTCAGACTCGGATTCGGAATTCGATGCTGACTGTGCCATTGGGATGACATTTTCTTTCTCACTTTCATCATCGGAGCTGTAACAAATATCATCACTGGTTGTAGAAAAATCTTCATTGTTGATAGAATCGTCACCATCTATCCAATTGTGAATCAGATCTTGGGCCTGGTCCGCAGTGTAAGAAACTTGTTCCCTTTCCCATGGCCCGAAATGGGGGCAGCCATTATTGTTTACAATAATAAGCAGACGACCTTCTTTCATCTTAGTTAGTTTAATAACGTTTCTGATTGATCTACTTCGACCAATCATAGACTAATATGAAGGGAAATCCTTATACGTCAGTACTATTAATAAATTTTAGGTTGACTGGGAAGCCTTTCACCGTAATGTACCGATATTATGAAAGAACGCCTAAAGGCGTCTTCCGCAAGTTATCAGGTCAAAAAATTGACGCCTTAAAGCGTCAAACGCACGGATAGGGTTAATGTTTTGAACTTAACCAAAATGTTAACAAATATCTTTGCTCGGCTATAAATAACCTTGTCTGTTTATTTTAGTTTTAGGAATCCACTCTAATTCACCTATGGGTCGTTCAGTGACCCCACCCCATCCATTACGTATGTCCCCTCTGTCCCACTCTCCCCTACAGCATCATGTTATGTCATCTATTAACCATCAACAACTCATTATTGGTATGTTTTGTCTGTTTTGTCATTTGTCTTAATTTTTATCTGTAATAATTAATCCATATTCAAATTCTTGATTTGTAACTGCAATCTTATCAATATCAAAATTTTGCAGTTTTAGTCTAATTCTGTACCTGATAAAATAGATTGTTCCATTAAAATAAGCTCCTCCACACACTTTTTATAGAGAAATCTTCACAAACCAGGCAATCGTGAATTCTTACTGATATTGTTTGTGCATGTCAAGAAATGTGTTGAATTTATAGTCCTTTCTGTAATCCAACAGCTTTAAAAACTTTTTAAGCTTTATTTGATTTTTCTCTTCTAGGAAATGGAATGAGTCCGAATAACAGATCTTATCATAATGGTGTCAATATGCCTCAAGGTCCTAGAGGTCAAGGCCAGGTACCAGGTCAATATGGCAGCCCAGCTGGTCCGCGGTAAGAATTGTAGTTATTTATCTCAGAAGCAGCTAACTAGCCATGACGTTTGTGGTCACCAAGATTTGCTGATTTGTCCTTATAGTAATACATAGTTTTATAAGTTTTCCAAAATATTCATTTCATATTAACCCTTTCAACCCTATAAGCCGGTATACCGGCTTATCGGGTTGAAAGGGTTAATATGAAATGAATATTTTGGAAAACTTATAAAACTATGTATTACTATAAGGACAAATCAGCAAATCAGCCGGTATACCGGCTTATCCTTATATGATATATACCCTATGAGCCGGTAAACCGGTTGTTGTCAAGTGACGTCCTACAACGTTAACGTCATACAAATTAAGAAATATTGCTTGGAGCTCAGGGTATATGACGTTCTATCTAAATTACACTCAGGGTTCAAAGGGTTAAACCACTATGGTACTAATCAAGTCTTCGTTGTTATTTTTCTGTTAGTGTATTATGTTTCATGGATGTGACTGGTATAATGAAATGATAATTGTATTCTCATTTCAGAATGAATCCGCATCAACAGTTCAATGATCGCTATGGCAACAATCAATCAGCCAGCCCTGGTCGTAATCAATATAATAAAAACCAGTAAGTTAAAATGAAGATATGATATTTATTCTCATTTGGATCTGATTTAAAATATTATCTCAATCTTACTTTAATTACTTTAGACTCTCAAACTTAACTCATTTTGTATTGATTAGTTCCAAAACTACCTTTAAAAAAATATCAAATGGTCTTGACTGGACAAACTAAGTCGATGAAGATTTAAAATGTTAGCACAAATCTCAATTTCACCAGATACATTGTTCCTGGTTAAAGATTTGTTACAATGTTCAGTTTTAGACTAGTAAAATGATCTTTAGTATAACAAATAAATAGTGCAGCACTTACTTTCTCTTTATTTCAGGCGTTTCCAAGGGCCTAACAACTACAGGGATCGTCAACAGAGACCCTATAACAACCAACGTGATCGAGAAAACAGGTCCGGAGATGATTTCGCAGGCTTGATGACTCAGAGGGAAAAGGACTGGATAATCAAAATACAACTGATGCAATTACAAACTGAAAACCCTTATATTGATGATTTCTATTACACGGTAAGACAGTGAACTATGCAACTATTAATCCTTTCAAGAACCTGTTATAAGTTCACAGCAATTCATGAAAAAAATCATTTACTGAAAATTTTCAGTTTGTTGTTATTTCTATTATACAGTAAGATACTGGACTTTTTTCAGTTTTAATCTTTTCAAGCATCTGTTAAAGTTCTCAATAAAGGTTTTTCCAATTTATAGAAAAAAATATTTACTGAAAATATTCTGTGTTTGTTGTTGTCATTTATTTCCAAAATAAGAATCATTGGATTAAATAACGAGAGTTGTTAAATGTACATTGTAATAATGATTTATTATGTTTCAGAATTTTACGTTGAATAAGAAAAATAAAGAATTAAGAAGACAACAAGAAGAAAACGGAGTTGCGACTGAAGAACAAAAACTAGTGATTCCTCATTTAGTTAAAATAGAAACTAAATCATACGCTCCAAGTAAGTTGAAATAATTAAATATATAACAGAATCTAACAGAATAAAGGAATATGCTTATTGAAATGTCTTAAAACTGGCTCTATTTATTCACCAATTACTAAATGGAAGTTAATATTTCTATAGCTCTTACAATTGATGTATTGACACTATTTTAAACTTTTATAATAAATAAAAATGAAGTTAATAAGGCAACTGGATATCTAGTTTGAGACCATTTAAATTTAAAAATATTAAAACAGAACTCAAAAAAACATGTTGTTATTCAAAAGTTTCTTCAAACAACTGTCTTACTAATAGACTCTGTCCTTACTCAAGTAATTTTCAGTCTACATTGGGAGACTAGTTTGAAAGGTTTGTTTATCTGAGTAGTTATATTTTCTATATTTTTTTCAGCTCAATTTGAAGGTTCACTTGGTCGACTGACAACAGCTAGTGTCCACAATCCTCGTCAGATAATCAACGTTACGCGAAGATCATCCTTTAGCGGAGATGACAGTATGAATGTCAGTAAAGAATTGAGGAAAATCCGTCAGTTACTCATGGAGATTGAAAGGGTTGGTATTTCATTTTATTAATCCTGCAATAACAGAATTTGTCCTTGTATTGCACTCATAATCTGATATATCTGATATGTAACAACAAATACAAATATGAATCTCCCATTAAATGAAAGAGATCACTTATATATGCGAACATTTCATAAGCAACAAAATTAAGCATAATTCCAATTGTTTCCAATTACCTTTAATTAAATTACTAACTTAGTCGAATATTAATGAAATATGTTGTATATATATTCAGGGCTAGTAGAATATTAATGAAATATGTTGTATATATATTCAGGGCTAGTAGAATATTAATGAAATATGTTGTATATATATTCAGTGCTAGTAGAATATTAATGAAATATGTTGTATATATATTCAGGGCTAGTAGAATATTAATGAAATATGTTGTATATATATTCAGGGCTAGTAGAATATTAATGAAATATGTTGTATATATATTCAGGGCTAGTAGAATATTAATGAAATATGTTGTATATATATTCAGGGCTAGTAGAATATTAATGAAATATGTTGTATATATATTCAGGGCTAGTAGAATATTAATGAAATATGTTGTATATATATTCAGGGCTAGTAGAATATTAATGAAATATGTTGTATATATATTCAGGGCTAGTAGGGAAAATTAATGAAATATGTTGTATATATATTCAGGGCTAGTAGGGAAAATTAATGAAATATGTTGTATATATATTCAGGGCTAGTAGAATATTAATGAAATATGTTGTATATATATTCAGGGCTAGTGGAATATTAATGAAATATGTTGTATATATATTCAGGGCTAGTGGAATATTAATGAAATATGTTGTATATATATTCAGGGCTAGTAGAATATTAATGAAATATGTTGTATATATATTCAGGGCTAGTGGAATATTAATGAAATATGTTGTATATATATTCAGGGCTAGTAGAATATTAATGAAATATGTTGTATATATATTCAGGGCTAGTAGAATATTAATGAAATGTGTTGTATATATATTCAGGGCTCGTAGAATATTAATGAAATATGTTGTATATATATTCAGGGCTAGGAGAATATTAATGAAATATGTTGTATATATATTCAGGGCTAGTAGAATATTAATGAAATATGTTGTATATATTTCCAGGGCTATAATTTATTACTAGACATTGATGATATTGAAAAACAAGTTTTAGCTTTAACAGAGGAAAGCAGGTAATATTTTATTCTTCTGAATTCAATAAATAGTTTTTCAGATTCTGTATAACATCTTAGAAAAACTTACTAGGTTGACAGGGATACTCTATATATATACACTGTCTTATGTGTTACTACTTTGAAATTTGAAATGAAAAAGCATTCCTGATCTTTCGCAGAAGTAAACCAAAAGGGCAAATTTGTCACATTCCAATAAATTAGAGAACATCAGTCAATGACACTTGGTATATTTATTTCAGGAAACCTTTATATGAAAATAGAAGTGAGAAAATAAATGAGTTATTTCATTATGTTGTAAATATTGAAACTCCAGACAACTTTCAGCAAATATTATCTGTGAGAAAAGGTCGAAAATTAGTGGCACGTCTCCTTCCTCTACTTAGTTCAGTAAGTTATTATATATTTTAATTGAATCATCTAGGATATAACTGATCACATCCTAATTAATACTGGCACGATATATCGCTGAATCACTGTATCACGATACGCGATATTATGAAGCCTATTGAAAATCAAAAATACCGAAAATATTTATTGAAAAAAAAAACATTATTGCCTTGTTAGAAGGTATAATTCTCGACAGATTTTAATGAAACTTAGTAATTATTGTATATTTATCACCTCCGAAAAGATGATTGAAGGTTGACATTTCATTCTGGTGATTGTTACTTCACTGTCTTCACAGTGGGCTTATTTTATCTTACCTGGCAATCTATTTTAGGATCAAAATGAAGTATTAGTGTCATTAATTATATCTCATCTACCTATTCTTGTTAAAAGAGATTCTGAAGATGTAAGTTAATTGAATTGAATGTCCAAATGATACACTGATCTAATTACCATGGGCCAATACACAATCTATAACAAATAATGCACAAGAGGAAATTTTATTTTGAATATATATAATATAAATATGAAAAAATTATAAAAGAGAAGGATTATCCATCTAATATCTAAAGATGAGTTGTTCCTTCAAATATCACGAGGATAACAGTGACGTCATCCTTGGAACATCACATGAAACTTCTTTATTGACCTAGTGAAAGAGTAGTTTTAAACTTATTACAAATACATAGAAAGAGATGTCCTTATTGATAGTTGATTAAATTTTCTTTTTGTCTAGGGCACAAATCAACTGTGCAGCTCTGTCAGTCAAGCTATTGGTATCAGTGGTCTGGTTAACCTAGTAAAATATGTTAATTATATTGAGAAACAATATCCAGTAGATAAGAAATCTCTTCAAGTCGTTCTTCAAACTAAGGTATGTAACATGGAAATGATGATTCATGAAGTGTGCTATGCCATGTTATATTTGGATGTCACAGAATTGTCATATGCCTGCTATAGGTTGATATTGTTGAAAATGGTATATGTTGAGCATAGTTCATTAGCTGCTACTAATGTATGGCCAGACTTGTATATTAGAAATTCTGGTTTAATCTATATAAAGGTTCTGATTTATTTCTATTTCAGTTGGGCAGTACGATCTTATGTAGTTTATTAAAACAAGGGGAAGTAATCTATCAGAAAACATCACCTGTAGACATGGATAACCAGTTACATACATCATGGTACGTATTGTACTTGATCACATCTTTTGAAGTTTGATTTATTATTAACACTTTGTTTTATTTGATTTGCAGGAACCACAGATGTCTGATTGAAAGTTGGAATGTGGCCTTTGTTACATGTTTTTTCCATAACTTAATATCTTAACTTGACCTTGGACAATTATTAATTATTTCAGGTCACAGTTTATAGAGAAGTTTGTGTCCAGTCTAGCGGAAGTGAAGTTAGAATCTATAGCAGTACCTATACAACGTCAACCTTCTATCACTAAACATATAGATAGATTTATAAACAAGAAACAGATAGCTAGTATAGAAGATAAACTAGCCATTCTTACTAATCCTGTCACCAGCCAATCCTAGCCACATCATTATTGATATATCATAGCTCAGTATCTATTCTCTTAACACCTTAACTAAACACATCTAGCATGGGGTATTCTTTAACTCTACAATCACGTATATAATGCACACGTTTAATGCGCATACCTTCTAACGCTCAAATAAAAATCAAAAATAATCTTTTTCACCTTTAAAATCATGAATGTAATTAGAGATTCTTTATTATTTTGTGTTACACAATGTTCCTTTCAATTGGCTGAACTGAAAGGATTTATCATCCCTGGTGAGTTTGGTTGGAAGAGGATAAGTTTCATTGGAATAGAGATTTAAATTTTCTTTAGTAAATATTATCTTCATTCTTTCTTAAAATCCATATCAAAAATTCTATTTTGAATACAATTTCAGGTAGAAAATGACCTATAATTTTTACTCTTAGTCTTTCTATTTGTTTATTTCTTTCTAAGTTTGTCTCCCCGGTATCAATTCTTAGCACAGTTCCTATTCACCCAGCTTTTTATATTTCATTTCTATCATATTTTATACTTTAAATAATCCTACCTTATTTATCATAAAAATTCAAGACAAATTTATTGGCACTGTACTTAAATTGTTAATTTGTTTTATGAAATTGATATTGCTTCTTTATTAACTTCTCAATGCAGATTTCTAATTATGTTGGATTGGCCTGGATTGTTTGTATACTTTATTTGATATAGCTAGACTAGGACAGGTATTAAGGTTAAAAGGCTAGTAAAATAGAGGTAGATAAGGGGTAGGAAGTTGGGAAATGGGATGTGAGATAAAGTAGATATATGTTGTTACAAATATAGTATTGAGGATATGATTACTTCTATGTATATTATTATGACACTTAATTTAAATGAAATTTTTGCATCTTCGGGTGAACTTTGACCTCCTAGACCAGCTGGACTGTTACGATGGTTACTATTTTCTAATAATTATTTTTCTGGAGTTGTCTCATTTTCTATATGTGGAATCTAATTTGTATTTGTAAAGCTCAAAATGCGGGTTTAAATTTGTGTAAATAGAATAAATTTGATAGGAATATATCTGTCAAAGATTTTCAAAAAGAGACAACTCTTCAATCCTAAGTGTATTTATCAAGGGTTCTGTCCCCTTTTGTCCTTGATAGTCTCTATTATCCAGATAACATTTTCACTTTCACTAAAATTTATAAGACACTATGTATTAAGACTAGACAAGGCAGTTAATATCTGGATGACAGGGACTAATTCATTTAGTGCTTATTTTGTGTAGACTAGATTGTCATGTATATAGATTATATTAATTACTATAATGAGTGGGGCGACATTTGTTATGCCCAGATGTGGAAATTTCCCGTCTTAAAACACAAATTATATATCTGTCGACAGGCATGTCTTTTTCTGTTGACATTTCAATAAATAATTCAAAAAAATTGGTTTTCTATCTTCTTCATTGATCAGGCAATTGTTTTAAGAAATGTATCTTAAATCCAGGGCAGCAAAGATATATGTATCTGCTTATGTAACTGTGATTGTTCAATATGTAAGCTGTTGGTAGCATATATAATAATAGAAACCATACAGACTTATCACAAACACGGCAATATGTATAGGTTAATGGTCGAAAGTTTGTCAATAAGTCTAATAATGACCGTTGATGAGGACCGAAGGTCCGAGTTATACGGTCATTATTAGACGCATTGACAAACTTGAGATCCATTAACCAACTTAAAATACAGATTAACAAAAAAAACAGCTCACTATAAACTCACTAGAGTTTTATTTACAAACAAAACCTGAAATCAAAACGTTTAAGCCCTTTAGTACAAGAATCATCCATATTCAGACTATGTGTCAATAACAATGAACCAACCAATATGGCAGCACCTGGTGTTTCGAAAAAGTTTCATTGTTTGATTCTTTAATACTTATATAAATCAAAAGTAAAGATGTTCTAATGAATGGGAAACTTTGTAGTTTGTCTAATAATTCCCGAATTAACTCATAATCGGCCTAATTACGTGGAAATACCTAGCTAACATCTACAGAACTATCCATAAAACACAGATGGACCTTCCTGTGTCCATAACGTTAAATAAATTATGAATACACGAAATAACAATGAAAAAACGCCTAATTTATCAATTGGTAAGCTTTTGACAAGATTTGAAATACAACTTTAATCGATGCTGACAGATTTCGCCCTAATGAATAATTAATTATCTTTTTCATTTGAAAGTAAGGATATTAAGATAAACTTTAAGTTTTAATTGGACGTAACATTGAACACTATACATTTTGAAACCTGGATTAGTTCTCTGAATAAAGTATGAGTGAATTTAATGTGAGTAGTTGTCAATCTAATCCCCATTCATTGTGGGCAAGTGGCTGATTTTGAGTCCATATTGACTTTAATATTGAATCTGGCCACTTGCCAGTACCAATATGTTGGATATTGTACGCAAAAAACAAAGGGTGACATCACATCTGGAATTAATATGGAATAAGACATCATGCGGTCATCAGTGAAATAATGAATGGAATACATGTATAAGTAAATAAATGAAAAACACAATGTAAATTGTGTTGAAATTTTGTGTTTATTATCCATAATATATTGTCTCGTGTTGGTAAATTGTACTCCTTGCCACTAAATGTTGTTCAAGTCTACATGACTAGGTACCAAGATCGTTCTGATCTTTCCATACAACTTGAGTCATTACAGAACTCCATAACTTATCAACATTGTTGTATTGTTGCTGATAATTGTCATTGTTGCCAAGAATTGTCACATGTACAGTTTTCAGTCCGGGTTTGAGACAAATTGTTTCTTTCATCTTCTTGATTTGGCCCAAACATGTCACCATATGATAATATTTTTAAGAATTCAAATCATCACCCTGTTCTTTTAAATAGTGTTATTCATGAGTCATGGCACACTGAGATATATAGCCCAAGTCACAGCCACAATAGCCACTAGTCCGAAACTTGCTGACTCTATTCCCAGCCTTTGATAGCTATTTGGACAGATGGGGCTGTGGGAGGATGAACTACAAAAACATTCATCTTTCCAAATAAATCAAAGTTTGGTGGATTCGAGGTATGTAAATACGTTTAAAATCCAAAGTTTTATGTTCCTAGTTTTCTGACGTTTCCCCCAGCCATATCTGTCCAAATAGCTATCAGAGGCTGGGAATAGTCAGTAAGTTTCGGACTAAATAATCACATGAAGCACAAAACCTACTGCCCAGAAGGGTTTCAGCGGTCAAGAAGGGGAAATAAAAAAATGGTGGTCGGATAGATAAAGCAACATAGGATTAAAATGATGAATGGGGAAAGTAACGCAAAATCGATCGGACGCTGTGATATTTTGTGGGTGACGATTTGAGGACTAATCTATTTCGAAACAAATAACTTAGTCACCGACTGTAAAGCGGAAGTAAGCAGGTGCCCGTTATTTGATTAGTTGGTCCTTAGCGACGCTTACATCACGTGACTGTCATGGCGTCTTTGTTTACGTTTTTATCGATATTGAACTGAAAAATGGTTTTCTCTCTAAGATGAATGACTTATTCAGGGAGTTAATTTAAATTTTGTTACAACTAATATTATCAAAATGCTACACGTAACTACCGAAGTAGGAAAACCTGGCAAAAGAGGTAAGTTAATAGGACAACAGCCTGCTGGCAAGCCAGTGAGCTTAGCATTGAAAATTTTTCTTTGTTGCAATTTCAAACAGGATTAGATGATTTTACATTTGAAATAAACGAATTTTCTCTTATTAAAATTCGCTAGATAATATACAAACTAACTCAACCTGGCCTTCTGATTCTGAGACCTAGGACCTAGGCTTGTATTCAAAACTGATTGGCACAATGTGATTTGGATAAGATTTTGGCCCTGCTACAAAATCAATTTATAATTCCATATTGATAATATTAATGCAACATATTGAATTTTTTTAATTATTTTCAGAGCGCGAGAAGCGACATTTTCCTCACATCCAACACACTCCAGATAATACAATATTTAAACCTACTGGTAGGAGATATATACCACATGGACATGGTCCATCAGGCGACTGGACCAGACCACATGCTCAAAGTGTACAAGTAGAGTATTCCAAGTAAGGCTTATATTTAGATTTCTTGATAAATAGCTTGTTTTAATGCAGACTTAACTATATTATGGATTATTTTAGGCTATTGTATTTACACACAAGGAGTGTAAGAGGATAGTTTTGTATTTCATTAGTTTGTTAATTTCTCATCATCGTCATTAGCCCATTAGGTGACGAAAGGGCAGGATATAAAACCCCATTTCATTTAATTAATTTCTCAATTTTAACAGACAAATGTTTAACCTCATATTCTAGCTGTCTAGCTATTGTGACCATCCAAAGCCCTCAATAGAAATACTTTTAACAATGAATATCAACATTCTCAAACGTCTGTGATACAATGAAGCATACTATTGCAGTCGTGGTTTAAGATACAGTTTGTAATAGCCTGATATTGCAAAGATGAGCTAATCTTTACTTCATATTTGAAAGTGGTAGAAACTTCCCCCTTTTAAAAGAAACAAAGGAATATAGTTTGTTATTAATATATTTTATCAGCAATTAAAAGAATGATTTCTATTTAAGATGTGGTCCAGACTGGGAATCTAAACTGAGATACATCCCCCATCCTAAAAGAGAAGAATATCCAGCCATGGAAATCTGGGAGTCTAACTGGAAATCAATGAGGCCTTACCCTTGTACGTATTTCTATAACTTATTCACATGGGTACTGATAATCCGGGAAAAATCAATGTCAACATGTTTGGCCAAGTACCAGGTGGTAGAAAGGATCCCTGTCACGGCGGACTTGTGAACCTAATTTGTTATCCTTGTAAAATATACATGCAGTCGCTTCTTTCCTTCTTACTATTCAGGCCAGGTTTATAGCCAACTCAAGCTAAGCTAAGGCAGCTGAAATCTAACTGGTCGCCTTCAGATAACTAAAAATAAACTTGAAGAAGTGTTAACAGTTAAACTGGCTTAACTATTGTCAACTGTATATAATATAAGAAATTTTAAACCATGCTAGTCAGTTGTTTGTAGATATTTTAAATCTGTTTTAGCATTCATATAATATACTCACTTAGAAATATTTATTTCTGTTTTTAAATTCTGTAAACCTCATTCTTTAATATGATATTGTGAGATCAGATGATTGTGATGTCATAGACTGATATATATTTAAAACAACCAGTTAGATTTATTATAGATCCTATAGAAAATAAACACAGAGAATCAATTTATTAATGTGAGTGTTGATAATTGAGGTTGAATCTCTAGTTTAGGAGTTGATATATTCTAGGTTTTCAAACATTTGAAGTTAAACAGAACTAATGTTACTCTGTTTAATTCAAGAGCCTTCAATCATCATTCTTAAATTATTATAATAATATAATTTATTTGTATCAAACTTAATATACCTTATTTCTATTTTTAGTTACATATCGGCGTAGTGATACAGAGTGGTTGTTAGACCCTGATCATCATCGTGTTGGTTTACGTTGTTATTTTAACGGAAATCATAAGGCCACCATGACTTCAGAAAGAGAGTTATCACATTCAATGTTGTTTGGTAAAAACAGAAAAGGTAAATATTTATATAAGGCTACCTGAAAAGCACCGACCATCTTTTTTTCTGAGTGGGTTTTAAAAGCCAACCCCCTACCACTGCCTACCGACTAACTTAATTCAATGCTCCAAAAAGAATATTGTTAAATCTTAGGATTATAGGTATTCATGCACAGCTGATCTTCAGCAACCATATAATGTTTTGTAACAGTTTAAGATAATATTTATAAATATATTGAATATTTATTACAAAGCAATATTAGCTACACATATAAAATGTCACTCAACAATGAGCATAGTTCATAAGTTCAACCAATACTATTATTCAGGAGTGCATTTTTTTCAAACATATATGAGGAATGCCTTATTGTTTTGAAACCAAATATATTGTTATTGATGATGTTCGAGTCATGTATTCTATTCTAGATTGGGCTATAGACAAAAGAAATCAGATTCCAGAAGCATCAGCTGGAGATAAAAACTACCAGGTTGTAGAATATTCACCAAATTTCCATTTTGAAGGTTCTACCAGACCTATTGTACAGTTTGGGTGAGTAATTTGCCTTAGCTCCTTGCTCGCAATATGAGACATTTCGCTTTAAATGCGAATATTTTTTCTGATTTTTGCATACAAACATGACCTTGATCTAAACACTTAATTTGTGGAAGTTTTATAAATCATATATGCCTGTGCACTTTATTCGGAATTATACGGTATATAGAACAATATGAAAGACATAGGCTGTTGAATTAAATGATATTTGTCCACATGAGATACCGGTACCCATTTTAAATCTTTCTATTTTTTATCATTAGCCTACAGTGTATTTTATTATCAAATAAGTAATTTGATAACATATCTGAGAGACATTTTTCTTATTAAATTTCAGTTCTCAGTCATCCACTATGAAACCAGTAACATTTATACCATTACAGACATTACCTCCAATAGATCTGTAAGTCCTGTTTAATGTGTTATTGTTACAGTCTAGTCCAAGTTGTTTGATTTTATAATTAAATAGTGTAAATGTATATCATTATTAATGTGTCTTATGAAAGAAGAGTGAATTTAAAATGGACTTTACAATAGAAACAGTATTTATAACAAATTTTGCATAATTCCTGTGTACAGGATGGTTTTGAACATATTTTGTGGTTTCAATTTATTAAGATACATACAATATAATGCACATTTTTAAACCCTAAAAGCTACAAGCTTTCTTACTTGTTCTACTTCATTCACAATTATATGATTACTTTAAGCTCGTACTGATCTGAATCAGACTTGATGATAAGATTGAAATGTTATATTTTCAGCCATAGTTATGAGAGAAAAGAGAAAGAAAGGGTACTAAAAGAAGATGTTACAACAGTAGAAAAACTGGATTCCTGGAAACCAGCTACGCCTCTACATCTTACAATACCACAGGAGGAACCCAAAAAACTGGCACCAATTACTGGCATTTAATTGTATTAAGTCCAATTTTAATTAAATATAACAATCGGTGTTTCTTTATTTCTTTTCGTTCTGTTTAAATTGAAATTTTTTGAATGCATTCTATTTCAGTATCAGGATCTCTAATTTGATGAAAAAGAAATGTTATACTTTGATTATATAGTTTTCTGTTTGGTTGTTAATTTTATTGCCTTATCATTCAAGAAGTATGGAGATGTTTTAGATGATTGATGTAATGAACATACACTTCAAATTTTAACATAAAGAGGAGATGTTTTCCTAAAAGTTTTAAATAATCAAGTTTTGATATGATTTCGTTTTAAGACAACTCATTTTTTGTTATTTCTTGGGATAGAAAGCACATTTGTTGAACACAATTCAACTAGTATTAGTGTTAATATTGCTCAATTTAATAATGTAATATATTCTTGATAATCATTCTGTGATATTATATTGAACTGTGATAATCAAAAGTATTGTTTACCGTTATTTATATTCTGTTTGTAGTGATAAATTGTAATTGAAGTTACATTTCAGTGTGCAGACTGAAATACATATTGACTTTTTATACGCCCACATTATAATGTGGTCGTATATTGCTGTCACCCCCGCCGGTCCGTCCACAGGTGCTTGTGAACACGATAGAGACTACAGTTTTTGTCGGATTTGAATGAAACTTGCTGTGATCATTTATATTGATGAGATCTCGGACAAGTTTGAATTTGGTGATTTTTCGATGAACAGTTTTTTAGTTATTGCACTTGACTTAGTCAAAACGCTGCAAAATTAGCTTGTGATTGCGATAGACAGTTTTCATCTTGAATGAAATTTGATGTGATCATTTTATTGGTGAGATCTTGAACAAGTTCAATATTTACTATTTTTGATGAACTATATTTGAGTTATTGCCCTTGATTTAGTCCAAAATCATGAAAATTAGTTAGTAAATACAATAGAGACTAGGTTTCATCTGATTTGAATGAAATTTGGTGTGAACATTTATTTTGATGAGAACTTGGATTAGACCTAAATAATGTTAGAGTTTCTGCCTGTGTTAAAACAGAAAATATACTTTAAGTGGGTGTATCTTGCTAGGCAACCACTTGTTATATCTACTTCTCTATCATTGATATTACAAAATGATCTGTTTGATTTTATACTTTAACGTTTTTTACAGTTAAGCCCAAGTATTTTGATTACATATTCTAACTTCTTTGTCTCTATAATGGTTTTTATTAATAATTTCTTAATGGTTTTGATTTATAAATGTATTTTGTAAGTTTTATCTCAATTTGAATAATCTTAATCTTGTGACCCCGTAGTTTACAAACACATTTTGTTGATACCTTACTCAATTATACAATTATTGTCTCAGTAAAACACAAGATATATGGACATTCTATTTATTGATGTATTTGTTTATAAGATTTGTGTGATCTGTTTGTTGATTGTACACTTGTTTGTTACTAATTAAAAAAGGAAAATTCATTTTTTTTCTTGCTAATGATAATGCAGTATTTGTAACAACTAAAGGTCCTTTGGTTTTTATGAAATAATTGTCAATTATTAACTAGGGAGGGGCATCTTGTATGGCCAGAGTATATTGTATATAACCCTAAAAAACATAAATCGTATTATAGTGCGGAGTTTTAAATTCACATGTTATTTGCCAGTAACCGCATGTTAAATCTAGTCCCTCTAATTAGCTAGGAATAAATAATAATGGTCTAAACTCAACCAAAAAGGAAAAAGCTGAATTCTCTTACTACATGTATCAGTAATACTGTGTATTTATGAACTGATACCTCGGATGAACCCCTGAATGTTATAACACATATCCATGTATAGAAACAGTTGTAAATCTGCCCAATCCTGAAAATCGGAAACTCAATTTAGCATCTATTGTATATTTAGATTTCATATAAGGTGAAAACCACCATTTAAAGATATATATTGTAAATATTATCAATTATCATTATCATTCATATCATATTTATATTACTTTCTTACTCTTTAAAATGCGACAGTCATCTATTTATTAATATTGACTAAAAGCCTAAAGTACAAGCTACAAGTACTCATGTACTGAATGCTTGACAAGTACATATATTATCATTATTATTGGGTCTTCAACTGGTACACGCATAGATATCCTATAAATAACTTATATAGGTTGTCTATGGTTACACGTTTACTACTGCATAGCTTTTAGCATATTCAACGAAATACTCAAGTCTATGTACCTCTACTATAAAAAATTTAATTTCTCCGGGTTGTAGTGGATCAAATGTTCTTAAATCTCACAATGAACACCTATGCTATATTGAAACGCGAGGTCGCGTGACAAGACCTTGACCATACTAGTACCAAAACGATAAGCTAATTTTGTTGAAAGATTTAGATTATAAAAATCAGGTTTTGATTAAGTTCAAAGATTATATATATAAGTAAAGGGTCAATTTGATAAGGAAAGAAAACCCGTCTTGCTGTACTTCAGAGATGACGGTACTACCAGTATTGTGTTTATATTTCTTGGGTTATTCTTTGGCGTTTATCCTCGATGGAAAGAAATTTCCCTTCCAGGACACAAGTTTGTCTTGGGAGAAGCGAGTTGATGATTTGGTTAATAGATTGACCCTCCAAGAGCACACGGAGCAATTGGCTATCGGATCTGGATCAACTCCCGATATAAAACGATTAGGAATCGGACATTATTCGTGGTGGTCGAACTGTGGACGTGGTGCAGTTGGTAATGATGCTACCTCATTTCCTTGTGGTGTAGCTCAAGCAGCGGCATGGGAGTAAGTTTTATAATCGATGTTTTCATAAGAAATAGAAAGCAAGAAGTGTCATTGTGAACGATTTCTGAGTAGATATATTATTTACTTAACTTGAGCAATGCCCATAATGTGAAACATACGTTGGTTCTATATAGCTCTACAATTGACGTTTTGAATAAACAGGTTTAAAAAATTTTTTTTGTCTCGTTACACACTGTATTAAAAAACGGGGGGCCCCCTTAACAAGCGGGGGTGTAAAAAAAATTTTTTTTTTATTACCCTCCTATTATTCTTTAGTTCGGATTTGTTGTTCCGAGTAGCCCAAGCTTCAGCTATTGAGACCAGAGCCTGGAACAATATATGGACGAGCCAGAATAAGTATGGAACCCACAAAGGGACTGAGCTTGTTTTTCGCCGAATATGGATATCTACAGAGATCCAAGATGGGGTCGAAATCCAGTAAGTTATCTAGTTTTCCGTTTCACAATTTTTGTACAGTTGTCCATGTTGTAGACTGGTGTTTTGCAGATGGATAATATCCCCTTTCCTTGTTTGGAATCAATTTACCCTTTTTTATACACCCAAAAATAAAATATTATAACAATGCTGATATGTGGGCGTATGTTACCTTGCCTAGCAAGCTATCTTTATTATAGGAAACGTGGGGAGAAGATCCTTATTTTGGTGGAGTTTACGCTGACCGATTTGTTAAAGGAATCCAGGGAGATGACCCTAAATATTTATTGACCAGCGCCAGCTGTAAACATTACACCACTTCTGGTGGACCAGAAAATATACCAGTTAGCAGAATGGGCTTCAATGCAAATGTAAGATATTCCTTCTTGTAGTTGAAATGATTCTGAACATCCACATACACAGTTTATTTCAGTCGACTATTTAAATACTTAAACTTAAAAGTTTGAAATTCTAATGTTTATGACTTATATAGTGCACCATGGCTTGCGACTAAATATTAAAAGAGAGACGCGGCTTTTTGTTGGCATTATTGCCGCAAGAATAAAAGAAATTGTGAGAATGTTTATATATTTAGCCCGTTTTTAAAACTTTCACACGCCATCGGCTCTACAACACGTCTGGAATATTAGTTTATTCTTAATGTATTTCACTTGAATTATGTAGGTGACTGAACGAGATTTACGAACCACCTTTCTACCAGGTTATAAGAAATGTGTAGATGCTGGAAGCTATTCAGTCTTATGTGCTTATAACAGGTATAATATATAATTGCCAATACCCCAAGTTAATATCAAACTCAGTCAGATATATACAAACATACATATTTAGTATGCAGATTGACTTCAAAATGACGGCAGACTCTGATAAACGTGACATTGGAATGGGGTGCTTATGATCAATACTATACCGCAAAGTTCCATCGTTGTTTTCCGCAATTTCCACAGGGAACATTAGTAGAACGTAAAGTCTTCATAATATTTGAAACATTAGTAGAATTTTAATGATTCGGTATAGGATGTTGTTTTTTGCCCCTCGGGATACAGCCCTGCCCCTTCGATCAATCAACCTGACTACGAGACTGATTTCAAAGCATGTCAATCTTTTACTTAATCTAAAATTAGAGTAAATGGTGTACCGGCCTGTGCTGATAAATATCTATTAAATGATATCCTGAGAAAGGAGTGGAAATTCAAAGGTTATGTGGTCGCTGATTGTGGTGCCATGGAAAATATGGTCAAGAGACATCACTATTTTAAAAATTATGAGGAGGTCGCCGCAGCTGGATTAAAAAGTGGAATGAACTTGAATTGCCAGACAAGTAAAGACAACGCCTATTTGTCAATTGGTAAGTATACGAAAACTTGTGGCATGGAAATTCCAATTCATAAAAAAACATTTCAGAAACCGTTATGGTTTAGAATTACAATTAATGCTACCGTACTAGTGTAACAGTAAAAGTTTATCAGGCATCAGGCACTGCCATATTGACATTATTAGTAGACAGATACCGAGTTGCAGATTGTCAAGCTGTTCCTTAATGCTTTTGGGGAACACCCTGTGCAATTGTACAAAAAAGCCTAATTGAATTTCGTCCATCTTATTTACGCTTAAGCATATTTCAATAGAAGGCTACTAATACATGTAGTATAGTTTTTGTATCGTATATTGTGAGCACTTTAAATCTTTAAACATTTGAATTTTCACCAGTTCACGTACACAATTAGTATTAATTACACAACTCTTTTCAGCTGATGCTGTCAACCATGGGAAAGTGTCCATGGATCTTGTCAAAGAGATGGCTAAACCGTTATGGATGACCAGAATGCGATTAGGAGAATTCGATCCACCAGAGCACAATAAATACAGAAAGCTGTCCCATTCTTCCATTCAGACTCAAGCTCATCGCGATCTAGCTGTAGAAGCTGCTATGAAGTCCTTTGTTCTCTTGAAGAACAAGGATAATTTCCTACCCTTGAATAAACATCACAAATACAACACCATCGCTGTGAGTAACTTGTATCTTTCAATTCAACCTTCTCTGACTAACTTGATTTGATATGCGAATTCAGAAAGGTAAGACTTTAACTGGAGCTCTGTCCCAGTCCAGTCGGAGGCCAACCCCTTAAGTCTGTAAACATTGGCGCTTAAAATACCATACCATACAGAACAACAACAAAAATTGAAGGTGGTAATGGTCCAACATTCTATGGATATTCAATTTGAGATTTATTGGTTGATGAGACTGTTGTCCAAAGTCTCTTTGCGCTTCATATTTTGATAACAATTACAGCTTATTTGTTAATGTTTTATCCTTATGATACTCATCTATGCATTATATTAAATATTGCTATGTTTCAGATTGTAGGACCACAAGGGGACAACATCAATGACCAATCTGGTGGATATTCCCCTAGGGTTATGGCTAAATATGCTACATCAATAAAGGACGGTCTGGCTCATTTGGGTCACACCACCCATACAGTAAATGGGTGTAAAGATGGAACTCCATGTAAAACGTATGACTCTCATGCTATTTTAAATGCTGTTCAACATGCTGAGATAGTATTTGTCGCCCTTGGTTTAGGTAAGTTATCAATTTTTCTTCTCTGCTTACAATTCTATAGCTCGTGTTTAACCTGCAGTTTGAATGTGTTATTTGTTCCATACGAGAACGAGTCTAACTTAGTTACATAATCAATGACCAAGGATAATTTAAAGCCGTTACGGCGGAATTACTTTCTTCTTTGTACTCACCCGAACATATGATCCTTTAAAATTATTCGACCGATTTAAGACTCCATTTAAGTTCGTGCCATTTATTTCTATAACATTCCTTGACATAAGGACGACAAGATATCATCGGATATCATTTATTTACCCTGCGATTGACCAGAAGAAGAGGCGATGAACTAAGTTAAATATTTTTTTGATTCACTGTCTCTTTCTCAGTCACAAGATGAACAGAAGATATTCAAGTTGAAATAAAACACGGTGCATAATGAAGATCACATATAACAGCTTCTAACTTGATATTATAGGTAACAAGCTAGAGCACGAAGGAAAAGATAGATCAGACATCAAACTTCCCGGTCATCAGTTGACTATTCTACAAGATGCTATCAAACACAGTATGTATTCAGATACTTCACTATCTTAATGGAAGAGTTAACACACCATCTGATATTTGGTATAGGCAAGCACCTGTACCTCTTTTTATGATGCAGGTCGGAGGGGTTGACGTTTAGGCTACTCCATCTGAATCTGTCATGAGGAGTTTTCGCCATATTTTCAGGTCCTCACAATGCGAAGGTTGTACTATTAATGATGTCCACGGCACCGTTTGATATCGAGGAATTTGATAGAAATGACAAGGTAGCTGCTATTATCCAGTTGTTTTATCCTGCACAAGCTACTGGTACTGCTCTTCAGCGTCTCATAGTTCACCAGAACCCTGGGGATGTCTTCTCGGGTAAACTTCCATTCACTTGGATGACTGATCTTAAAAACGTAAGTATAAGCTTTGACAACAATAGCCTTCTTTCTTGTATCTTTGTTTAAATTGAACAATTGGATCATGTGCATTTATACCGCCAATCGTTCGAACCTAATAGGAACATTTACTAACTTCCCCAATTCAAGAAAGCTAATTACTTCAGTCAAGGTACTAGACGCAGGTTACATTGTGGTGGCACTGGCGAATGGAAATTTAATATGCCCTTAAAAAATTAGTTTTTTCCTTGCATTTTTATAAGACTTCTAACTTCCTGCGACATATTCCCCGAATATAAAGTTAAGGTCTATCTTGTTTCATATGGGAGATATTCCCCGCAAATACTCTGATTCAGCATCTGAATAACTACCAGAAGAAACTGACGCAGATTTTTGTACACCTCCATCTTGGAACATAAAATATTTTATCGGTAACTCTGAAGGTCAAAGGATCTGCTGCCTAACAACTGATTCGTTCCACTTATTTGCAGGTACCACCAATGGTAGATTATTCCATGAAAGAAAGGACGTACCGATATATCACTTACCAGCCGTTATATCCATTTGGTTATGGTCTATCTTACACCACATTCCATTACTTTCATCTATCAATGGATTCTGAAGTTCAGGCCGGTCACGATGTTAAAGGTTTCTTTGTTTTGGAGAATACTGGACCACTTGATGCCGATGAGGTAAATAAGATATTGATATGTAGGTTTACCATCTTTCACATCTTGTGATATTGCTTGCGATTAAGTCTCATGATCCATGAGAATATGTCTCAAGCGTGTAAGTTGGAAATAGGAATAGACATTGGGTCAGTAGAACATGAACCCAAAATTCCTTATCAGTACCCATTTGTCAATTCTATTGATGTATGAATAATCCTTGATTATCCTATCAGTCTACTGAGGCAAACGTTCATTTTACAGATTTCTCAAGTCTATATTAAGTGGGTGAAACCACGAGTCGAAACCCCTAGAATACAACTGGTAGATTTCTCCAGGCGTCACTTCCCAAAACAAACCCGCCATACCATACATTTTACCATTAAGGCCGAGAACATGGCGATTTGGGTAGATAACTCTGGTTGGGAAATTGATCAAGGTAAGCAATCTTGTTCGAGTGTGCAACATTGGGACTTCTCGAAAACCAAGCATGTTAACCCACCTCATCTCCTGCTACCTCCTCTTAGACCTCGCTGTCATAGACGGACTATGGTTCAATGGTAGGGTAGGGGGTGGGTTGGTGGCTACAGTTTATCCATCTATGGTACCTTTGGTGTTTGTTGGTACCCCTGGGGAACTTGTATCCCACATTGGTTACCTAGCTAGATTCTAGATTACAGGGATCGAAAGGAGGTTTGTATAAAGTCATCAAAGAAGCATTAACATATTTTTGGGAAAGGAGACCAAGTGTTCATGTATTAATTCAAAGATCTGTCTTGTTTCTCTTGTATGCCAATAACAAAACAACAAAATCATGATAAAGTATTCTAATATTAAACCCTATTTATTTCCAGGTACAATCGAAGTATTCGTTGGTGGACAGCAGCCAGGCCAGCATAAAGCAATCAGCTCCAATATTCTACACAGCTCCTTTAAAATCACAGGATCTAAGAAACTGGGCAAATATTAGACCACTGTTGAAGGGGGATCTGCGAAATAAAAATTCTTTCAAAGCTGATGTCTTTCAATACGTCTACTAGGGTATAATTGACAACCCATGACTTTTTGGCATTAACAGTCGACAAAATACCCCATGGTCTTTTTTCCTGGATAAAATGTACCAGTGGCTTCTGTTGATAAACTATTAGTCACCAATAGTAACTGATTTCTTTTCAACCACCCTAATCTCTAAATAAACAATTCGCAACCAATGATACAATCATCTAAAGTGCCAAGCAATACTACTAAGTGAACGAAGGGGTGTATTTAAGCGGTAAATTTTACAGACGAGGTATAGTGTCCGATGCGGCGTATGGTTTGGGGTTATTATGGTACCAAGTACGCGTTTTGAAATGATGCGTACACAATTTGTTCTTGTCTAGTTCTAGTTTCTAGAGTAGAAAATCCCAAACAATACGACACATCCGACAAATCACCTTGCCTATACGCAGCATTGTTTATCGGGCGAAACTGTATTGCCGAACTAATGAATCCTTCCGTTAAACAAAATGGTACTGTTTACTCTCACGAAGTCTAGGACACAATTCAAGAATTTGTTCAACTATGTCTTGAGAAATGGTACAATAAATATACAGACTGCTCAACTTTTGACAGTTTCTAGCAATGGCCATCAAAGATTCCTCCACATGTTTAGAAGGTTCTGCATAAACAGTCAGATTTTCTAGAGTTCTGTTATAATTCTCTGCTATGAAATTCAATTCCTTCGAAACGTCCGTATACATTTCTAGCTTCACGTCCATGACGGACATTTCGGTACACAGAATTTGAGAAATTTTATCTTGACTGAAATTAGGGTCAAAAATTATCTCAACCTTCAAATTAGGCCATTTTTCATTAAGTGTCTTCCAGGAACTTTTAGATACTATGTTGCTATAGTTATCTTGATGGCGACATTTGATTGACAGGTGTTCGAATGGAACACGATCGCCATCTGTCAGTTTCTCCAGAACCTCGTCTGAAAGGTTGATGTAGAATAAACTCAACTTTCTTAAACGTTTGCAATGCTCTAACAAATTCACAATATATGCTGGATGAACTTTGGAAATCATTATTTCAGTCTGGATGTTCAACGATTCTAAATTTCTATGATGATTTGATAATATTTCCAAGAACTCTTTGTCCAAGTCTACCCACAGGCACCCGACATCAACTTCCAGTAAGCTTCCAGTGACGCCATCTAGGCTTTTGGCACTGAAGAACGATTTCAGCGCTTTCACAAATTCTACTCCGGAGAAAAAAAGTGGATTTTCTCCAACAAATTTAAGGCAAAGTTTTGAAATTTGTTGGTTTCCAAGGTTACTGAGAATGTTCAAAACTTCACAAGCATTTTCTCGATTGAATTTTTCCTTTTGATCTAAAACAATGTTCACGGATTTCAGCAAGTGGCCATTTTGTTTGACCACTTCCAATTGGCCTTTATCGCCTTCTGTTTTAAAAGTAAATGTATAATTCTCCATGGTTTCCGGTGTGTTTTGGGCCATTTCAGTATCTGAAATAGAAGTTTGGAAAGTGCACAAACGAGTCCATTGAGATTTACTTGTTAAGTTAATAAAACAAACATACTAAATAAAATTTTTGATCATGTTGAAGACAAGTGTAGACTATAAACCTTTTTAAAAAATGCGTATTGAATGCCGGCCCCTTTCCTTCGTTAAGAACTTACTGTAGGCATATTGGTTTATAGGCCTACCACACAGCCATGTCGTTTCAGCTGAAACACGGGGAATGGCAAGCCTCAACATCAGCGTTTATAAGTGACATTTAAAAATGGCATATAGGTTGATTTTACCGCTACCTGTAATCAAATATATTAACTTACTTTACCTTTTCATATACGCTGGATGAAAACAGCTTTACAAAGGACAGTCTATTGCTCTGAAAGTTCAAAGCTAATGTAGACAATTGTAGAAAATCTTTTAATATAAGCCACTATATCATAGAAAAGTTCTTGCCCATATATAGATACGATCCAATGGAAGTCACATTATATCCAAATATGGTATTGACGATTGACTGGGTCAATATATCGTTTAATTTACTGCACTATTCTCGTCTTATATGGAAATTATACTGCTCGCTAACAATCTAATAATGTACAGTCCATATCAACTTAAACCATGTGAACATTGATCCTTATAGTAAATCGCAAGCCCTTATATAGGTTTACCAAGTTAATATGGAGATTGCGAAATCGAAATGATTGAATGTCCTAAATTGTGACCTATCCAATGGCCGAGGAAACTGTATGTTTTATTACCTGTAATTAAGGCGGCACCATATCGGACTCGTGTTGTTACTGTGAGCTTAAATAAAGGCTGAAAGACGACGCAAAGATGAAATTCGAACTTACAAATACCTTGTACATATAATATTAAGAAACCAGTATATAAAGAATTGTGCTTCATCATGTAAAGAAATTGTTGTAGTCTGTTACGTTATGTTTAATTAAAAACGAGTTATTTCCCTTCAATTGCATTAATCATAAAAGTTTTACGGAACAAGGAACCAGGAATTTGCAAGAGGTAGGTACCACGTAATTATACTTGTTCTGTTTGAATCCGGCGGAAACACATTTTGATTGTCTAACACGAAGAACACAGCTTTAATCAGAACTGTTTTCGTGTCTTTAAAAAGTTTGAGATGTTGGATAATATATTAGTATGAAGAAAACTTTTTCACATCATTAACCCGAAGCTTATATATAGGTCAAGGTCGAGGTCACGTTTATAAACAAAACGAAAGTAGAGTTATTATTTCTTTTTGATCATTGAAGCCTTATTATGGACAAATCTGATTCTATTTGCAAAAAATTCTCATTCGAATCTATTTTCGGCTTTTCATTCTTTGCCAGTCAATTTAATGTAGAGTTTATATTAAAAAAGAATTCTAAATCCAACTTTTACAAAGTTAAAAATTTTGCTCTGGGATAGTTTTTGCCTTAGCCTTATTAGGCTTAGATTGAAGACCAATTCACTCTTTTCACTTTGCCATTTGGGCAGTATGATTCTTCAAGTTACGTATTTTACTTATCTTTTATTTTATAGGAGCAAAGAGCAGATTAATTTAGAGAACAATCTTTGTACTAGGATGTCCTAGAGTCATCACTTATAAAACTGTTTCTTAGGATATCTTAGCACTAAAAGATAGTTGCAAGAATCCTGACCAGGATGACCAGAGACTTAGATTTTCAATGGACAAATCTTCCAGACCATATCATTGTTCACATTTTCTCTTATTTAAAATTTAATCAAAGATGTAAATGTGCTCAAGTTTGTAAAACATGGCTGACTTGCTTCAATCAACCGTTGCTATGGAAAAAGTTCACGTTCTATTTCACCAAGAGCGAAGATAAACAATATTTAAATTTAGCAACACTTCACGGACATCATATGAAACATGTCACAATAATTCTAGATCAACATGAAAAAGAAAATCGTGATAATGCTTGTCAAGTTTTAAATATTTTCAGCTCACTGGAAGAACAAAAAGTTTTGTCTCTATCTATAAAATTTGTCGGAGAAAATCCTCTGTTCTATGCAGGTTTGGAATTCATAGACACCTTAAAAGTATTTTTTGCTGCCAAACACCAGAATGGCAAGACTGGGTATTTAACAGAAGTGGACTTAAGTGGATTGTGGGTTGATTTAAAAGAAGAAGTTTTAGACATCCTGGCTGCAAATCATAAAAATCTTCAGAAATTGAATATTCAGAATCGTAGCTTGATTAGTCAAATATCACCCTCGTGTTTGGTCCGTGTTTTACACCAGTGTGTTCAATTATCAGAATTAAGTTTATTTTATGTCAGCCTTTCTGATGAACTTTTGGAAACTCTTTGTGAGGAAGGACGAACTCCGCTAAAATACTTATCTATCAAGTGTCGACGACAGGAAAAATTTGTGAAAATATTATCAGACGATTTATGGAAAAATCTGCTTAAGAAATCGCCAAATCTTAAAGTGACAATGATATTTGATCATAATTGTCTTTTAGAAAAAGTTTCTTCTATTTTAAGTCCCAGTCTTCCAGTCTCAGAGCTCCTTCTTGAAACCTTTACAATGCTTTTTGACGAGATTAACCTGGCAGCATCTTATTATAGAAATACTCTGGAAAGACTGGTTATTCAAACACGACCTTCACAGGAACTAGAAGAAGCCTTGATCAACGTGGCTACAAAATGTACCAAGTTAAATAGTCTGATAGTTTATTGTGTCCTATCGAAAGAAACTGTAGATAAAATACATGCTCTGTGTCCCAGACTGAAAGAAGAACATAATTATATTTTGAAGACCACAATGGATCCAGAACCTTGGATTGTTGGAGTAGAAGAAGGTGACTAACCATATATATTTTAAAAGAAAGAAAAGAAAGAAACAACTATATTTTACAAGGATAACAACTAATACATGTAATAAACCACTCCTTTAAGATTGTTTATGTTTCTAGTTATCTTCTCAAGATGTTTGCACGAATTTTCTTCTGAATTGTATTGCGTGAATCTTCTTATTACTTTCACCAAATTATGGTGCCAAGAACGTGCAATAAACCTATATTTGTATTGGAGTAACTTTAGAATAACATTTGTACATGTATTCATATATTATATAAGAAAATGTACAGTAGCATATAAGAAATTCTAGGATTGTTTTTTATCTTGTTTTTAATGTTTATTTTATATATGTACATGTAATGTCTTTTTTTGTAGATTAAAATTTAGATTGCGGTACAGAAAAGCCTTATAGATTCTAGTGCTAAGAATTTTTCCTGCAACTAAAAATATTTACTCGTATTAAAAATCATTTTATTCCAACAAAATTATTTGAAACATGAATAAAATAAACTGAATACAACTTTATAAATGAAATTTACACCAAGATACAAAAAATTAACAAAAACGAATTTATAGGGGCCCAGAGGATGATATACTATAGTCAAGCCAAGATTTCTGTGTATATTAAGGTTCAAATCAACACATTAACAGCACACTTTAATTATACTGTCTTATAATGAACATAAAATTTAACAAAAATAACATAACAGAATCATTATATATCCAATAAATCCAAAAAATAAGTAACTATACATTAAAAATCAACTGATTATTGAACACGCTTTATAAATTGATTAATTAGTTTTCAATAATTTAAGGGATTCTGTTACTTTATGACACCAGGTTAGTTCATGTGATTAATTAACACATATATTCGCCAAGTTTTAAATTTTTAAATTTTACTTTCATTTTAAGACTTTGATCAGTAATCAACACAATATAAACAACTGTATGTTTTCTATTATATTATAAAATACTTAAAAACAATTTGATGTGATTATGTTTTGTATCAGACCTGATTATGAACTACCCATTAATATACAGACTCTATACAGACCGTATACAAACAATATACAGACCCTATACAGACCGAAGTGATAGTAAGTATAAGTATGCTTATGGGGTCACTTATAGCATGGATTTGCATCATTCCAATTCAAACTTCTGTAGGTAATGCAATTGCACAAAAAATAAGAATTTGATGAGGTCAACTGATTGAAGATTGCAAATTGATACTATCAGTGTCACTGATTCACATAACAAATTTAGAAAACCACTATATAATCCCCTTAAACAAATGAATACCTACATGTTATCATTAAGGATTACATAGAACACAAATGTAGAATATTTGCATCTGATTTGAATATTGTACAATGTAATACAGGTTAATGATATTGACTGGTATGAGATGTTCTGAAACAGTGAGCAAATCCTGCTTCTAAAGCAGGGGTTTTCAACCTTGAGGTCGCGTCCCGAAACTGGGGAGAAGCTGGGGATTTTGGAAAACTTTTCTGGGACGCAAACATCATACAATCGCAAAAAAAATGTTGTTCTGTGAACACGTAATGGTTTAAGATTTAATGCAAGGCGGGTGTAATTTATTTATACAATATGATTATATGAAGATAGTTTAATGAATTTTTATATATTCTATTTGACAGTTATGGTAAGTCAATATTTGAAATGAAATGGGGGACGCGAACTTTTCATTTACCAAAAAATGGGGACATTGCTGGAAAAGGTTGAATACCCCTGCTCTAAAGGGACAAGCTGACTTTAATACTAATATTAGGGAGGAGCTTGAATTTAATCACGTGTGTGTTTTTTTAAAGATAATACAATACATTAAAGATTGACTTGTGGGACAATACACCATATAGGGTTAATGAAGACAGGTCTAATACATATATGGGAGAAACTAATTGTTAGTAAGAAAAATCCATCTCAGTTTGGGGGCCAATAATAAATATTACAGGTCCATAACTGATTTTAAATAACAGTTCATGGAATTATTGCTATGAGATGAATAAAGTCTACTTCAATCTAGTTGTTCGGTATTCCCTGAATTGTTTATTTGAATTAATGCTCTTATTGGTAAACATACAGCAATGAGAGAAAACTAGGCTCTTATTCTCGAGACTTAAATAAGATAAAATCTAGATTTTAAGAAACAGATTGTATAAGAAAACTAAATTAAAATCAATTTTAGTGACAGACTGATCAGATGACTGGAACACGTAAATCATCTTAAGTTAGGTTTCCAGAATAAGGGTCCAGCTTCTGTAAATATTCCATTAGTAAAGTAAGGTATACAAAATCAAGTCGACCACATGGTTAACGTTTTGAACTGAAGAGACAAAAGCAACGATGAAAAACAACACAGTATTGTACATGCTTTGAAAACTTATTGCTGAAGAAATATTGAATATTTACTCATGGCAAGGAACATAAACTGAAAACATCCCACATAATAGTTTAACTCAAAATACTTTCACTTAAAAATATATACAGCACCGATATAAACGATTCAGTTTTTTAAACCTTAAACAGATATTTCACTTCATTCACAGATTTATCAATCATTTATGAAATTTTTAGGAAGGTGTCAAATGACAATAACAATAGATTTTATCTAATTTAATTTTAGTGACCTGGGGCCTTATTCTCGAAAAATTTATAAAGCAAAAATCCAGATTGAATAAATACAGTAATCTGATTGGATAATAAAACAAAATTTATAATCAATTTTAGTGATTGACCAATCAGACGATAAGATAAGTTATCAAGAATAAGGTCCCAGACAATTTTTATATGTAATCTATCCAAGGTTGGTATATATCAGTATTTTACAACAATGTCCTCTTGATGCCTAAATGGAAGGTTTGGTCAAAATAACAGTCATGTTTTTACTATTCAGCAAAAAAAATGAAATGAACGGAGTTTTACGTCCTACCCTTCTGCACCTAATAGGCTAAAGAAGACGGTACACTCAGAAAGATTCCAGGAAAAATTGCCCAGTGGTTAATAGAGTTTGTTTTTATTTTCTGATAAAGGAAATAAACAACACAAATTATAAAGAGATGTATAGTAATCAAATTGCAGCACCAATTAATTACACGAAAAATAATGTCCACATTGCCATGACGACGTTTAAACCCAATAAAATAGTTCCATATAAAATGATGAGAGTATAAATCAATCCTCGTGTTTCACGGTCTGGTATTGTACTGCGTAACGATAGTTCTATAAAGGCGTGGCAGATAAACTGTCCATCTAAAGCGTAACACGGCACCACGTTTAAAATTACTAGAGCACCAGATAATGATATTAAATATCTGAGAGTGGGTTAAGGAAATATAATGAACAGAAATATCACAGTCTATTTGAAATTTCAAATAATTCGGTCATTTCAGGTCAATTAACACAAAATGATGAAATTTACAAACAAACAAAATTTAGCAGAAAGGTTGGTTATGATGAAAAATGCAATAATTCAAAATTTCAGGAGTGTTAGTAAGGGCATTTAGGTTCTGTAAAAACTCATAATATATAAATTACTTCAATATATTTAGCTGCCGAAATCAAATGGCTTTGGCTACTTTAAAATAAATCAATCCTACTTACCTAGAGAGAAGTTATTTCATGTTTTTAAAAGGATACTTACAGAATGTTTCAACCATGTAAGGAAGATGTATTGGTACATAAGAATTATTAGGAACGTAATTACTGACTGAAACTAAAATATAATTATCTTATTTAATATTTTACTGCAACAAAGAAATAATTCAAGAGAATAAAGACTATAAGATCAGACATTGTTTCAAAAAGTATCAAAGTAATACAATGTATATAACATGAAACACAAGGGAATAAAAAATTTGGTATAACACACTTATTTAATAACAAGGTATATAACACACTTCTTTTAAAACAAGTTACATATCACACTTCTTTAATAACACTGCATATAACAGACTTCTTTAATAACAAGGTACATAATGTTTTAACACTATTTACACATGTTGTCATCATATGAAAAGACTTTGTACTTTGTTATTAAAGAAGTGTGTTATACCATAACATATTCCCTTGTGTTTCTTGTTATGAATATACCTTCAACTTCTAAATGTTGTTCAAATTTTATCTCAAATCCAACTTAACAGTTTTTTTGTTATTTGATATACAGCCTTACCTAAATCTCTATAACCACCAAGAATAAAATTGTGTGATAAATTAGAAGAATTTACAACAAAAGATAAGCATATATTAACATTGTCCTAGAGGTGTCCCGTAATACATTGATACATTGAACAGTATATCAAGCTTAGTTTATAAGTAGAGATTACAGTCCCTGAATATTCAACACAAAACATCTTACCTGATAAATGTAAGTCTAAGGGATGACCAAGAAAAAGTAATGGTGGTTTACGACCATGGTTTATGCGTAATAATTTAGTAGAATTATCAACTACAGGGTAGGCACAGACTATTTCTATTTTTGGTGCATGACAGTCTGTCTGCAATTTACAAACTGGTCGGTCAGTGGTGGTACGAGCTGGTAGACACGCATATCTCTGAAATAAAAAAAAAACAGTTGTTTCATGAATAAGTGGAAACATGGCTGTTGATTTATTTTTCTCTTTTTTTAAATGATGATTTGGTGATGACAAGATAATAAAAAAACAAAATAATAATTATTACTAAATAACCTTTTGAAAATTTGTTAGCATCACTGACCTATACTTGATATTCAATGAAGCCAATTTTCAATCAATTTATAGGATATTTTAGACATCCATTCTGTCATTACAGGAATATATCTTGCCTTTCTGTCTAACTTAGTAAGCTTGGATTTTTTGGGATATTACACAAGAATTTCCAGTCATCTTACCCACAGGTAATTGAGTTATGTTATGTTATCATATAGGTGCAAACATCTTTAAGTTATATCTCAAATAAAGGAGAAAACAAACCTGATTAGGACTAGCTCGAGTATGATATAAAAAACACAGATGTGTATCACTGGTAAAATTACAACAATCTATTATATTCCTGGTAGTGGTTATATTCTCATGTTCTGAAAAAACAACAACAAAATATATAAGTTATAAGTTACAAGAAAATATCAATTATAAATTCCATACTCTTGCTAAACAAGTGCTTGCTCACTTCCAAGTATATTTTCTGTTTTAACACTAGTTGAAACTCTAATTTAATTTATCGAAATGAACCACAATTCAAACCTAAACCAAGATCTCATCAAAATGTTCACAACAAATTTAATTTTAATCAGATGAAAACTATAGTCTATATTGAGTTCATAAGGGTGCAGATACAGGTATATATTACTTCTTATGTTAATATTACCCAATCCCACCAGATGCAGTGCATAACTCAGACAAACAGCATGTTTACATTAACAGATAAGGTGTAAAGAGTTCAACCTGGGAAAATCTTAAAGCCATTGCCAAATGAGCTTTCAACAAATATAAGCAATATTAATGGTAGGTAGGTAAATGGCGAGTTAACGTTCGCTTCCAGCAATTGCTGATATGGAAAACTAGGTAGTTGCACTTTGGTGGTCGTTGGTAGTGGATTTAGAATCAATTGGATGATTTAGAAAACTGTTGGTTTGGTGGTGGTTTGAGAAATCGTACGATCTGGACGGAACGAAGCAATATTAATGTTCAAATAATTAGTTATATACTGAAACCCGGTGTCAAAGCAATTGGATTGGACCACAGCAGTCACATGCATAGTGTAAGTGTACACAGGTAATTTTCTGTTCATCTGAAATGGTCAGGTCATTCCTTAATTATCCTAACCATGATACTTACTATAACTAAGTTTAGGTGAAGAATCTAACTCTTGTATTAAAGCAGTAGGCATACAGTGTCCTAGAGACCGTTCTCGTATACTCTGAGATATACAGTTATACCATTCTTCTTGATTGGTTACCTGGCAACCACTGATACTAGTTAATGGTTCACCTACTGCTAGACCACGTGGTCCTGATACTGAAGAACCCTGGAACAATGATAGATATAAGACAACTCAAAATGCACTTTTTAATAACACATCTTAACTGAATCTTCCTGATCCAAAACTTATTAACCTGAAACATTGACTGATAGAAATTACACTTTGCAAACCATTCTTTAACCACCAAGGGTAATAGGCTGCTATTGACATAGTCACATGCAGTAACCACTAACAACACCAAGATATCAATCTGCTTATGTGATATCACTTGTAAGGAAGCAATTTCAATAATTTCCTGTTCAAAGCTAACATCTGCCTCTATTCTTGTCTTTCAAAATTATTTTGACCAGCTGATGTAAGTAGGGCAGAAAAACTAGACCACATTTTATGAGGACTTTCAGCACCTACAACCCCATACGCATGAAGGGGTTAGAGCCTATTTGTTTCCAGGAAAACACCAAACCCAGATATTCCTTTTTGTAAAAATAATGTAACATTTGCCTGTCTTTTATAGCTGAAGAGTGATTAGTTTCATTAATAAAATAACTTTGATATAACCACACTTGTAACGTTAAAACTCATCTTACCTTCATAACACTAGTAATAACAACTGATTGTCCAGTTGTATAAAACGGCATTAATAAATACGGCAGTAAAAACAACACCAAGATAGCCACTAGTACGATAATAAAATTATGCCACACCCCAGCACAGTATATACGTAACTGACGTAACGGAGATACCACGTTTAAATGTTCTGATGAAAGATCAACATAAGCTCCAGGATATAGTACAAACATAAATAATCCAAAACCATTCACACGAACTTGTTCTCTGTAAATATATAGTAATAAGAATGATTTTAAGGGAACAACAGTAAGTTCCCTTTATCTTAATACTGTCAGAAGAATTGGACCTAGATAAAGCAAAACACATTAAGAAATATTGCAAGTTCAGGAGCATCAAAATGAAATAAATGGAGTTTTGCATCCTACTCTTCTGCCCTTTATGGGCTAATAAAGACGGGCAACGTCATGCAGTGTACAATGAGAGAAATTTTGCCAGGACAGCAGCATAAGCCTACTCTTTTTGCAATTTCCAACTGTCAAGGAATGTTTAACGAGCACAGCCTGTAGCACATGGGGCCTCCATTCCCATCCGAACTACAAGATGCTTTCCATGTTAGTCCCTCCGACCTGCATCACAAAGCGGAAACCTTTGCAGGGATTGAACCCTGGACCTTCAGGTTAGCGAGCAAGTGGCAAGCATCAAGTGACTACAATATGCCCATATGTTTCAAACATACCAGGATCAAAGTATCTATCAGTATGTGATTACTAGACACCTACCTGACTGCAGCTATAGCATGACCTACTTCATGTAATATACCACAGATTAATAAAGTTAGAAGATAGTACCATAGTTGACTTGTAGGTAGGTTTATACCAGGCATCTAAAATGTATAAAAAATTACCCCTTTTTTAGGCTGTCCGGTATTACATTGAAAGGTAATAGAATCCCTGTAAAAACTGGAAAGCTAAGTAATTGTTAAAAAAGAATACTTAGCCAATTTAGCAAACATTTTGAAAAGTCAATTGCATTTTCACGGAATTATCAGATAATATAAGGATAATGTTGAGTTTTTTTTATGACAGCTGGTATATTTACTGATGAATATATACTCTTATTGACCAAGTTTAAAATTTTGTAATTTTATTTTGCATTATAAAACGCAGAATTCCTTTAAAAACTCTGGATTTGAGTGCTCAGACATCTGGACTACTTACCACTGGTGTTAAAACTTGTTGTTCTACAGGTTGTTGACGGAATGTATTGACAATCAATAACGTTAACATACATACTGATATTAACATAGCCACCAGCCCGAATAATACCCCTACTGTAAACCATAGTCGTAAAAACTGAGGGCGCCACTGTCCCAGACGTAGAAACGTACGATTAAAAATACTTGTATACCACCGGAATTGACAAATAGATACAGACAATCCCGTATTTTCTAGGAAACTCAGATAATTTCTAGACCATGGTTTCTTTGTCTGAAATAGAGCAATGAAAAAAATAAACTATAGAGTTCAAGTACAGGTTCTATAGCACAGCAGTTAGAGCATTGATTCTTTACGTCATGACATCATTTGCTTGGATACATTGAAAATGTCAGATAGGAGTTCTAATCTCGATCGGAGGGTGAAAGTCGGATGACCTTGATGACCGCAATTACAGTCCACCCAGCTGAAAATGGGTACGGATAATCCGGGAAAGATCAAATCCAAGAGGTTTGGCCAAGGACCAGCTGTTCGAAAGGATCCCTGTCACGGGGGACTTGTAAACATAAGTTGTTATCCTTGTAAAATATAGTTGGTTTTTTTTTTCATTTTATTGATGATATAGCCCAGTTGAATAACCATGTATATTGACTGACACTTCTATATTATTATATCATTAACTTATACATTGTGACAGTGCATTCAAATTCCATCATTCTTAGGCCATTATTACAACTTTCTGTGAATTATCAAATCACATTTGTAACTATATATGAGATCAGTTTAAAGTTAGCCTTCTTTGTTTAAACAGGTCTGTTTCACGGTTCTGATGTCTTGACAATTTTAGCTAAGGTTAATTTGTTAATGACTCAATAATGTATAATAAAGCCCATTTATTAAAGAACCCAGGCTTGATTTTTAGGGGTCGTTTTGGGCCTTTGTTACATTTAAACAGTCCTCAGAAATACTCAAGCTCTAAGAAAATCGCAAAATACCTTGAAATATACCTCAAACAAAAAATTTCACTTTTCATTTTTTTTTCCGTGCTGAACGCGGCTGGTCTCCAGTCAGTCTGAAAATTGGGCCTTACAAGTTACAATTGAAAATGCGTTGTATTCTATTTTTATAGATGACTGCTATTGCACGACGGGAAGGATAACTCTTTGATTATCAAGACAAACCGTTTTCCAATATGGCGGGACGTCCGTAATATCTTAAGGCATTATGGTTTTTCAAACACGGATAATTATGGCTACACATGGATTTGAAGGCTCAAATTTCAAGGTAAGCTCTGTAGACTATTTCTGATTAGCTAAGCAAAAGATTTCATGTGTTTGAGGCTGTCGGATGATTGTCCAAAACAAATCAGGCCTGGGCCCCTTTAAAGGAAACAAAAAAAGAATGCGTTGCATATTGATATGGTAATAATTACATTACCAATCAGTGCTTCATAATTACAGCAAAGAGACAAGGTCCTGTCTATTATTCAGACAATGTAGATGAACATAATACAATGTATTTACTAAGCATGTAACTAAGAAAATTTTAAAACAGAATATTAATAGTTTACATTAAACTGAATCAGGCATAGAACATTCCATCTAAGAATATATATAATAAAGGGATAAATACACAATTCTTACTACATGGGAACATCATATTTCAACACAAGTTACACATGTATCATCAGATTTGTATTTATCCCATAATTATTATCTTATGTTATATATGTGCTCCACTCTTCTAAATGTTGTTTTACATCTAACAATAATTTGAAAATCTGAACTAAGATTTTGAAATCATATAGCACATTTTACAATAGTAATAAATTTTAAAATTTGATCCAATCCATCTTTAAATAGCTCAAAATAGAATCTTTTGTTTTGCATGAGATGACATAGGCTTGCATCAGATTTAGCTTACATTATACAAGTTTAAGTTTATTATACATTCTAACACTGCTATACAGACTACAAATTTATGAAAAATAAAGTACATAAACATTAAGAGTTTTACTTCAAAGCATAAGCTTATTTATGGCCTAGGCCAGTATTTTCTTGACAATACTATTCTTACCTCACTCTAACACAAAGGTAAGAATGCAACTTTATATCATATCTCTAACTAGCATTAAAATAGTATTTTTATTCAAGGAGTCTAGTCAAGAGTTAAGGAAACAGTCGCCTTACCATGGGTGATATAATATGGAAAACAATCAAAAGGTTTAGAACTCATTTTTCGTAAAAAAATTCATAAGAATGTAAAAAGAAATAATTGAAAAAAAGTTTTGTTTTAAATCTCTTTCCTGACATTTTTGTTGTAACAAATAAATATCATAAATTTCTGGTTATGAAACAGTAATAAAATAAATAGATACATCTTATTGTTGTACATCCTGTTGTTCTACAGGAAGTCCCTACCAGCTGGTCTAAACTAATGGATTTATGATGACTGGCAACAGCAATGCAGTATAAATATTATAATAAATATTATTGCCGATTTTATATCTGTTTTCTTTTGTCAATACAAAATAAGACATTTGTTTTAGGGAACAGATACACCATTCGTTTGCCCAATCCAATTCTAGTTTCAGAGACAGGTATATATTTAGCTAAGTTAATTAATCAGTAATAGTGTTCACAATCGAAATTTGAGCCTTTCAATCCATTTGTGTCTAAAATTATGCATGTTTGAGGTTAAAAATATGACTTGTTCTTTCTTGAGACTCTGCTATAGAAAAATAAAGTCAAAAATCTTTGCTCAGGTTATTATGAAGAATTTCGCGATTCTTATTCATTTTTTTCTTTTTTCGACTTATGGAGACTATTTACATTCAAGGCTAAATTAATCCCAGAAATTGGCAAATTTGATCCTTTAAGTACATATAACATGTTCCAATACCCACAAATGATGCCCTACGTAGGTACATTAAATACAAAATTTGTCGATTTGCCACAGTAATCATATGCAATTCAGCTGCCAATAATAATTACTCATAAGTTAGTCATAGGGGTAAACTGTGAACAATAATAACCGTGTTTCCACTTGGCCAAAAAGCCTGCTTTAGCCTATGCTTTTCTGTCTTTCCACTTGTTAAATTGCTGAACCATCCCAGCTAGCTTCATTTCACAATTCTAACTCAGAGTTTCACACTAAAACTGTGTTTCCACTTGGCCAAAAAGCCGGCTTTAAATTGCCGAACCATCACTGTTCAGGAACAGAAAAAATCTCCATTTTTGCGTTTGCCAATTTATTGGGGGCCAAATGAAAGCTACCTTTAAAGCCGGCTTTTTCAACAAGTGGAAACGCAAAAAGCCGACATTTTGTCATTCGGCAATTTAGAAGTACTAGTTTTATCTTTCAATAATTTGTCACCTTTTTGATCGAAACTAAAGTGGTTCGGGAACCAGATCAACTAAGTGGGAAACACAGCTTTAAAGCTAGCTTTACTTCACAATTCTAAGTGGAAACGCGGATATTATCAATACCATAGCCAAGCTAAAATGAGGTATCATTTGTCAAATGAATTGGGCAATCCTGTCCCATTTCAGAGCCCTATTATTATGAAGCCATCATACATAAACTTTAATTTACATGAAGGCATGTATAACTAGGTGGTACAGAACTAAAAACGAAAAAAGGGGTAGATTGAAAATGATAAAAATAATTCACCTTTAAAAATGCATCAAGGAGGTAAAGCGTAGACCAGAAGCCAAGTACTAATGCTATCCATGTTGTTGTGAGCATTTCTCTCTTGCACTACCCTCTTCTATCGACCCTGAGTCAGACTATTGGACCAGTGGCCCGTCTGGGTTTGGTGCTCTGGGATTGAAAACCCAGTTAAGCCTCAGAATTGTTATTGTTTATGATATGAGAACCAAAAATAGACATGATGCATTTTTGAAAGAGTCGCGTTGGAACTTATTCGTCATACCACGAAATCGCCATCGTCAGCAAAATGATGAAACATTCGGCATATAAATTAAAATAAATTTTGAATGATGAAATCCAAAACAGGCTCCAGCAACTACAAGGAATAGGAAACCATTTCAATAATTTCAACCATGCTGTATTTTGTATATTTTTGTTCGATCATTTTAGTCTCTTTCAAACTCTTTCTCTCTTCTGATGTTTCAGTGTCTGGGAAATCAAGACAAAAGTGAAAGTAGGTCACTGACCGGAGAGAGAAAAATATAAACAAACGATTTGATTGGTTATTATAAGTCGGAAGTTACAGACTTGTGGGAAACGCCGGGCTTGCATCAGAAAAGTCAGCATGGCAAACGACGAAGAAAAACCAAAAAATCTCCAACCACATTTATCAAAACAAGATCTTAACACACTTGTGAGTTTCTCCTTAAAAATATCTTTCATTTGGTACCTAATTCGACATCTGTATTTCCATAATTGCAGTAAGATTTGGGGTAGTAATGTTTAAAAAATCAGCTGGTGGTGTCTGTGAAATGCCAAATACCAACCTATACCATATGGAGATACAAGTTTATATTTAATTTGATGATCTAAAAGTTGTGCCGTTATGTGGCTTCAAAACTCTTTAAGAGACAGAATATAACTTTACTTAACTGAGTCTTCATACATTTTGGTTAGTCACCCCTGTAAACATTTTGTTTGAAAAGAAACAAATGGAATGTCATATCAGTTTGGATACAGTGGTTTCTTCCTTTTACAAGTTCCTCCCAAATGCCCCCCCCCCTCCAGTGGTTTCCACCTCTTTTTAACCCCAGTACACTACAGATAAACAACCAATGAATCTTCAATACTACAAGCTTTGTAGCCTGCCGAGCAAACAGTATATGTCATGTTTTTTCAGGATGTGAAAAAGTTAACACCTTTAACTCCAGATGTTATCAGCAGACAAGCCACAATCAACATAGGTACTATATCCACTATCTCTTTTAGTCTACCATTTCTTTAGCCTTAGATGTAAATTTTCCATGTAGTCTATGCAGTATTATTATCTTTACTGTTTCTATTACCTTCATACAGTACTTTGCCCCGGTTTCTACTTGTCATCGATGTCAGAGGTACTGACATGGAAAAAGTGTCTAGTCGTTTGGATGGGAAATAGAATAGGCTTATGCCACTGTCCTGGCAATATTTCCCTCCTCTATAAAGAAGTTTCTGTCTGTTGATGGTTCAAAGTGTATTATAAGTTTATACAGAGACAAATTTTTGATTCCCCTTTTTTTTTTCAATTTAGGCACAATTGGGCATGTAGCTCATGGTAAATCAACAGTAGTGAAAGCTATCTCTGGTGTACAGGTAAAACTCCTTTTAATCAATTTTATAATCAGATATTGTTAAAAAAATAGACAAATGCTTACAAAGCAGTTTTAGTATTGTAAGCTTCCAATTTAGTTTTACAGGCCCCGAATTTTGACGCGAACGAAATCAATAATTGCTTGATAAAGACTGGAGTACCCTCGTTGAAACGTTGCAAGTTATTTAATAAAGTAATTGTTATTGAGACTATGATAGTATAACAATGATTGATTCAACTTGCTTTGGTATCTTTGTATGACTAGAAAGAAAGAAAGAAAGAAACAATTATATTTTATAAGGATAAAAACTCTGCAAGTCCGTCGTGACAGGGATCCTTTCTACCAGCTGGTCCTTGGCCAATCCTTTAACCATTGATCTTTCCAGGATTATCTGTATCCATTTACAGCTGGGTGGACTAAATTATGAGTAAAGATGACTTATTCAAGGTCATCAGAGTTTCACACGCTGATTGAGATTAAAACTCACCTCCGACATTTTCACATATTTAAGCTAAGAACCAATGCTCTAACCGCTTTGCCACAGACGATTCAAAGTACATTTAGCATTTTATGTCTTCAGCCGTTATAGTGTTATTACCCTATATTATATAGTTATAGTCTTGTTATCTTATATTACAGACGGTCAGGTTTAAAAATGAGTTAGAACGGAACATCACAATCAAATTAGGCTATGCCAATGCAAAGGTAAGTTTTATACTTTTATACTATATTTAAATTAGCTTTTCTTAAATCGTGAGCAGTCTTGATGCTCTGGACAACTGGTCGAGGTAGGGTTGAGTCACTTGACAACAGAGAGTAAACAAACTTTTATTATAGATATATTAATGTGACTATAAGTGAATATTATCATTGAATGACATTTAGAAGTAGGTGGAACATAAATAAGAACACTATTATGTATACTTGATAAAGATTGCTGTATGTGAATTGAAACATTAAATTAAAAGAAGGAGTAGTATATCCATAATAGTGTTCTTATTTATCTAAGTGAATATTGTTTATTATTATAGATATATAAATGTGATTATCATTGAATATTGATTATTATTATAGATATATAAATGTGATTATCAGTGAATATTGTTTATTATTATAATAGATATATAAATGTGATTATCGTGAATATTGTTTATTATTATAGATATATAAATGTGATTATCAGTGAATATTGTTTATTATTATAGATGTATAAATGTGATTATCAGTGAATATTGTTTATTATTATTATAGATATATAAATGTGATTATCAGTGAATATTGTTTATTATTATAGATATATAAATGTGATTATCAGTGAATATTGTTTATTATTATTATAGATATATAAATGTGATTATGAACGATGTCCGAGACCAGGATGTTACAGATCATGTGGAAGCAGCAAGGAAGATGTTTTTCCTTGTGACAGACCAGGATGCTCAGGAAAATTCAGATTACAGAGGTAAGTAATACCTTGTTAACTATTAAACTATAGACATTTTGTTTTCTTATAATAATTATAACAATGTGCCTTTCCATACTGTAGAAGAATTCCAAAGTGCTTGTGTGTTCTATTGTCCATTCAATTCTTACTTCAAGAGGCACTCCAAAAGTTTTGAGACAAAACATTTTATTTGAAAATAACACTCAAGCTTTCTCAAAGTAACGCCCACACAGCAATTCATTCTGAATATCTCAAACTTTTTCGAGTGCCCTCAAATCATTCCATGTGTTGTATATTTTGACATGCCAGCTTTAGCATGTAAACTGTTATGTTTTTATGATAGTATGGTGCTATATATAAGACTGTATAAATGTGTCAACTATAAAGTGTTTAAAATGAAATTAACAAGGACTAGCCGGGCTTTCATAGTTATCAAACATCATCACAATGTCAAGGTATTGCGAATTAGAACTTTGACCTCAATGAACCCTGATGCCTCAGCCAGTGCATCTAATAATAATTCTCCTTCTTTCAGACATGTTTCATTTGTGGACTGTCCTGGTCACGACATTCTTATGGCAACTATGTTAAACGGAGCAGCTGTTATGGATGCTGCATTACTTCTAATTGGTAAGTCTGATTCTCCCATTATAAAAATGTATCTGAGCTGCATACAGTTTTTCATTCATACATCTCTTCATGTATAAAAATATTTACAAGTTCAGATAAATAAATTTTATGCCATTTGAAATGAATATTTTCATTTTGGATAACTTCTACTTTCGTTTTCAGCTGGGAATGAATCCTGTCCACAACCACAGACCTCGGAACATTTGGCAGCTGTTGAAATCATGAAATTAAAACACATATTAATCTTACAAAATAAAATAGATTTAGTTAAAGAAGCACAGGCTAAAGATCAGTATGAACAAATATTAGCTTTTGTTAAAGGTGAGTGGACAATTTAGACTTTGTCATGAACTCACAAGTTATATTCGGAAGCACATATGATTAAGGTTTTGTAAAATCTGTAGATGGATATTTTGTTTTCTTGTGTGAAAATAGACCTTGTAAGAATGTTCACTTCATCTTATTGCAGGTGCTTATCTTTCTGTAAACTCTAACTACCTGCTCAGGAACAAGGGGTTTAGATTTCAAATTTTTAACACCAGAATTGTTGACTTTTCTATACTTTCATTCAAGTCACATTGAAACAATAATATGAAGGAAATTAAGACCTTACATAGTCAAACAGTTATATATTGCTTGACAATGAATGAGCAAATAAAAATGTTCGGGTCTCAGCCAATTTTCAGCACGAGAATCTATACCAAGAAAGTGTTATCCCAATAACGAAAATATTGCTGCAACACCACTTTCTAAATGACATTAAATCATCTCATGTAATCAGCCTTGGGAGCTGTGTCGTTACCGATTATCAGAGGGGTAATGCATGTTCCCGGAAATTCTACTGGTTCGTGGCCTTCCATTTTTGTGGATGGTCCGTTGGCCGAGTGGTCTAGACGGTTGACATGTATTGCTGGCGATTAGGTGCCTGACTCTGAGATCCCTGGTTCGAAACCCGTTCGGGTCTCCGCCAATTTTCAGCACGAGAATCTCTGCAATACCAAGAAAGTGTTATCCCAATAACAAAAATATTGTTGCAACACCACTTTCTAAATGACATTAAATCATCTAAAATAAAAATGTATTGTTGGTAATTTTAGGTACCGTAGCAGAAGGGGCACCTGTTATACCTGTATCAGCTCAGTTAAAATATAATATAGACGTAGTGTGTGAATATGTTACTAAACGTATACCAGTACCTATCAGAGATTTCACCTCAGAACCTAGACTTATTGGTAAGATATAACTTTACCCTGGGATATTGTGTTTGATATGAACTCTATATATTTTATTGTCTGTTATACGCCCACATAGAAATGTGGACGTATATTGTTGTCGCCCCTGTCCGTCGGTCCGTTGGTCCGTCGGTCCGTCTGTCAACAATTGTTTGTGGACACTGTAGAGACTACAGTTTTTATTGGAATTTCTTGAAACTTGGTATACTTGTTTATAATCACTCAAGGAAGAACCCTATTGATTTTGGTATGATTTCGAAAAAAATTCCTGGAATTCTTGGACTTTGAATTTCAAATTGTTCTGTTTGTAAACAAAAGCTTGTGGACACTGTAGAGACTCCATTTCTTTATGAATCTTTTTGTAACTTGGTATATTTGTTTATTACCATCCAAGGAAGACCCCTATTGATTTTGATATGATTCTGAAAAAAATTCCTGGAATTCTGGAACTTGGAATTTCGAATGTACTGTTTCTCATCCGTCTGTCAACAATTGTTTGTGGACACTGTAGAGACTACAGTTTTTATTGGATCTTCTTGAAACTTGGTATACATGTTTATTACCATTCAACGAAGACCCCTATCGATTTTGGTATGATTCCGAAAAAAATTCCTGGAATTCTTGAACTTTGAATTTCAAATTCCGTCGGTCCGTTGGTCCGTCTGTCAACAATTGTTTGTGGACACTGTAGAGACTACAGTTTTTATTGGAATTTCTTGAAACTTGGTATACTTGTTTATAATCACTCAAGGAAGAACCCTATCGATTTTGGTATGATTCCGAAAAAAATTCCTGGAATTCTTGGACTTTGAATTTCAAATTGTTCTGTTTGTAAACAAAAGCTTGTGGACACTGTAGAGACTCCATTTCTTTATGAATCTTTTTGTAACTTGGTATATTTGTTTATTACCATCCAAGGAAGACCCCTATTGATTTTGATATGATTCTGAAAAAAATTCCTGGAATTCTGGAACTTGGAATTTCGAATGTACTGTTTCTCATCCGTCTGTCAACAATTGTTTGTGGACACTGTGGAGACTACAGGTTTCATTGGATTTTCTTGAAACTGAGTATACATGTTTATTATCATTCAATGAAGACCCCTATTGATTTTGGTATGATTCCGAAAAAAATTCCTGGAATTCTTGGATTTGAATTTCAAATTGTTCTGTTTGTAAACAAAAGCTTGTGGACACTGTAGAGACTCCATTTCTTTATGAACCTTTTTGTAACTTGGTATATTTGTTTATTACCATCCAAGGAAGACCCCTATTGATTTTGATATGATTCTGAAAAAAATTCCTGGAATACATCCAAGGAAGACCCCTATTGATTTTGATATGATTCTGAAAAAAATTCCTGGAATTCTGGAACTTGGAATTTCGAATGTACTGTTTCTCATCCGTCTGTCAACAATTGTTTGTGGACACTGTAGAGACTCCAATTTTCAGAGGATTTTCATGAAACTTGGTGGGGGCATTGGAATTGATTAGACCTCAGTCAAGTGTGAATTTGACAGTTTTTCAATGAACCGTTTTTGAGTTTTTGCCCTTGACTTCAATATCCATTTAGTGAATGTTTTTGAGCCATTGCTCAATTTATTTTTCAAATTCAATGCTGCCAGTGGGCGTATGTTACCTTGCCTGGCAAGCTATTTTATTGTCTGTTTTATATCAATATCAATCTTGGACAGAGAATACTGATGCTGGCTCCAGTGCTTTGATGCTTTACCAATACCCCTTTTGGAGGACTGTTTTGAAAATTATATTAGTATGACCCTCAGATATGAATGGATTTCTGAATGATCCTGGAGAGGGACTTTGCTGCAGAATAATTCACTTGAATGGCATTTAGACACAATTATATGGATAACAATTACTTTGATAAATAACTCGCAATGTTTCGATTAGGATACTCCTGTCGCAAGTTATTTATTAATTGTTATCCATATAATTCTGTCCAGATATTTGCAGAATAATTAAAAATTGACTCTATGAAGGGTACTAATTGGTCTTTATCATGATTTATCTATTTCAGTGATCCGATCGTTTGATGTAAATAAACCAGGATGTGAGGTAGATGATATTAAAGGTGGGGTCGCTGGTGGAAGTATATTAAGAGGAGTATTAAAAGTAGGTCAAGAGATAGAAGTACGACCTGGTATCGTGTCGAGAGACGAGGATGGTAAATTAACGTGTCGTCCTATCCTATCCAGAATTATCTCCTTATTCGCAGAACAGAATGATTTACAATATGCTGTACCTGGTGGTTTGATTGGTAGGTTTTCAGATATAAAAATGATTTGTTGTTTTGGGGATTTTTTTAATGCTGTTTAATAAAATGAAGATGAATCCTTTATATTGCTGCAATGCTACCCTTGTCATTGAAACTATAAATGACTAAGCTGATCCTACTGTTCCATCTATGACCATGAGTTGAGAGTACTTGAAATTAAAGAAGAGTATGAAAATTGCAAAAAAGCAGGCTAATAATGCCTGTGTCCTGGCAAAATTTTCCTCATTGCACACTGCATGGCGTTGCCTATGTTCATTAGCCCATTAAGCGTAGACAGTTAGGATGTGAAACTCCATTCTGAGATTATTATTACTGTATGCTGTCTATTGTTCATGTAAGATGTAAAACTCCAGTTTGGTTTACTTTATTCTAGGTGTAGGAACTAAGATCGATCCTATGTTATGTAGAGGTGATCGTATGGTGGGACAGGTTCTAGGTGCTGTTAATGCCTTACCAGATATCTACACAGAATTAGAAATCTCCTATTTCTTACTCCGTAGATTATTAGGTGTTAAAACAGAGGGTGATAAAAAAGGAGCTAAGGTAAGGGATTAAGGTAATATCTCTAGGAATTGGGTTAGACTACTGTCTTCTTGGTGTTCTCGTGTCACAGCTACAAAGATAGTATAGTATAGATAGTATGTCAGTAATCCATTTGACAATCATTGAGATCACTTTCTCATACTCTCTTTATCACATTATGATACAGTTGTTCAGAAGAGTTCATTTGCTAAATCAAGACGTGTTTGGGTTTTTAATGTGTGTGTTGGTCAGATTATGTTCAGCCTTATTCCTCGAAAAACTTAAATCCAGATTTGAGAAATAAAGTAATCTGATTGGGTAATGAGACAAGATTGAGAATTGATTTTAAGGATTGACAAATCAGATAACTGAAACACTAAAATCATCAAAGTTAAGTTTTCAAGAATAAGGGCCCAGGAAATGAAGTGTAATGCCATAGTCCATTTGAGCCCTGATCCTGATCCTTGTTTGCCTGAATTTTGTCCGTCATTTAAGTTGTAACTTCTTAGCTAAAGTTGTCAAAAATACTTGAGATGCAAAATATTAATAAGGCATTTAACTTATTAAATTGTGACCAAAGAAGTGACATCAACTGAATGAAAATATAATTGACAAATAAATTGATATTATGATAGACTACAGACTACACCTGGCTATTATAAAAAGATAATCAAATTAAATGATATTATGGACTACAGACCACACCTGGCTATTATAAACAGATAATCAAATTAATTGATATTATGATGGACTACAGACCACACCTGGCTATTATAAAAAGATAATCAAATTAATTGATATTATGATAGACTACAGACACACCTGGCTATTATAAAAAGATAATCAAATTAAATGATATTATGGACTACAGACCACACCTGGCTATTATAAACAGATAATCAAATTAATTGATATTATGATAGACTACAGACTACACCTGGCTATTATAAACAGATAATCAAATTAATTGAATTATGATAGACTACAGACTACACTTGACTATAATAAACAGATAATCAAATTAAATGATATTATGATAGACTACAGACCACACCTGGCTATTACAAAAAGATAATCAAATTAATTGATATTATGAATAGACTACAGACCTACACCTGGCTATTAATAAACAAGATAATCAAATTAAGATATGTTGGACCTTATCAGACTTCAATGCTATTACAATCAAGATAATCAAATTAAATGATATTATGATCTACAGACCACACCTGGCTATTAAAAAGATAATCAAATTAATTGATATTATGATGGACTACAGACCACACCTGGCTATTATAAACAGATAATCAAATTAAATGATATTATGGACTACAGACCACACCTGGCTATTACAAAAAGATAATCAAATTAAATGATATTATGGACTACAGACCACACCTGGCTATTATAAACAGATAATCAAATTAACTTGATATTATGCTGGACTACAGATATATACGATATAAATGTGTAATGACTCAACAACGGTTCAAAGTATCAAATTAAGATATTGTGGACTCAGCATACGACCTGGCTATTAAATACAGATAGTCAGATTAAATGATATTATGATCTACAGACCACACCTGGCTATTACAAAAAGATAATCAAATTAAATGATATTATGGACTACAGAACCACACCTGGCTATTACAAAAAGATAATCAAATTAAATGATATTATGGACTACAGACCACACCTGGCTATTATAAACAGATAATCAAATTAATTGATATTATGATGGACTACAGACCACACCTGGCTATTATAAACAGATAATCAAATTAAATGATATTATGATAGACTACAGACTACAATTGGCTATTATAAACAGATAATCAAATTAATTGATATTATGATAGACTACAGACTACACCTGGCTATTATAAACAGATAATCAAATTAATTGATATTATGATAGACTACAGACTACACCTGGCTATTATAAACAGATAATCAAATTAATTGATATTATGATGGACTACAGACTACACCTGGCTATTATAAACAGATAATCAAATTAATTGATATTATGATAGACTACAGACTACAATTGGCTATAATAAACAGATAATCAAATTAATTGATATTATGATAGACTACAGACTAAAACTTGGCTATTATAAACAGATAATCAAATTAATTGATATTATGATAGACTACAGACTACACCTGGCTATTATAAACAGATAATCAAATTAATTGATATTATGATAGACTACAGACTACACTTGGCTATTACAAAAAGATAATCAAATTATTTTTTTTTTATTACAGGTTCAGAAATTGACCAAGAATGAGATATTGATGGTGAATATTGGATCTCTGTCTACAGGGGGTCGTGTACAGGCTGTTAAAGCTGATTTAGCTAAAATTGGTTTAACCACTCCAGTCTGCACAGAAATTAATGAAAAAATAGCTTTAAGTAGACGAGTTGAAAAACATTGGAGGTGAGTAGGTTTATATTGTATAAAAATCAAGTTGTATTGAATGAACAGGTGCCCTTTAGTTATGTTCTATTTTAGTGGCATCATAATTACAATCCTATACATCTTGTGTACAAATCCTCAAGTGGGACAGGTTATTTATGGATACACTATGGTCTAAGAAGGTACTCTTTTCCATGGCAAACTGTTAAAACTTATAAGCTTAGCTGAAATTTTTGTTTCTGAGATCTAAATTCTACAGCCCCCATAAATTTTAAATTTGTCTTTTTAATCTGAATTTGGATCAGATGACCTGTCAAGCTACAATGGTAGTTAATATTTCTTCTTGTATTTATATTTAGATTGATTGGATGGGGTCAGATTAGAAGAGGTGTCAAAGTGGTTCCTGAAAGTTCTGAAAGATAAACACAAGTCATAATTTATTTTTCATTCATTTAACTTAATCATTCATATTCTCTTTTGAATGTTTGTAAGGAAAGTGCTGTATAGTGATTTCATTTGATGAAAGTTAGGGCCTCTATTTCTCTAGAGAAAAAATAAATATCAACATTTGGTTGTAAGTGTATAAGCAGTATGTTTTCTGGCATACTTTTCATAGCATGAGTTAATCATATGATACTTTGCAAAATGGTGTCCCAGATTTTGATGCCTTGATCAGTGAACATATTTTGTACAAATCATGGGCCTTGTTTTAAAATTTAATCCTGCTCTTTAAAATATAAAGTACCTTTTTAGCATTTATCTTAACGGCCAGGTTGAGCATATAATCATTTGAGGTTTTATAATTTACCAATTGGGAAATAAGGTAACGTAAGGTTATCTCTGAAAGAATCATAGAGTAATATAAGATGATATAGAGACTCTCTATTAGAGAGGTAGGAATACCTGGTTATTATTTACTTTCTTTTATTCTGTCAATATTTATTATTAAAGGTATCCAAATTATATTTACTGTGAATATAGAATGGTCTCTGACAAGGACATAGTTTATTATCCTTTAGTTATGTTTTAAGTAAGGCCATGGGTGTCAATGCTCCCAATCTTGAAAACAGGATGACATTATCGTAAATGTATTTATCATATAATAAACTCAGCCTCTAGTAAGGACTTCAAGACCATGCTTATACCTGTATTGATCTACACTGACTTACCTAAAGAGGTTAACTTATAAAATATTAGAAACAAATAAGACATAATCAAAGTTGCTCCATCAGCCAAGACGAAATTGAATGTAGCCAACTTTAAGATTTAAAGATGCTACTACTGTGGATTAAGAAATATGAACAGGTGTTGCTGGACTTGTTATATGAAGAATAATTATGTATTATATGATTATATTTGTAAATTATGGAGACAATAAACCATCTTTAAAAAATCAGATCTCTTTTAGATTAGTCTTTTTCAAAATTGTATTGAATTGTATTGCAAATTCAAACAGGACCCTGCAACTTAATTTCATCTTCATTAGCCCATTAGGTGCAGAATAATTGGATGTAACATTCCAATCATTTCTAAGCCCATTAGGTGCAGAATAATTGGATGTAACATTCCAATAATTTCTAAGCCCATTAGGTGCAGAATAATTGGATGTAACATTCCAATCATTTCTAAGCCCATTAGGTGCAGAATAATTGGATGTAACATTCCAATCATTTCTAAGCCCATTAGGTGCAGAATAATTGGATGTAACATTCCAATCATTTCTTGAATTTAAAGGTATATATAGGTTCAATTATGGGGCTGTGCTTGCAGGGAATTAATTGGATCATGGAAAAGATAGTCGCTGTCAATATACCTTCAAGATACTGTGTTTTACTAGATATATATCTGTTTTAGTTCTCTATTATACGCTTGTAAAATTAATTCCAAATATTGAAAACATTACTCAAAGTTTCAAACAAATGCTAACATAAGATGAGCTCTTTTCATGAGACTGGCATAATCAAGGGAAAAACTTGATGGGTAAAGCACAGGACTTGTGTAGGTTTAATGGCATTTTGTTTTTGTGAAGTATCAAATGAAAACATTCAGTCAAATCTTGCTGCAAATCACAGGACCTTTTTACATTCAAAAGAAGGAACAAATTATTTATACAAGATTTATTTTAAACAAATATAACATTATTATTGGCATGAGGATGATTATAGAATAGATTAATGTATGTTTACATGTATGATCATGGTTTTATTTTGGTGTTCTAACAATCCAGTCCTTCAGTAACATTTGATTTATTTTAACATAGATACAATAAATAGTACATGATAATATATAAGCTTACTGGCATATTTTAAATTTAGAAAATGACTAAATGAAAGATAATAAAATAATTATTTACTGTTGACCCCAAATCCCACAACATTTAAATCTGGACAAAACATTGATATAGCTCCCTGATATTATTCTGAAATATATAAGCATTATTCATGACTTACCATCTTTATAATGTCAAACTATCACAAACTGTTTCTTATACCTTGACATCTGAAACCAATTCTTAGGTCATAGACCCGAACCCAGTTGGAGTCCGTTAAATTACAATTCCAGACTAAATCAGTAAAATGATGTAAAGAGTCTAGATATTTTCTTTCCAGTATTGAAAAGTAGTTTGGTGTGATCATGCCTTTTAAAATGTCTTTTAATTATCCTAGTGTCCGGATACTGGTAACTAGGTCAGAATTATTCTTGTATGATACCTTGACTTTTCGGCAATTTAGAGAGGCCTCAACAGTAAACAATATAAGTCCAATTGGTAATACGGTGGTCCTCACTTATAACGAACATGCCTAAACCGAAAAACCGGTAAGAACGAACAAATTTAAAAGTTCCATTTTTTCTGTAGTTCTTAACATTGTGAAGATGTGTAATAGTTGTAAAAACAATCAGAACACCTAGCATTGTACACATGAAAATCGAATTGGTGAACACTTTATCAGAGATTTTTCTTTTCAAGGCAACGATGTGATTTTTTGTATAACAATAGACAAAATATACAATATTTATACAAATAATAATATATATAACAAAATACAGATTGGAATAAATAGAGTCTCTTGTCTTTATTAAAGGGATACAGTGAGTCTTAGTATGAACATAACATTTTAGTTATCAAGAATGGTCAATATGAGTATATATTCATCAGTGAACTTACCTGGTGTCATAAAGTAACAGAATCCCTTAAAATCTGGAAAAAGTCATTTTTGAAAAACACTTAATCAATTTATTAAATGTTTTTCAAAAACAAATCCATCCTTAAGGATAATTACTAAGTTTTTTTTGGATATTTATTTATTTGTTTATGTTATTTATGGCAGCAGTTATTTTTACTGATGAATATAATTCTCCTATTGGGCAAGTTTACAATTTTCAAAATTTTATGTTCATTCTAAGACCTATTATCCCTTTAAGGGTTTTGTTTTATTAGATGATCATAATATTGTCACAAGCGAACCAGATTTTGTCACAAAAGACAAATAGTTATCATTAAATACCAAGCGTTTTAGTCAAGGACATGAAATTATAAAATTTCTCCTACCATGTTAACATAGTTGACCAGACATTGACGTTACTAGGAATCATAAGCAGACTTAAATAAACTTGACTTATCTTCAGTGTCACAAACACTGACATAACACCTGCGAAAATGGACTGGTAAAATATTGCTGATCATGTAGAAATAATACACTAAAACATTTTGTTTGACTGATTAGATCTCATAAAAATATGTGATAAAATTTAAGCTGAAATTTTGTGAGGTATATATTTAAAGGCACAGCAGAAAAGCAAACCAGAAAACTCCAAGATATTGCTCTAGGGCCTTCATTCAGACGCCAGAAGTAAACAACATATTTTCAGGTTACATTCTCTTACCCTTAACACCTCATTGTTCAAACTGGCTAATCAGTCCAGTGCCAGTGCTTTTATAACTTTGTCATAACAAAGCAAAAATCCTTAACTTTGGTTATATAAGTTACTTGAAATATGGCATTTGTTGTGGCAAACAAGAAACCCTATAAATTTTATTTTCAAATGTTTATAAATTAATTAATGAAAAGATGAAAGATGTGGATGAAGAATTATAAGAAAATCATACAAAATATATATATTTATGGTGTCAAGCCTAATTTTTACAGCACAAAGATGAAAGGGCTCATTTTCAACTTTCCAGAAATGATACAATAACATTTTCAAATATTCAGAAAATCTTTTCAGGAAATGATATATAAAGACCAAAACCAAGCCTTAGTTAAGTGGCATCATAAAAATATTATTCTTGGTACTAATTTATTTCTGAAATTTGGAAAGCTGAAAAATATCACCTTAAGCTTAAATCTGAAGATTTCCCATATAAAATAAAACCAGGCTGAGTTAAAACTAAAGATCAAGCTTGAATGAGCAAGTCGCTTTCTAGAAACATGATTCTCATATTAAATTGAACAAGCTGAATTCACATGCATTGTATGAATATATGACAGTCCATCCACTTCATAATAACAACAATAATGATTCATCTTCAATCCATATCCAAACAAGATCCACAACATTTCTTGACAGCATCTCTGAAAAAAGGAAAAAGAAATTTACATTCAGATACTCAATCCTGAAAAAAAGCGCTCGAAACTTTCACGCGTTTCAGTATTAAATCTATGTCCTTAGTAAATCAATAAATACTCTTTCTACAGAATAACAGTCAAAACATAATATGCACCAGCTTCAAATAACAAGTATGGTTAAAATATGTCTCCATTTCGACACAAATTTTAATAAAATCAGACCAAATTTTGTTTGTAAGTTTCAATTTGTTACTTTAGCCACCTCAGTTTAATAGGGTCTGAAGAAAATACTCAGTTCAATGACACCCCCCTACCAATCTAATTTCACTCTTTTCAATGCTAGAATTTTGTGAGAAGCATTTGACTAGCATATCAATAAAATAACCTTTAATCATATTACAATATTCAAGCATTTAAGAGGAAGAAATTTGATTTTTTAAATTTCAAAATATAAACAATTTACTTACCTGGCAAAAGGTATATATGATATAGAATACCAAGTTAATGCTAAAAACTGTAATACACAGCAAACTATAGTTAAGGCTGGATTTTTTAACTGAAAAAATATTAATTAAATACAGATTACTGATAATATAAACAAAACACATAATAGTATCTTCACAATATTGATATTGCTGCATCTTAGACTGCTATAGCTATAGCAATTGAAATTCTATAAGCCATAATGTTAATGCCATGTAATTTTATATAGGGACCACTGTTTGGTTGTATTCTCTAGCTTAGAAATCTTAACATATTGCTGTATTCTGTGATATAACACAGGTGACTACTGAGTTAAAGTTGAGTAAGAATGGACATAGAATATATACAAATTAATGTACATAAGTAGCTGGAAGCATTAAATTAAAATAACTATAAAATACATAGATAAAAAAAAGTACCAGCTCAATGCCTTTGTATTAAAAATATAAGTTAAAAGTACATTATATAGATACTTACAGCAAATGCACAAACTAACGTTAAAACAAACATAATCTGAAATTAGAAACAATAATCACTTGTAACAAGACATTAACTAAATACCTCGTGATACATTAAGTTTGTTTCCAAGGCATAAATAGTGTTTTTTTATAGTTGTATTATGACTTAAGAATGTTACCTGTATGTGTAATGAAATGTTACCTGTATGCGTAATCAAAGGTTACCTGTATGTGTAATCAAACATTACTTGTATGAACATTACCTGTAGGTGTAATGAAACATTACCTGTATGTGTAATGAAACATTACCTGTATGTGTAATGAAACATTACCTGTATGTGTAATCAAACATTACCTGTATTTGTAATCAAAGGTTACCTGTATGTGTAATCAAACGTTACTTGTATGAACATTACCTGTATGTGTAATCAAACGTTACCTGTATGTGTAATGAAACAATACCTGTATGTGTAATGAAACGTTACCTGTTTGTGTAATGAAACTTACCTGTATGTAATGAAATATTGTGTTTAAAAGAATAAATATCCATAATAATTGTTGTCTGTTAATACCTAGTATACCTTGATATACCAAATAAAACATAAAACTTACCATGACTAATATTGTAGCTATAATTCTGGTTTTTGCAAACATTTTCTTCAACTGACTTAATGGTCCCATTAAAAAACATGTACTGAAATAAGCAACATTAAAATGATATAAACTTTTTTCGTGAGTGTTCTTAACAGTTTCATACTATAAAATTCTTCTAGGCAGATTTAGCACAGCAAATAAAACGAACATTGATCTAATGTTGCCTGTTTCTTACTGGGCTAATAAACATGCAGTGACAGTGTGTAATAGAGGAAATTTTACCACGACAGTTGCTTTTTTAAGTATTTCAGTTTGTATTCTTTAACTCATGAAACTTTTTACAATAATATAAAGAAATGTGCAAGAAAGAAAGATAATCAGCACTTTCGATTCGTTAGGTCTGAACAAGTTTCGCCATTTCAAGTTTTGGCTTAAGACAAACAGAAAGTAACAGAATATGTCATATTCAAAACTTTCCTTTCCACCATTTGGAATTCTCTCTACACATCCTTTTTTTTATAGCTCATGTGCAATGCATTCTGAACCCTGTTAAACTTTGTATTAACTTTCGCTTGATTCCAATTTTGTGCAATTCAGCAGATCTATCAGAAAAGATAGAATTGACAGAAAGAAAACCTTTCTTACCTCAGTAAAGAGAGAACATTTCCCAGAGTATATAAAACACCAAATAATACTAAACCATTGGGAGCAAACATTAAACAACTTCCCTGCAATATAAATATGGTCACTATTAAAACATACCTATACCATGGCAAAGATATAGACAAAGTAATTGAAATCACATAAAGTAATAGAAGAGGAGTTCTGCTTTCCTATTCAATTAACATCCTATAGTCAAAGTTATGTTAAAACCTAATCACAATTTTCTCAAATGAATGCACCACAGTAATCAGAAATGAAATTAGATTCACTTCATTAAAGCTATAGTTTATTCATTTATATTTTTGAATCCATTTAGTTAAGGAATGAATATGTGGATCTTGTTAGCGTTATGGGGAAATAAACGCTGGTTTATTATGTGACAAGATAAATGTACGTCTTGTCACTTGATAAACCAGTGTTTATTTCCCCATAACGCTAACAAGATCCACATTCATTCCTTATATTTACATTGCTCTATCTTTTCTGAATAAAATACTTCAAAATTGTCTATTTTTTTATTGGAAAAAATACCCGGAACCGTTGTTGCTTCTTCAAGTCACCGATATCTGGTAAATAACGTCATCGTTGTGCCTTGACGACGTCATAGTTACAATAGTATCACGTGACAAACTACAGTTATTGGAAAATGAACGCCAGTTTGCGTAACTGGTTCATTAAAGGAAGTGATAGTAGAAATGTAAATATTTATAAATAAAGCACTTTAAGAAAACAATGTAATTTTATTATTACTTTGGTGTGAGGTAATATCAGTATAAAGATATAAACATCAAACCTACCAATATAGATAACCCCACACCTAAAACAAAACAAACAGCAAAGGCCTTTATTCTAGTTGACCAGCTTAATGTTGTAGCATCAGAAAACTGAAAATATAACAATTACGAAAATAAATAAAAATAGGTACAAATTCAAATTCTAGAATATCCTTGAGCAGACAGAAACATAAACAACTCAAAATAACAAATCATTTTCCTGATGAGGATTTTATATCCGAAACATGTTATCCAAATAAATTCAGTTTAAATTAGTAATTAATATACCTAGAGTCTTGGGGAACCTATTTGATGTACAACCTATCAAATTTTAGTAATTCATACCTATTTAAGCATTATTAAACAAGGTGGACACAAGGTGATGAATATATAAGCCTATTAGCCTTTGTTTCTAAAACTATATGCTCTGTGAAGATTGTATGTATATCAGTAGTTAAAATGTTGTTTAAGTATTCATGAGTCAGTTCCACCTCTAGATTATTAGTAAGAACTAGTTCCTACATACCTGTCTAAAAGGTTCCAGGAGAGGCTGGAAATAAAACAAACAAAGTTATATAGAAACATTATCCAGACCCTTCAGTGCACTGTTCATACATTTAATAAAAAAAAATGGAATTTACCAAGCATCACAAAATATTTTTTTCTAGCAGTTTAAGTTTAACATGCATGTAAAATATTCAAACTGTTTTGATCACTGTTAAAAAATATTTATCCACCCAAAATCATCAAATTTCTAAAACCACACAATCAAATTAAAAAAAATGACTACATAAGAATTTTTACAAATAAATATCCTAAAACTAAAAAATTATTGTTTCTCTTTGGGTCTTTACATGATTCTATATAAAATTGTTTGGAATATTTCCACAAAACATAAATATAATGATATTAAAATAACTAATAATCTAACACAACATGCAGTAACAAATTGAAACTAAAGTCTAGTTTGGAAAAACGTCCAGTTGTTCTGACAATAAACCAAGGCCCTGTGTGCTACAAGCTGTGCAAGTTAAATTTCCCTCGACAAGAAAACGCAGAAGAGTAGGATGTAAAACTCCATCATTTCATTTCGACATGTTGATGTTAAACACCCTGCTGTTTGTCACTATGTGTACTTATTACAAGTTAGATCTGACCACAAGGTTATGATATCAAATTTTTACTATTCTTTAGCCATATTCAAAACAAATAAACTAAGACAAAATCCAGATTTAACAGTATTGTACAGGGTTCAGTTTAAAACCATCATTTTAAAATCCCCTTCTATAATTAAGAAAGATTAAAGGGCATGTTTTAAATGTCAAATAATGATCTCTACAGTTTACTACTAATGTATGTATGTAGAATACAAATTACCAATGCTAGAGAAATGTGATAATGACAGAATATATTTTTACTTGAAGTATGTAATATATGAATTTTAATCAAGTACTGAATATTGCCTATTTGTTTTTCATATAAACTGTACATCTCTTGATAAAAAACTAAAGTCATTGATGTGAAATGAAATTATTTTGACCAGCTGTTACCAAAACTTCTCACTTTTATCTTCTCTTGCTTAATTATAATATATCATTTCAACCTGAGCCATTAGTCTTTGTTCACATACTGTTATTAATCATAAAGCCACTTATTGAATTGACATGGTGTTTCGCCTTTTAACTGCATATACCTTTTTGTGCTATATGTACAGAACAGAGTAGTACCACGCAGAGTGCATTTCCTTAAAAATTGCCTTAAGGGGATTGTAAAGAGGATTTCTAAATTTATTAAGTCTAAATTTGTTAAGTGTATCAGAGACACTGATAAGATCAATATCAAACATTCCAATTTTCTTCCAGATGTCTATGATTCCTGATATTCCGCTAAAACCAAGCATTTAATGACTTCACTAATGCAAAGTCCTTATGTGATATAAGCAGATTTTTGTGATTAGTGACGTCAATTAATACTTTTATATGTCTGATTGAAAATTGGAATTGTGCAAAGTGATGTTATCAGTGACTATGATACACATAAATAATATAGAAATCCTGCTTTAAATCTAATTAACGTTGACATTCAATTAAATGTAAAAAAGGTGACTTTGTGTCACTGCAGCAAAATCGCCACCTTGACATCCTCATTGCATCTCTTCCAACTGAATAGCTCAAAACAAATCATACTTAGCTTAACGTCATTACCATCAGAGTTGATTAAGCTATTTGATACTATTAGATAAAATGTAAGCTTACATCCACACATCTCTGAGAAAGGGTAGTTTTAAGTCGATGTTTTCACTATTGAACTGATATATAATAACGTCATTAGGACAGTATTTTCTTCACATTAAGATATTTTATATATAAATAGATTTCTCAAAAGCTGTCAAATGATTATTTCCTTGTTTTATACCATCTCTTCATGACATAAACACATTTGCTTTTTAGGTTAGAAAACAAGGCAAGAATAAGGTACATCAGTTTCTTTTCTTAAGAAAACTGCTTCCTCAGTTTGACACTTGACGGTCACACTTCTTACATGCTAAACAACAGACTTATGGCTTGTTCTTACTGAAACTGAAAATAGCTTAGCTACCAAGGACAAGAACTGATCTTTAGTTTCAACCTATAATCAACTCTGTCCTTGTTTTCTGCCACAGAGCAACACATACTCTAAAGCAAAATAGGACTCAGAGTGTTTCACATCTACCATACCAGTATCATAAAAAAAAGTGGGAGGGGAACTGCCTGGAAATCATTTCAGAAAAGACAGGATGTTGACATTTGACTGTTTCATAAACAAAATTTGGACGTTACCTGCGTGACAATACCACTCTCCTCATCTTCTTTATCTTGGCTAAGCGCCTTCTTCAACTTGTCCATTTTTTACGTTTGTCTTCAAAATTAATTTTCAGTTATTTATAAATGTTGATTCACATTCATCTGAAGATTTGTTGATAGAATGGATTCACTGACATTACTGCCACCTGTCAATCAAGGAGAGATAACTCTCAAAAATAGAGTTGCTCCCCTTCGACCGAAAATGACAGATCAATTTCACGGAATTAACCGAATATGAATTATTCACACAAAATAATGTGACGGAAATCACCGAACATCAAATATTCACAGATTATACTGTGACGTATCAACTTGCTAACATAAGTGTCAACATTGTGTGCAGATGAAGGGAGGATTGTGACGAAAACGGACTTGTTGCCTGCAAATGTTTTAGAGATTTGGCGAAATGTCTGCGTATGGCTTGTAAAGACAACTTGGGGTTATTCGTAAGTGACGTTTGTCGCCGCTTTAAGACGAAATAACGGTAAATGACCAAATGTTTACATCTTGGGAGAAATCGAGGTCAACTCGAGCCCAGATGATTCGCATGAAGAAACCTACTTTTGCTGTCTGCTATTACAAATGGCTATTTTCCTTACTGTAACGTCCCATATTTAGTCGAGCTTTTTACTTTTTAGTGGTGTTGTACTAAATTATGTTTAGTTATTTACATGTTTAATTGGTTTCATGTTATCTTTCATTGGGCACTGTTTTTGTCAGTTATTTTGGAGTTTATATTTAGACCACTTGAATTTGTAGTCTATCAATATCTGATATTGCTGTGTTTATACTACTATCTATATAACTAAACAATAGAAGCTTAGCCTTAGTATATAATATACTGTAAACATGGTAAACACACACTCAAATTGTATACTTAAACAAAGAAGATTACTATTCTAGTGGTTACCTATGGTCTATATTTAGCATGCCTTTGTTTTGATGTAAAGTAGTATTTTAATAACCATATGCCATATCGTTATTGATTTGAAATTTATCCCCGAGTCTGACTCAGAGGGGATAAGATAGCCACCTGGCAATGGCACAGAGATTAGCCCACTCAGTCCAGATGAAGTCTCTGTAATCCAAAAGGCTTAAGGGATCATATACTATAATGTGTATGGTGAGACTGATTTACCATAATTTTGCTGCATTACAATTTTCTGTCAGATGCTGGAGACATCTGACTCTGATCAGACTCTGACGGCTATTTTGACAATTATTGACTGAAATAGAGCCACAGACACAGACTGTGATTCCTCTGAAACTGAGGTTTTGTTTAGGTCACTATTGCAGTAACCCTTTGATTATATTAGAAATAGTATTGTTAATGGGTTCTTTTGTTTTTTCTTCTAAGATTGAAATATTTTGCTTCTGATGGCAATATCGTTCATCAAATACCATGTCTATCTCAGGATTCTGTGTTCTGTATTCTCAGCAAGGTCTGTTTTTAGTAACAGAACATTTGGACTGGTAAATCATCATGTTAATCCAGTCATCTAAATGTCCGATTAACCAACAGTTTAAGCTCAATTTAAGATATCCATATTCAAATTTTAAAAATCGGAAATAGGTTTGAGCTAATGCCAGTGTTCTGGCAAAATTTCTTTTATTGCACACTGCATGGCATTGTATATCTTCAATAGCCCATTAGTTGCAGAGAAGTAGTAAATAAAACTCCATTCATTTCATTTTTGAAATATAAACAGTAAACATTATGCTGTTGTCGAATACTGAGTCAAAGCCCTTCCCCTGACCTTAGTGAGCTCTAGACTTTTGCCTTGAGTTAGCTTTAACCCTTCCTCTGCCCTGACTGAACTTGGAAAATTGTGTTGATTTCGTTTTCAAAATTTTTTTAATATTAACCCATTGAACTAGAACAAGACATCAGATTCGAGATTCACAAAAGAATTTGTACAGGAAAAATTTGAACTTTGATCAAGTTTAAACAAATTTGAAATAAAAACATGTAATCTTGTTTGAATGTAGGTCAAAAACAATTGGTTTGACTTGCCAAAAATCAATTTTCTTTCTCCTCGGAAGTTTACATTTTATATTCAGGTATAGACTGGATAAGTCTGTCTGTTGTCTGTGTTTAAAAACAAGATGGAGTTTTAAAAAAACTAAAAAAAATACACAATACACTGTCTCCTTCCTTACAAAAGAATAGAGGCTTCCTTTTATAGGTTTACAGAAGCATAGAAGCCATGCATATTTTGAAAAGATTAAATTATATTTTCAGATTAAGCTTTTTATTATGTTCTCTAATTGTGATCTTGGCCAGTTCTTCTGTGGTCAAGTATCTTCTATAAAGCCAAATGTCCCCATCCGAAACTATCGCTTCATTCTTACATCATAGAAATAGCAAATCCAGACCTAATTGGAGTCCATTTAATTACAAAGCCAGAATGATATAAGGGGTCATGATATTTCCAGTTTATGAAAGTATTTTGAGAGGGCACATGTTAAGTTTAATTATCCTTGTGTCCTGATTCTGTTAACAAGGTCAGACGCATTCTTGTATGCCAGTGTCCAAATACAAAGATTTCAGTAGTTCAGCATCATACAGAATGCCATGGAAACAGCTCTTTGAAATTTCAATTGATTTAGATGTCTATGTCGACTGTTCCTCCATAAAGATACCTCATTTCATCTTTATTCTTGTAGTTTTATTTAAATTAAATAAGGATATTCTGGTAGATTAGGATAGTGTGAAATAATTGGGGATACAAGGTTGCGAAATGAAATTTGTGGTCTTCAGCTTTACAGATTCAATCACATTCATAACAGTCTTGAGTCTTGATGTTTGTTATTTAATATGTAGATTACCTTCTCATTGCTACAACTTTCATTGGAAAGGATATTGTTGTCTAAATACTTTTACCAAATTAATGAAAAGACAATCTGTTTCAGAATTTAAATCTGAAATATGATTCTTAACAATAAAATATGTATGATTAGGAAGTTTAGACTGGTGTTACCATTAGATATTAAACAGTCACTCATTGATGGAATATTAACATGCCCTGTAAGTGACTAAAGTTTAAACTTTTGCTGTTTAGGGGGGTGCCAGTTTACTGGGGTTTATCTTCTATGTTTTATTAAGTGTTTTGACAAAGACTTTTCAAATTGCCGGTTTATAGAGGATGGGAGGTTTTACTTTATATGTTTTGTTTAATTGTGAAGAACCACACAGTTTTTATTCTGAACTCTCTCAGAATAAATAGCAGGTATTTAGACAACCATCTCTTTGAATTTTTTAAACTTAATATAATCTTAGCTTCATTAATTGACAAAATCGCCTATTACTACTACCTGAGGCTCTCAGGGTAAGAGCACATGCACCACAGAACATATTCCTTTTGTCACTGTAAAATGAATGACTAGTTGGTGGTCCTGTGTATTACAGTTCTATTCCTAGACTTTATATACATCAGCTTCCTGTTTCCCCTCTCAGCATGAATTCTAATATTGTAAATTTTTATGGTTTATTTAAGCTTCATAATAATGTTTTTAGGCTAAATTAGTGCTTTGTTTACCCATTTAATTTCTAAACGTACAATAGTCAGTCAACTGTATTCTTGAGAAAGGGCAACTTATCATATTTAGATATGAATATTTATGAAATCAGTAACAAATTTTATGGACAAACTCTACAGTAGTCCTATTTAAACTGCATCCACAATTTTATGGATAAACTTTATAGTATTTGAACTGCATCTACTATTTCAAAGCGTCTGAGGCCTTAAGAAAAGCCTGGGAACTGAGAATATTAATGATTTCACTGTCAAACATGCTTACATGATGCAGTTTTTAAATTTTATCGCAAGTACAGAAAAGCTTAATATTGTTGATTGCCTATTTTATCCTGGTGCTTTTAAACTTTGATAATATTTATAATGTTGTTGAATGTAATTATTATTATATTTTATGAAATTTGTAAATGTGTAATTTATGAGAAATAAGTCTAATTGATTAGTTAAGGATACTTTGTGCAAAAGAAGTTTGGTTCAGGTTTTTTTTTTAGGATATGTGTCAATTAGACAGCTATTGCAATAGTTTAAGATATAAATAAAGAAGTTCAATAGTTTATGATAAATCTGAAATTAGTAGAAAGATTGTCATGATATTGCTGTCTGCTGCAGTTATTGCCCTTGATTAGTAGTAAATAGATGGCAAAGTTGACAAGATTTTAAAAATGAGATTAGTAGTTTTTGCATATATTCATTGTATTTGATTAGTTTATATAATTTCAGCCCTTCATTCTCCCCCTTTGTTTTATTTCAGACATTATGAATATACCTCCCAGTGGTTTTCAACAAGTATTGGTATATCAAGGACGTCCGCATTGGTCTCAGAACGGACCCGTCTTTTATAATCGAAGATTAAATCAACAGTTTCCTATTGGTTCACCGTTTCCAGGACAACCAGTTACACCCAATCAGTGGTTTAGACCTCCAGTATTCAACGGACCGGTTTGTCCGAGAAATTTCCCAAATTTTTGTGTGAATATTACGTGGAACACGCCCTTCTATAACAATCTTACTATTCAGGTGATTCGGCCCAGAAATAGGGGTAGACGTAGGAATATGATCGTTGGAAGAAGACGGCCATTGACGGAGAACGAGGAGGAACAGGAGCTGTGTTTTATTTGTGGCGATATGCTGCAGAATTCTAATGAAACTGGTGTCCATTTATGTGATGGAGGAGCTGTGAGGGAGGAAGCCCCATCAGGAAGTAATGATAACGGAAACCTCAACGTCAATGCCAAATTAGGTAAGTAGAGACGATCATTTTAGTCCAAATAAGAATTGAACATATTACCAATCTGTCCTTTCTCTACTTTGTTCTTTAAAACTTGACTGAGGTTTTACTACTTAATTATTGTTGATTAAGACTAATATTGGTCTTATCAGATCTTACTTTGTTTGTGCTAAGTTCACTCTGATTCTGTATGACATTTCTTCAAGTTAGTACAGATATGATAAGGTTCATAGCAAAGTATGGCAAATATGAGTCCCATACAGATCCATGTCAAGACAAGAGGCTAAATTGTTTACCATCTTACCTTGAAGCATATTGTTTATTGCTCGTTATTTTTCAGATAATATATTAGAAAGTATCAAAAGTTCCTTAAAGAATGATTACCAAAGTGTATCCGAGTCATTAGAACTATATTTTAGTGAACGTATTAATGAAATAAACTCAATACATCAGGAAGTCTGCCATGAACGCGAGTCATTACGTGAACTTCGCGAGGACATTGTGAAAAAATCCAATGAAATAGAACAGAAACAAAAACAAATTGCTGAATTACAGCAAACTTTACTAAAAGATAAAACAAAATTTGATGATGAAATGAAAAAAGAGAGGGAGGAAATGGCTCGACGCTGGCAGCAACTCCGAGATGAGATCACACGCATGGAGGAGATGCACAACATTCAAAAGGTGAGGTCACATGATTGCTTAGTGTCAAAGGTCACAGGTAATGTATGCACACTGATTGGTCAGTTAGAGGAGGAATATTTATCAAGTCTGTTTCTCATTGAAAATTGAGTTGTTTAATTGATTAAGGTAAAATAACGTAAGTTTGGTGCTTTACAAATTTTTGGTAAATGACATGACAAGATTCCTAATGGACAATAAGACAGGTAAATTTTTAGTGGTAATTTTTGTATAAGGAATGTTATTTGGTAATAACTTTATCAAACACAGTTTGATTTATATATACATGTATATACTCTGTTTTTAGACATAAATTAATATTTCAAGCACCTGGTAATTCGTGCATAAAGGTGCAATATCTCACTTAACTCGTAACATAAAATTTACTATTGCACTGTCTGTTTTTACTAATATTTGTAACCAAGGTAACCAATAGTAGTGTACTATACATTATGCTATTGATAACAATGGACAATTGAAATGAGAACCAAGCTTGATAGAAAAATATTCCCATCTTGAGTTTGAGGTCAACTATTTTAGTATCTGACCATTTTCCCAATTTCATGTGAAGCAGGCTAAGTTGAATAATATAGACAATTTGACTTATTAAAATCTTTATCTTGATTACAATTTGAGTGGTTGAGTTTACAACCTTGATCAATGATTGAGCAAACTTTACCTTCAAGAAAGTCAACTAAAACTGATTTTGAGAAATAAGTTTTCAAATAAAGTTAGGGAGAATCATATATAAAGCAAATCAAAAAGAAAAACAACGTAAAGATTTGTGTCTAAAAAACTCTGGGAATCCTGAGTGGTGAGTTGTGACCCAGAAGGGTTGTCTATAACACCTTGGAAATCCTTGGAGTTTGTCTAGAACACCCTGGAAATCCTGGGGAGTTGCATTGAACACCCGGGAACACTGGATGGTTGTCTGGAAATCCTGGTGGGGTTGTCTATAAATGTCCTTAGCTCCTTAGAAATGACCAACAGTTGTCTATGTCAATATATGTACTGAATGCATCAATACGTTGTTCTTTCACATCACTCTTTCTATAATTACACCCAGAGCTTAGTAATCTCCCTTTATAATGAATGATCATGTTATTAGACAGCTCTCTCAAACTTTTTGCTCCTGAATATTACTCCTTATTTCATTTAGATATGATAGAAGTTCTATAGTAGTATTGCTCAAAATATATTATGAAAATAAAAGCCAATGTGGTCAAAATAGCGGAAAAAATTTCCTAAATGCATTCTGAATTCTAATCTCGATCAGTGTGTGAAAGTTCGATGTGAGATTCACTCACAATTCGAGTCCACCCAGCTGTACGGATAATTGGGGAAATATCAATGCCAAGAGGTCTTGTGAAATTAAGTTGTTATCCTTGTAAAATATAGTTGTTTCTTTCTTTCTTTCTTAACATGGTATAGCTCCAAATTCTTATGCAATAAGCTTATACGTTATTCATATTGATATAAAGTGAAATTATAGGATTTAATTAAAACATTATAAAGGAGAAAGTCTAAAACTAGGAGTTTGAAGTTTGAGAGAGCCTATAATATTCTTAGTCTGCATGAAATATGGCTTTATAAAATCCATTTATTATAATATATATTATATTATTCTTCTGCTTGTTGATGGTAGGGTTTCATCTAGGAATATTAAATATCATTAATATGTGATTGGCAGGTTAAAAGGGACTCTTTTTATATAAAAAATTTCTATTGTTATTACTTTGATGAAGAATTTGACCAATTGAGACTTTTTTTCGAAAAATTAAAATACAATTTCTTCTTTAGTTACTAATCAATCTCCGAATGTTTTGGGCTTTTAAACTTGAACTATTTTTCAGCTCTTTTGATGCCCTTCTGCCCATTTAGGTAAAGATGGCTAGATCAAAGTCTTCTCATTGAAAGAGGCTATGTGCCTTGTCTCTGTCTGTAGGTATTCATGAACAGGAAAACCCTTCTTGAAAGTAATTTAACATAAATCTGAAAAGTATTTGGGCGATGTAAAAAATCCTAGATGAAATCCACTGGTTACAGTTGTTGTGTCCTGTTTTTTATCATTTATGAATTTTCAGGTAACCAAGCTTTGTAATTTTCCCATAATTCTTTTGCTCACGTTGTTGTTAACTTGTGGGTAAATTGTCGGTATTTCGATAATATGGGTAAAATTATTTCGAGGAGAGAAGTTGTCTGATCAACAAGTGTTAAAAATTTAACTGTTAACCTGCTATATTTGAGTTAGTTAGATGTTTTTATTAATCCATGGTTCAGGTATTTTTCTTTATTATTCTTTCACAATTAACATCCACAAATAATTTCTACGTGTCAAGGAAGCGCTCCTTATACTTCAGTCAGCAGAACATGATATACTCTATGGATAACAATTAGCAAAATTTATACAGATCTAAGAACAAAAACCTGGTACAGATTTTAAGAAATCCAATAGCCTAATTCAATAATGAAAGAAAATCTAAAACAGAAACAATCAGTCACTAAGTCAATAGCTTCATTTTGTTGAATTTGACCAAAGAAATTCTTACATAGCTTCAAAATATTGACAGTGTAATTTCATTGAAATTTCAGATTGAGTTTGTTATCCATATTGTACAGGGTTCTTGACTTCCTCCCATTAAGTGCATGTTAAACAAATTCAGAACAATTTGTTCCCATAGAACGGAGGTGACTCATTTGATAGTACAAACCATTACAGTAAATCAGTCGATTTTAGCAGCTCATACAAATTAAATATGTGATCAAGTGCTATTTAATCTTTCAAGCCATGCATGTTCTGAGTATTCATTCTCTGTGTAAGGAAGTCGAATATAATGCTTTATGATAAAGAATGGGATCAAAAAAATAAAACTTGGCCAAATTTAAAAAGATACTGTGACCAAACTTACACTCTTTTGCGCCAAACTTGAAGATCATACCATTGCCGCAAAATTTTGAAAAAAAGCCCACAAAAACCACGATTTTGAGAATGTTTCTTCATTAGATTAGACAGTATTAAAAGTAAAATAATTGATGTATTTTTTGTATGTTTTTTATATATTTATTTTCTATTTTAACTAGCAAGAGTTTGTGTCTGCTGTCACTCTATGTAGGTGCTATAGTAGTTCAAGGGCAATAACTCTTTATACAGCCACTTTCTTATTAATGTGTGTAGCCTACCTTTACTTATCTTATATATCTTATACCACTTTCATCTGGAATGTCGTAGTAGCCGTTTCATTTTAACGTAGATATTGATCGGAATTTAAAATCCTGGAATTGTTACTATGGTGATGGAGTACTGTATGTAAATGTCTTTTTATTTGCTGTGTTTGCACTCCCAGATTTATAAATACTTGTATATATATTTATAATTTAACCTCAGTGGATTATATGTTTTGGGTAGAAACTGCCCTATTTGTAAAGGTGTGTTTGGATTAGCCAGTGGTATACTAGTGTTCTAAATCAAACAAAGAAGAAAATCCTAATTACAGTTCATAAATCAATATCTAAAATCAACAAAATCAATGAGGTAGACCTAAAATGAGTACAGCAGGCACCCTTGGATCATACAATATTGACCTAACATGTGATTAATAAGGTTTGATATTGAGAGGAAATATAACCAGTTAAGTGTTAACAAGGTTCAATTCAGTTTGAAAATAAGTGTTTGTGGTCTGGGTCCAATCCCATTAAGTAAGTGTTGATAATGAAAATAAGATATGAAGATATGGATTAGCTGAATAAATGAACTAAAATCGGTACTGTATGTTGATAGCAATAATATGGAAAGGTAATAATTTGGTTCAAATTGAAAGATATTCTGTTTGTGGGTTGTCTTCACAAGCCTATTGCATGTATATTTTAATCTGTTCCCTTGACAACACCAGATGCCCATTTTAAATCAGGTTACAACAAACTTACAAAGGAAAGTTTTTAATATTTTCGTTGACAAGGAATTTTGATTCTAAGTTGAAGTATTAAGAAATCTTGTTTGGATTTGCTCAAATTATTCGACTTTGGTTATTTGGCAATATATTATGAGTTAAGAAAATTTTTTAGAAATTTGATGATGTAATAGTTAAAAACAGAAATGGGGTGAGATATAAGAAATAGCTGACCTCACAACTTTCAAAATCAAGGGAGAAAACCTAGATTCTTTGGCAAACTTGAAAAAATTCTTAGGCCTTCATGAAATAGAGCTTTTCTGAACTTTCTCTGTGTATTTGGGACAATAAACGATCAATGTGCACTATTTCAATTTTTTGACAGAAAATTGGAGAATCTTACAATTCTACTTTTACTAAGAGTTTGATAACAAGCTGTTAATAATTCACTAGAATCTGTTTCTATAATGATATCATAATATGGTTTTAAAAGCATTATACTATTCCGATACCACATATTTATATAAAATTAAAATGGTGCAAATCAAAGCCATAAATGACCTCTATACACATAAAAGGTTTAGGAAATCTTTTTTAAACCCCACTTAAGACTACCATCAATTTCACTATGACAAAAAAGGTGATAAATTGAAAAATTATTTATAAAAAATGTTTATTTTTTCCAGGGCAGAGTAAAACTCGATGTTGGTGGTCACATTTATACTACGTCCATATTGACCTTGACCCGAGATCAAGATTCAATGTTAGCGGCCATGTTTAGTGGACGTCATCCAATCAAAACAGAGGCTGATGGAACTGTATTTATTGATAGAGATGGAACCCATTTCCGATATATTTTAAATTTTCTTCGAGACGGAGGATTAAATGCTGAAGCTTTACCTAGAAACAAACAGACACTGCGTGAACTTCGAAATGAGGCTGTATATTTTCAGTTAAGTGGTCTCGCACAACAAGTAGAAAAATTACTAGGTTGAATTCCTTTAAGTGATTATATACAAGAATTTCAGCATGAATCAGACAAGAAGCAGTTAAAGTCATTGTATGAAGGAGATATATATATTAGCTTAGAGCACAATATAGATGGTGACTTAAAGCAAATTCCTAATAATATTTGCCATTTTTCTGCCAATAATGAACACTCAGTATTTATTGAAATTTGTTAGGAAATTGTAAAAAATTGATTCAAAAGTTCTGTATTCATGTGTTTTGATATAAGAATATTGTTTGCATTAGTTTTAGAAAGATCAGGGACATATATTATTATCTCATGGGGTTTTAAAAGGATTGGCCACTCTCAAGAAAGAAGGGACAAGCAAAATTTTTGATCCGTCAATTTGATCTGGCTTTGAAATGTCTTGTATATGGTCACTTGAACTTTAGTGCTCAAATCTTTATTCCAACTTGTTATTTAATATGGCTGGGACAACTGCCTTAGTGTAATTCGTTACAAAATATATCTCAACTGATTTCAATTATTTAATACCATGTCTTAGTCAATAATTCTCATAGAGATAAGCCTGAGTATATTATCTTTTGGCGTGATGTACAGAGGGGATATTAGCAGCTTTAAGGCAAGGCTTAAATGTACCCATTTCATTTGCCAATATCCCATCCTTGCATCTATCTGAGGAACAAGTAGGGTATATAGCAGATCCAGCTTGTATCAATATTGCTAAATACAAAGTAAAAAAATAAATAAAAAAAGTTGGTAAAGGAAATTACAGGGTGAAATCATATAATTATAGGTCAAGCTATAGAGTTGAAATTTATCAAATCAGAGTAGGCCTATTTCTAATATGATTGGTCTAAAGAGAATATCCAATCATGAAACAAGAATTCTTAACCAATAACAAGTTACAGTTGAGAATATAAATGTTCTGATTGGCTGGTTGAAAATTTTGTATTAATTTATTAAAGTGTTAACTCCATTATAACTGAGTTAGCTGGCCTACCCAAGCTTTCTACAATATACAACTCTGTATTTCCTTAGTACATGTATCAGCTTTGAAATAGCTGGGCTTTACTGTAAAAATAAAATATTTTTCATCTCAAGCTAATTTTTGCCAGTAACAAAATTATAAGTGTCACACAATTAGGCTTAACCTAAAAAAAAAAAATGCAAAAATTCTTGTATTCTTGCCATAGATTAATGTGTTTAATAATTGTGAGTTAAAACAGTATCATGTATGTTGTTGGTATTTAAGTTAAGAATTATCATATGGTACAAATAGAAGATATACAATAGGATACAGTAGAAAATAGAAGAGTATATGAAGATATGATTCTAGTCATTCCTTCTATTTTCTACTGTGTTTGTAATCCTGGCCACATATTCTTGAAACATCTTAGCACATCTAGGATATCTGAGGGTCTTAAACTTCCAATACCGTTTCTAGGATGTCTTATGTTCTTACACAGTTTTTAGAATATCCTAGGGTCTTAATTCCTTACACTGTTTCTAGGATATCCTAGGGCCTTAACTTCAAATACTGTTTCTAGGATGTCCTAGGGTCTTAATTCCTTACACTGTTTCTAGGATATCCTAGGGTCTTAACTTCTAATACGGTTTCTAAGGTGTCCCAGGGTCTTAATTCCTTACACTGTTTCTAATACTGTTTCTAGAATATCCTAAGGTCCTACACTGTTTCTAGGATAACCTAGGGTCTTAATTCCTTACACTGTTTCTAGGATAACCTAGGGTCTTAATTCCTTACACTGTTTCTAGGATAACCTAACACTAAGATTGTTTCAAGAAAACATGGCCTGAATTGTATCATGTCTTTTTGGGTCTACTTGGTTATTTATGTTAGGAAGAACTGCTCACAAAAGAAGACATTTTGCTTTGGGGCATTGCACATTTGTTAAATGAAAGGATATAAAATGGAGTTTTACATCCTATTTTAAGCTTGTTATGTTAGATATACTATATATTAGTTGTATTGAATATTGTTCACGGCCCAGTATGTTTTTTGACTAATACTTTGTAAGGTTGTCATGGTTTCACACAGTAGATTTGAATTTTGAAAATTTCACACCTTTTTTGACTTCTTTATCTTTTGAGATGTTTTGAAATATTTATCTTTGTATATCAAATTCTTTTAGAAAATGACATAGACTTTAAGTGTTGAATTGAACACTTTGCTTATTGTAAGTTGGATACCAGTGTCTATCTAGTATTGTAAACCAAATTGAGATTATATAAAGTTTGTAGTTAATTTATCCATGAAAATGGGTCCTGTTTTTCAAAAAATCTCATGCTTAGAAATTGTAAGAGGCGACAAATTTTAACCAAAGAGAAGATTCACCATAAGATTTTTTGTAAAATGGAATCCATCTGTGTTTAAAGGTGGGCTCATGTTGATATGAAGTATATTAATTTTATTGTGGTAGTCAGTATGAATTTTGGCTTGTACAGTCAAGGTATAAGATGAAGTTCGTTATAGTTTGACATTAAGAAGATGCCTGTTGACGTTAAAAAGAAGGTCTAAGTTTTCATTCAGTATTCATTCATTAATGTAGAAACATGGCAGTGGCATTTCTAGGAGACATTAGGTGAAGGGGCCACAAGATGTCACAGAGAGGGCACAGGCCATTTGTTTACTTTCATGTCTTTCCCCAGCCACAGCAGGGCTATGTCACACCCATAGAAACGCCACTGTCAGGCGGTTGTCATGAGCCCACTATGATAATATTGTATGTAAGCTACTGGATGTTTGTTTTTATAACCAATTTTTTTACCTCTATCACAATATATTCATCTCGTATATTTAATATAAACAATGAATTCTAGATATTTATTCTTCAGGGTCATGATGCGCTTTGAGCGTGCATTGTGCATGGATACAGCGCTATATTAAGTGCACTATTATCATGAAACATAGAATATCAAATAACTTCAGACTTTGAAATATTTATCTTGGGTAAAATTCAAAATTTAAAAAAAATATAGGCCTAAAGTTATCAAAGCAGATGATAACTCAAATTCTTAACTGGAATAAAAATCCAAATTTGAAGAAGAAATAGACCTAAAGTTATTGAGGTAGATTATAACTGAAATTCATATTAGATACATGAAAACTCATATCAAATAAAGTGTTTGAAAATAAGGTCCCAGATAGGAGGTATGTTTATCTTATTGCAGTTCATAAGTCAATGTTAACTAGCTTTCAAAACTAGGTATACATAGGCGGTATACATGAAATAAGTCTTAGTTATTCAGTGATTGGAAAATTATTAGATTTTGCATTAAAGATAAGAATTTCAAATCTTTGTAGATAGTATTATCTTAATTAACTGAAGTTAAACTGAGAAATCCTACAACTGCATTTAAAAGTAAGGGGAACAAATCACAAACACAAGACAACAATAGGATGAGAACACTTTTGAAATAAAATTGAAATGTTGACACTTGTAAGTTGTGTTGAAATGTTTTGTGTTTTATTTTACAAGACAGTGCTTATGATGTTGTCTTGTGTTTGTGATAACAAGATACCCTAGATAAAGCTTTGAAATATTTTTATTATTGATTACTGCTTATTATATGTTATCAATGCAATTAAATTTATTGGTATATTGTGAAGCTAAGATAGTTTTTGCACATCTTGGTAGGATTCAAAACATTAACTCAAACAGTCCACTTGATTTGCAGGTAGTTTAAGCCGTGTTGACTAGGATATATATCTATATTGTATAGTTTCAATTACTATTTAATCTACCTTTAAACTAAATGAACTGTTCTTGTCTATTTGTTGAATTATTCCTAGCTGTACACAAATAGTGTTTCCTGACTATAAATATTCTCTTATTAAGCAAATTTTGGCAAATAAAGTCATTTTTAGCAGGTAACAGTCCATTGGTACCTTGGATTTAATATATATCGGTACAAATCAAACGGTGCCTGTTGAAGAATGACTCGATCAGCCAAACTTATGATAGACTTAAGGCATTTTTATTTAAGCAAGTTGCTTCAACTCCGGATTAAAGTCTTACCTATAGAAGCTAACCAACTTCAACGATTTGGCTACAATCTACATTTATTTTAGCGATTCGCCAAGGTGTGTACCCAAAACAACTATATCATTGCTTAGAGCATTATAGTCTAATTTGGTTGAACATTGGTAGCAAGTGCAGAAAATCTTGTTAGACATTGCTACACCTATATCTTGGCAGGTTTGGTTCCAAGTGTTGGTACTCGGACGTCAAAGCATGTTGATACGACTTGCTTTAAAAAAATTCAACTGTGGTTTAAGGAAAGAACAAATAAGCCTTTATTCTAGGCAGAAAGGAACAAACATAGAGTTATATTGTATTAGGTATAATGATCTGAGAATTAACTACCTTATAGACCCCTAATATAGGCAGCATTTACATATATAGCATATCTTAAAATAGCACAGCTTGGCTTACTTCCTTGACTACAAGACTTAGTAATATTATTATTGAACCTTTCCACACATGCATGTTTCCAAATCAGTATGTTTATAGTCTAGCTAAATTATCATGCACTTTTGGGTCTTCAAAAATTCAAAGGACCAGTCCACAATATTATAAGGTAATGTAGGAAGTAATTAACACAATAAAGATCTTGTGCTTATTTTGGAAATATTCATAAAATAAAGCAGATTTGCATAGTAAATAACTGAAATATTAAAATTGAAGCCAGTCAATTTGCAGCTCCAATCAGACATGACTGGCAAATACAATTAAATCAACAGCCCTTACTATTCATGCTACCCCAAAAAAATAATGTCTTTATCTTTAGAATGAGACCCAAATGTGTATTAATAACTTCGCTTTATTATAGAATGGTTCATTATCCAACTTCAAATACATGTATTATTGAGCTAAGATATTCCTGCTTATCTGAGACAGATTCAAACATTTACATGACAAGTCCATTTTTTTTTAGGTAGGAAAAATAGTAATGGGGACTATAGATACTAAACAGATATTGTGTTCATTATTACTTACATCACCTAATTCTGTAGTGGACTGATCGTGTTGATGTATTGTAATCATTACCAGATCTGCAGGAATATTTGTGCTCAATATTTATCAACTATGTTCAGGTATATTCAGCCTTACTGCTAAACAATCTTTATATTATGTTGGTTGTGTTATTATATTTGTGTGATAAGTATATGTGACATGTTTATGAAAACTTTAAAGAAAAAAACAGAAAAAAAAAACAAGCATTACCAGAGTATGCTCACATAGTTCCCTTCCATAATGTCCTTTCGTATATAAATATAATATATAGAAATTACTAGTAGCATTAAACTGATATGAACATGATTTTTTTGTTAATGTACTAGCATTTAATATCTGCTCAATATTCACTTATAATGATGTTATTCTTGATTAGATTTACAAAAGTAAATCAAAAAGGTCTCCATAGCAACTATCAGAATTAGATATGAACTCTGAAAATAGTCCTGAATCTCAAATTTGACATCAATATCATACCTGAGGTTTAAAAAGGACATTTTTAAGGGTTCATGGCTACGCCTGACTAATTGCCATGGCTACATGACATCAGACCTCTGATTTAATCTTAAATCTTATCATGATTTTAATTTTGTGACCTGATATATATCTATGTATTGATTTAGTGATCAGTTTATTTGTCACCCCTTGTAATACTGTGTTCATTTGAGGTAAAATTGTACAGTCATATTGGCAATAATCTGAAAGATAAATAACATGATTATTATATTGTCTTCACCTATGTTAAGACATAGAAACCAATGAATTGTATACCATAATATTAATAGCGTCATCTCAAATTGCAGAATGCTGGAGTTAATATGAAGTGATAAGTAAAGTGAATATCTTTTATTGGTAGACTTTTTCTGCCCTTGATATAACAAAAACAATGAACACAGTATCTGGTATCTGTAGGCATATTTCTTTTAGTTTGAGATTGAATCTTATGTATTTTCAAAGGATATATGAACTACCAAAGTTTCTATTAATTTCTACTTTCTATATATTCCTACAGTGTATTTCCCATGTAGGCTACCTCTTTCTCCCCCTACCCTTTTAACTACTTGAACATTCCCCTACTCTTCCCAGCCTTGAGAAATTCTAGTCCCAGTCTTTTGAGCTTGTTGCTTTTGTCCAATTATTTATTTGGGAAAAATAGTATTAGGTAAGAATATATCAGAGAGGAAACCCAATGCATCCCTCTACCAAACATAACATGTCTTTTGTAAAAGGGATACTGCGTCTTAGCATGAACATAAAATTTTAGTTCTCAAGAATGGTCAATATGAGTATACATGTATGTTTATCAGTGAACTTACCTGGTGTCATAAAGTAACAAAATACCTTAAAATCTGGAAAACACACAAAACTAAGTAATTGTTGAAAAAATTTAATCAATTTATTAAGCGTTTTTCAATAATCAAATACATCTTTATAGATAATTACTGAATAGGTATATTTACTGATGAATAGAGCTCTTATTGGCCAAGTTTGAAATTTTATGTTCATTCTAAGACTTATTATCCCTTCAAATATTATGATTAATATGTGTTTTTTTTTGTGATACGTTACTCTAAATATATATATGCACTACTATTTTTTTATATTTCAACTTTTTGTGAATCCCTACCTTCCTTAGAAATTCAAATAATAAGTTAATACTATATTTATTAGGACTTTCCATCTGCTTGGTTTTGGTACTATTTCAGCCAAAATATCTCAGCAGTAGTGTATTATTCCAACAGTGGACTTATATTTTTGCATGATTAGTCTCCAATTATTGAAAGTGATTCTTTGTTTATGCCTTTAATTAAATAATAAATTATAGATCTTGTTATTTAAATCCAATCTGGTGTTTTTTGTTTTTGCAATCTTAAGAGTGCAGTGGGTAAAGATGTGTAAGTCTGATAATATACTGCATTAAGGACCTGAAATTTCAGCATGTTAATGTCTTTACATTGAAAATTTGTTTTAGTTTTTTGGATTTACTTAGAAAAAAATGGATCTCCAAGTATTATTTTCATCCTATCAGAGATGAAGTTAGCTGACAATGAAATTGTTTGGTCATTCCCTCAATACACTCACTGGGTAAGGTCTAATGTTAGTGTTCAGTGTTAGTGTTAACACCATTGCATTACACAAAATTTTAACTCATTCTAAATGTTAAAATATTATATTATCTCTTGTTTACACCACATAAACCGCGTAACACTAGCACAAGATTTGACCTCGCCCACTGTCCTCATAAGCTAAATCAGGATCAGGTTCTGGTCAGTGAGACATTCATTGAAATCAAATTGAGTTAACAGCCAGCCAGCCAGATGCCAGGTAACAATTGGAGTCATGTCAATGTCAGAAACATAACACATAAAAAGAAGAAATGTAATAAAGATTTATTCAAAAACTAAAATACACTTTCACTGTTAATCAACAAATTCACAACTGGAAACAAACATTTAATGAAATCACTATATCATTCATATACTAGAATTAAATCATTCAACTATTCTCTGCAGGATTAATATAATGTCTATCTTTAACAACACAACAAAGATACCTATTGTTTGTATGTTGATTGCTCATGTACAATCGGAAGAGAAGGTAGACCAAGCTGGGAATGTTACTTGGAAGCGTGGCGACTACCATGTAAACATCATCATAATCATCTACTTTATTGTCTTGTGACTTCACTCTAGGGTTTTGTTTTATTGTCTCTTATGTTATATCATCTCTATCAATATCATCCATTTTTCATGGTAGTCAAGGAGAGGCCTACTTCGTTCTAAAAATGATACCATAAAAAGGCACTTGCACACAGTTCAATATTTAAGAATAATACACACATGCTGTTATTGTTCATTTGAGTTGATCTAAAGTCACAAATCTTTTTAATTTTTGTCCAATATTAATTGAATCTTCATTGCATTGGAGATCCAGTTTTCTTATTACCATCATCCATTAGATCTTTGGCTTCATTTATCTTAGCAGCCAAATATGGAGAACCTCCTCGATCTGGATGGTTTAATAACATGATTCTCTTATGAGCTTCCTTTACTTTCTGTTTACTGGCAGCAGGGCTCACACCTAAGATGAGTCCAGCTTCTCTCCTAGTCATTTTTTGGTCGAAACCCCCTTTATAATATTTACTAAAGGATCCAGAAGGGAGAGAATCGACTTGCTTTCTCATAGCTTCAGTAACTATTTTTCCATGTCTAGCCATATACCTTCCCCCAAATCCAACGGCAGCCAGGCAGAGTCCTCCTAAGATTAATCCAGACGCCATTTCTGTTCAGTTTTCGTTCAAAATGCTACAAATGTTGCTTAAATTACGTAAAATTTATCACATTTCGTCATTCCGGACATCGAGGACGGCCATTTTGTCAAACTTCTTATCACGTGGGTTTGAAAATTGAGTCTTGAAAATCAAGACTACATTATTTTGTTCTAGTCTATGATAAAGCGAAAGTTGATATTTAATTGTATTAACTAAGTCGACGACTTCTTGGACAAATAATCCAACAGTTAGGACCCGTATTAAATCTTTTGAACCCATCTTATATGGAATAGCTGGTCTTTATCCCTGCTGCTAGTACTATGTAATGAGAGTTTTATATTCTTGCATTGCATTTCATTCGTATTACCTTTTTGACATTTTAGTTACATTCGTGATCAGACTTCCATTTATTGATTTATGATGTATGCCCCAATTCAACCTTAGTCAGCACTTAACCCGACCTTATTAAAGATCTTGAAAGTTGTAATCATATGTGAACTGAAAATAGTACTGGCCTTGAAGTGGCTTACAGTGTTGAACTACTTCAGTACAGGAATGATAGGAACCACAGGACTGTTAGAACGAAGTCCCCCACCCTCCCGAGATCTTATAACAGGTTTGGAAATTATTTAAGAGGGTCTTGAATTTCAAGAGAGCATAATTATGTTTCCATGGGAAGGGTCCAAAACCCCTTTTGTCCTTAACCCCCTTGGCCTTCGACAACTGTCCCTCGCTGATCTAGTTTCCCACTCACCTAGTTCAGCCATTGTGGAGTGAGGAGTATAAAGAAGAATACAATATACATTGTTCAATCTTTTTATTCCAAAACAATCTATTAAAAGCACACACTAATTTACAGGCCTAGATCCAGCAAATATAATATTTAGACTATAATATTGTATTAAATTACAACACTATTATGGATATACTACTCCTTCCTTTAATATTTGCAACGTTTCAATTCACATACAGCTATCTTTATCAAGTACGAAATATTAAAGGAATTAGTAGTATATCCATAATAGTGTTGTAATTTAATGTTCGATCTACTTCTAAATGTCATTTAAAGATTATATAATATTGTAGTTTAACTATTAAGGCATTTTACCAGGAGCTCAAGTTGACAAAGGACATGCTTCAACATTTTAAGACCAGGGGGTTGAATTTGGTCTTGAATAAATGTAGATAGTCTTTAACGGGATACTGCATTTTAGCATGAACAAATAATTTTAGTTCTCAAGAATGGTCTTATGAGTAGGCTATCAGTGAACTTATCTGGTGACATAAAAGTAACAGAATCCCTTAAAATCTGTAAAACTCACAAAACTAAGTCCTTTTTGCCATTTTAGGTTTATTTTCAGACCTATTATCCCTTTAAACCTATTGATTTGTACAAAAATAGCTCTATCTAGAATTTCTGTTTCAGTTATGTTTTTCCTGTAAAACTTTTATTTCACAATGCAGATAATTCTGACATGTATTTGTCTCACATTTCAACGGTTATCTGTGAAATTACTTATTAGCTCTCATTTACAGAATCAGATTCTGAGACTAAGGAGGGTTAGTCAAAGCAATGTCTAACTTCTCCCTTTAAAGCCATTTTCCAATACACAAGGACCATAATTTACTTGTCCATTATGATATTCATTTCTAATGAATGAAAGAGAGTATTATGTTCACCTGTAGTTAAGTTCTGATGTTACATTGGGACTTGTACATCCTGTTAAGGGTTTCATTTCGTCAGATTTTTACATGCTTTAGTTAAAAAAACTAGTCATGTGTTCTAATCCAGAAATCATCACAATATTCCATTCAATAAGACAAGTGATCAAAAACTAGTGACAATGACCAGACACAATATCAAACACTTCAAACTTTTTTTAAATTCTAAATAAAACACAACAAATAACTCATATCACAGAAATGTTCAATAAACAATAATTTCAATATAAAAAAATAAATTTTGACAGGATTGAGGGAAGAAACATCAAGGCAGTTGGTAATAAAGCTTGGACCAATTTCATAATGAACCTATTCTAGTGGCGTTCGCCTACTGATGATTTGTCAATCACTAAAATATTCAGTTTTTTTGCAAATCTGGCCCCTATTGTCAGAAATTCTGTAAATTTCACAATAAATATACAATACTGAGATCTCAGATTAGTTGATATCAATCAATTCCTTAAAATAAATACATATACATATATTGTAAATTACTTGCTGACAATAACCTAGGTTTTAATGAAAGTGGTCTCTGAGAATTAAACAGGTCTGTTTATTATTGAGCTCTCTGTCGACGAAGTTGAACTTGTAACTGTAGTTTATTGGTATAAAAGAGTTTTTTCCACCCGATGTTGGCTGCTAGGGCCTCGACATCTGGAGTAACTCCACTCTCACTGTTTATCATATATATCTTCTTCCATAATACATCAGAATTACACAGGGTTCTGGAAAGATCAGAGATGTCAAATTAGTAATATACATTAAAGGGGCAGTATGTAAAGTATTCATGTTTAATTACATAATTAATTTTCCAGAAAATATTTCTAACCTATGTTTTTACATCTTATATCTGCTTGATCAAACTAAGTCTGCCTTAAAAGAAGCAAACTGATTGTTAAGTTAAGTTTAAACCAGTATGAGACATATTTCTCTACTAGACAATTAGGTGTTCATATTGCTTAAATTTGTACGGTGGTTTTCTAACACCTCCAAAATGCATAACAAACTTATAAAGTTCTTTGAAATAGGTAAGGTGTTAAAAAAGTAAGCGGTACAGTTAGTTAAATTAAATCTTTCAGATATGCCAGAGACACATTGGCATATAGTTTTCAGAGATTTGAGCAAAAAACATTTTTTGACCTACGGAAAAAAAATCCAGACTGTCAATTTTAAAGGATTCTGCACTGAATTTCAGTTATATATTGGAATGTCATAAAACATACCAGAGTATAACTGAAAGATACAGTAATATTTCTTAATACACTTTTGTTATCTTAAGATGGTATAAGACTCACTGAACTGCTGTAAACTCAGGTATTGTATAGGGCACCTGCACTAAGTTTCATAGATATTTCCTTTAGACATATATGTGTTTTGTTTTGTTATTTATGAATCACAACCTATGTGTAAGTTCTCAAGAATATCCAATAATAGTTACGTGTATGTTAATAATAATAGTTTTGTGTATGTTAATAATAATAATAGTTTTGTGTATGTTAATAATAATAATAGTTACGTGTATGTTAATAATAATAATAGTTTCGTGTATGTTAATAATAATAATAATAGTTACGTGTATGTTAATAATAATAATAATAATAAGTTACGTGTATGTTAATAATAATAATAATAGTTACGTGTATGTTAATAATAATAAAGTTACGTGTATGTTAATAAATAATAATAATAGTTACGTGTATGTTACTAATAATAATAATAGTTACGTTATGTTAATAATAATAATAGTTACGTGTATGTTAATAATAATAATAATAGTTACGTGTATGTTAATAATAATAATAATAGTTACGTGTATGTTAATAATAATAATAATAGTTACGTGTATGTTAATAATAATAATAATAGTTACGTGTATTTATAATAATAATAATAGTTACGTGTATTTACTAATAATAATAATAGTTACGTGTATGTTAATAATAATAATAATAGTTACGTGTATGTTAATAATAATAATAATAATAGTTACGTGTATGTTAATAATAATAATAATAGTTATGTGTATGTTAATAATAATGAATAATAGTTACGTGTATGTTAATAATAATAATAATAGTTACGTGTATGTTAATAATAATAATAATAGTTACGTGTATGTTAATAATAATAATAGTTGCATGTATGTTAATAATAATAATAGTTACGTGTATGTTAATAATAATAGTTCACTTATATGGCGCAAATTACTTTTCAGTTCCTATTGCGCCCTCAATCAATAGATTTCTGTGAATGGAAGAAATACTCAAGCACTATTAAAGAGAAAAGTTTTTAGGTGTTTTTTAAAGATGTCGATAGATTTAGAAAATCGTAGATTGATTGGTAAACTGTTCCATAGGACTGGTGCTGCGTAAGAGAAAGCGAGTTTGGTGATTTCGAGGTTATTGCTGAAAGGAATACTGAACATTGCCTAGATTTGATAGTAAAGTCTTTTATATTACATTTGTCTTCAAGATTTACAAGCTCTTAAAATAAACTTAAAAGTTTTTAATTGTTTGTATTTTGAATATTACTTTGTAGTTTTATGGATTTTTTATTTGTTTGGAATAATTATTTGTAGGTTTATGACTTGACTGGATTATAAATTATACAAAGATTGACACAAGGCAGTTTACTGATAAATATAAATTCTTATTGTCAAAGATATTGCTAAATTTAAAAATAGTAAATTTGGAAATATTGCCAAAATGTTCCAAAAGAAACACTGTCTTTAATGGATTAACAAGCCAATATACAAATCATAAAGGCAAAACATAAAGGCTCCAAAAATAAATATTTTCAAAAATATTATTGATTTTACTGTCTTACTAAGTCACCATTTGTATGATAGTATAAAATTTTATTCTATTGTTTCAATCCAAGGCAATTTAATTACCGGTACTTAAATTATTTGTGATGTGATAATAATTATATCTTCATATTTTTAGAGAGTCTATAACTTTAGGAAGTGCAGTATAAAAAATAACATTTATAATTTAATATAGTCTATTGCTTTAATGATATTAAATTATAGCTGGTATATTTTTATGTAAATGTAGGCTTAAACCATTAACTGTATGAACTTAGTCCTTAACTTTTACACCAAAGTACATTCACCTATTATTACTGTAATATTATAAGTCTAATACATGAACCTTCAAATTACAATACCGGTAACAATAAAGGCCTGAATAATAAGTAAAGTTAAGTTATATAGACCTTTCTACTACTTGGACACTTAAACTTATACTACAATAGATTTACACAGTAGGCCTAAACACTGAATACATTGAGCTTTCAATTGAATATTTCCTCTCAATTCAGAAATATTCAAAATAACATTTTAAACTGCAGTCCATTTGTCCCAGAATTTCTTTAGGTCCATAGAAATATTAAATTTGAAATAAGCATGCTTTCATTCTAAAAAGTTGTCATTGTGAAAATGACTTTTTGGGCTGAAAATTCCCCTCTGTAAAATGATGTTTACAAATAATATCTCTTCCAATGGACAACATTTTAATCAACCCATAGACAATCTTAAGCTGACACTTCTATCTTAATTTGATATTTCAATTTATGAAAATACTTAGTAAAATCTAATTCAGAGCTCAATGAAGAGTTGCAGACAAAGTAGATTGGAAATTGGGAAACCATTGTTAACAAACCTGAAATGTTTAGAAACTTGACCAAGTCTAGCCAGATCTTCCAAATCCAACATAAGTAATATCTTTAATAAAATATCTTCTTTCAGTCGTGGTAAATAGTCTATTTTCCCTTTGCATATATTAGTAATATAATCTAACGTATTTTGTCCGCCGACTCTTTGAATTTCGCTGTGAAGTCTCTCATCGTATTGAAAATCTTCCAGTGAGTCCCTCACTTCTGACGGCGGATTGGACGAATCGGAACGTGTTGGAGGCACAATTTTCCATAATCTGTAAATAACAAGTTCGGGAGTTATAAACAGATGGTAAAAATCTTTGCAAGGCGAAGGCGCAGTGTCTGTATAGTCCACAATCGCTCCATGATCGTTGAGCCAATTTTTCATCTTCGCTTCTGTCGCCATTTTGACGCTACAATGGTAACCATCTCAACGTCCTTCACCTTTATAAATGTAAATAAAGCCTTGGTCATCCAGTCTATAGTTTGAAACTACATGACTGGATAATCGTCATGTGCCCCTAAATTAAAGGTGCATACCCCTGAAGGAATATAAAACTCTAGATGGGTGAAATAATATAAGTTGGAATTGTTGGGTTGATTTTGGACAAGCACCCTGCTTGAATATAAGTAATATGGTTATATAATTGTTAAGACATTCTAGATAAAATACGACCAAACGTCAAAACAAATATCATCATTCGGATGCTATTATATCTTACAATTAATTTAGGTATTATTGTTTCTTCGATATAACCACAAGATGACTAGATAAACAACACATAACCTAATGCATTAAGTAAGACAGCTTTATATGCCTATATCTTTTGGATTTTGATTTTAAACAATTACATTAAAAAAATAAGTCATTTACAAATGGCATTGTCCCATAAAACTATGTTACGATATATATAAGCTAATTATCTTGAAAGTTTTGCCAGGATATCAGAAATCTAAGGCCTATTATTATTATTAAAGCCTGATTAAATAGGACATTGGTTTTGCATGACCGAACGACTGATAACCTTGTATACAAAGCAATACTTAAAGAGATTCAAAATAGTTTATCTATCTATCTATCTAGACAAGAGGGCAACATATTCTATTTATGCTAAAACATTAAAGCTATAAACCTCAATTACTCTCACATAGTTAGTCTCATTTACCAGCCCCCCCTTTCATTGCCTCTGACGCCATATACCCGACCCTGAAACGTAGCCTACCATTAACATTTTTAAAAGGGGTAGACTGTTTAAAAGGTTAGTTTAAGGAACGTTGTATTTCATAAAATTTGATTCTGATATCTGATCTATTTTGGTTAGACGTAGAAATTATACGTTGATCTGATCTAGTTGTTGATAGCATTTCAATGGAATTATTTTCAACGACAACTGTTTTCGCACGATATATAGGTGTATCGATGTAGATATGAGATGCCATGATGCGCATTATACTTGTGGCACGAGGTCACGTATCGATAATTGAACAAAGCAAAAAAGGTGGAGTTTTGAAAGTTGGTGAATCACAAGTTTATCTCAATGAACTGACTGTAGTTTGCAAATTTTTACACATTTCCCAATATTGCGATACGCAGGCGAAACTTTGTTTCTGGACTAGTATAGTTACCAATATCAGGTTCGATCTGGTGACGGACTTGAACTTTCAGTCCATTTGAATAAACTTTTACAAAGATACTCTAGTCAGTTACTCATTATGTTTTTTTTTCTTTTGTAAATAATAAGAATTAGTTTATTACTGTGTCACAAATCATTACAATATAAAACAATCAGGCCCGTAACCAGCTCTATGTGCCAAGGGGGGCGACCGCATGGGAGCGATCACATTAATACTTTTAGGAAGAGGAGGGGGGGGGGGGGCAGTAAAAGTGCAGTTATAACGATAATAATTACATGATACTTAAAAGAACATTCAATTCTAATTTAATTCAGGGATAAAAAAGGGGGGGGGGGTGATTACAGATTAAATAAGCAACTGTTGTTAAAATAAGGATGTTTTATTAAGAGATACATGGTTTAAAAATAACTATTCATAGGGTAAAGGATTCCTCCACCCCAGTTATGGGCCTGAAAACAATATAAATTTAATATGTAATATTTCCGGCCTATAATAACCTATTATTATTAATATTATTATTATGTTTTGTGTGCTGAGAGTCATGTGTGACGAAGACCTCCTACGATTAAAGAATATTGAATAAGCAAAAAGAAAGTAGGTAAATGAAGTCATATTAGCGCACTAATCAATATCAATTAAGGCCTATAATATGCCCCACCGACAATACTTCATTATCGGTTTTGTGCTCATGTTTCTCACGGTTTTGCAGAACTTTGCGGCCGTACATTTATAATATACTTCGCATATAAACGTACATCATGCATGCATTGGTTTTATGTGGTGCAATAAGGTCAATACAAGGCATGTGTTTTGACAGTTGTAGACCGGGGTTACATGTATATACAAATCGTTAAAGCTATAATGCAATAACAAAACGAATCTCACTTCATATATTAAAATTTATAATTAAGGATTCAAATCCTTAATCGGATATAATTCTAGATGTCGATGTAAACAATGCTAGAAATGCTCCTTTGAAATGTTTGCTGTGGCAATGTGCAACATAGAAAATAGCATACGATATAGTTACATGTACCATAATATTTATACCTAATAACAAGAACCATGTCCTCGAGTTAATTCCCTTTTTTTGCATGACATTTTTTTTTATTTTGCTCAAAATTATGAAAACCTTACAATATAATCAACAAAATGAGTCCCTAAACGCACCTGAAATTTTGAACTTAAATACAATTCGACCGTTATTTTTTAAACGACAAAGAATATTTTAAAAAAAATTTACATTACGAAACCATTTTAAGAAAACTATTGTACAAAAGCTGCCCAATCAACAATTAGTACTTTCCACTTGCACTTGTAATTACGGAAAGCGAGGAACACAACCAACCCCACTTGACCAGAATGAGGACCTGCATAATTTATTATGTGGTATATATTTTTTTTACAAGAAATGGGTGGGGGGGGTGAGTAAGGGGCGAAATGACAAGGGGCTAAGACGAAAGGTGGAACGGCGAAGGGGGAAAACGAGACATGGATGATCTGGGAAAGGGGCGATAAAAGAAAGTCGAAATCGAGAAGGGGCGAAATGGGAATAATTAATGGGCGAATTGGAAAGGATCGATATGGGAAAACACAGTTCTGTATAGATAGGCCCGTCTCAGTTTTGCCCCAAAGGACCTTGCTTTTGTCAGTGCATGATAGCTTTAATAATAACGAAGATGTTCAGGGGTTTTTATCACATTATTCAAGTCTGCCTAACCATTTATCGTATCGGCATTTCAGCTGTAAGGTACGTTAACTATTGTTTTTTTTTTGTTTTTTTTTTCGATTTTTATGATATCCAGCTCAGACGTATGATGTCAATCCACATCCTTATCTATCAGCTGTACTACGTGAAACGACACCCGACCGGCCTTGATGCATCAAACTGCGCGTATATGTACACGTGTTCGATAACCGATATTAAGAAGCATTTGAATATATTATTGGATTATTAAGCGAACACACCCTTCTTCAAGTGCCTGTGATCCTAAATCTATACGACGAATATCTAGAATATCTAGAACCTGGTTTTTAACGGATTTCGTTAACCAGAAAGCAGCCTGGTGTTGAACTTGTTGCTTTGTGTCCATTTCGGAAAAAATAAGGACGTTTGAATTTGGAGCATGTCGGTAGGCTGCTCAAGAGTTATTACCCTTGACTAAAATTATGCTAATATGTCTAAATAATAAACAGAAAGGACAATCTCTGCTAATATATCACTCTGTACCACTCTGTACATTAAAAAAAGGATTTAATTTTGTTCTTTTTAAAAATTAGAAATGTTCATTTTAATGTTATCTTGGGTTATTTCAGTTATAACTTATATTATCAAGTGTGCTTGGCTCTATCAGTCAAGTGTAGATGTATGTTTCATATATTGTCTAACTACCAAGGGCCATGGCCTTTATATCCCGACATATTGTTTTATTAACCCATATTTACAGTGGCCGTCATACGACATAATTCACTTTTTGATTTCGAATTTAAAACTTTAATAGTCACCTATATAATAGTCACCTTTAGGTGAATATCCTCGGTTCCCTCCTAACCACTACGAACTGAGAATGACAGAGGGTCGAGAACTGTGGTATAGTACTCCTTAGTTCTATTACACACATCGTTTTAACAATCTACATTATCATTATCAGTTTATATGGTATACTATTCCTCAGCTTTATTACACACAACGTTTCAACAATCTACATTATCATTATCAGTTTATATGGTATACTATTCCTCAGCTTTATTACACACAACGTTTCAACAATCTACATTATCATCATCAGTTTATATTGTATACTACTCCTTATTTCTATTACTTACAACGTTTTATATTGTATACTACTCCTTAGTTCTATTACACACAACGTTTCAACAATCTACATTATCATCATCAGTTTATATGTATACTATCCTATTTTATTACTTACAACTTTTTATATTGTATACTTCTCCTTAGTTTTATTACACACAACGTTTCAACAATCTACATTATCATCATCAGTTTATATGGTATACTACTCCTTAGTTTTATTACACACAACGTTTCAACAATCTACATTATCATCATCAGTTTATATGGTATACTACTCCTTGTTTTATTACACACAACGTTTCAACAATCTACATTATCATCATCAGTTTATATTGTATACTATTCCTTAGTTTTATTACACACAACGTTTCAACAATCTACATTATCATCATCAGTTTATATTGTATACTATTCCTTAGTTTTATTACATACAACGTTTCAACAATCTATATTGTCATCATCAGTTTATATGGTATGCTACTCCTTAGTTTTATTACACACAACGTTTCAACAATCTACATTATCATCATCAGTTTATATTGTATACTAGTCCTTAGTTTTATTACACACAACGTTTCAACAATCTACATTATCATCATCAGTTTATATTGTATACTATTCCTTAGTTTTATTACATACAACGTTTCAACAATTTACATTATCATCATCAGTTTATATGGTATACTACTCCTTAGTTTTATTAAACACAAGTTCTTTATTCTTTCGGTTCGTCTGGGAGAAATTAAATTCGTATCCCTTTCATCCTTTATCGAACAGAGGTTACTGGTAGGATGCTAACGCTTCGTATCCACAACTGCCTTCATACTCAATCAACGGTATGCAGTTTTTCATCAGCGGCTAGAAGAAGAACCTCGATTCGGAGTTTCCTCTACACCCCACCCTTCACCCCTACTAGGGTCACAGGTCATATGATTGCATTTAGCTTTTTCTTTAAATATAATTACTAATCGAAATGTCGAAGTAGGTGTTGTCAGTATTCATCTTCGACTGTTGGAACCCCCTCCCCAAAAACAAAAACATCTTTTCACATTGCACATTGTCTTTAAAAGCTCAAATCAGGGACAAACAAATAAAAACCAATGTCATTTCAGTAGGCCTATTATGTTTCAAAATAATGTCTTCTCTTTGTGGACCAGACATGGGTGGACTTTTGGTTGGTGTCGGCAATGGAGCATATCGACAATAAACAATTTAGATTGGGGCCTGGGTCAGGTTGCAATTTCTTTACAATGGTTTGTTGTAACACACAAACGTGTATTGTGTCTTTATCGTTGTAGAAATTCTTTTATTTTACAATTGCTGTGAGGACTGTTGTTTTCTTAGGGTAGCTTACTGGGAAGATGCTGTATGACGATGTGTTGCAGATTATAGGAGAATTTGGATTCTACCAGAAAAAGATTTTTGCTGTATTATGTTACCAACCGTTTATCTCTGGACTGGTGCTGTTAATCTCTACCTTTACTCTTAGTACTCCTAATCACAGGTAAATAATTTAACCTTAAGCGACGTCCAGACTCGCAAACCCTATATGACAGTATATCTCGGTACAGAACTTTTCAATGTTTTACATTGTCGTTGCGGGCGGAGTAAATCTCCATTCTTTCATTTGAGTACATTTTCGTCTCCAGTCAGGTGAAATGATGCAGATATGGGCCAGTGAAGACGGCAATAAAATATTGTAATTTTTCTATCTGTATAATTCCGTAAAGGAATATAGGCTAGAGATGATTTAATGTCATTTAGAAAGTGGTGTTGCAACAATATTTTCGTTATTGGGATAACACTTTCTTGGTATAGCACAGATTCGCGAGCCGAAAATTGGCTGAAACCCGTACGGGTTTCGAACCAGTTATCTCAGAGTCAGGCACCTAATCGCCAGCAATACATGTCTAGACCACTCGGCCAACGTACCCTCCAGAGGCTACCAGAGTTTCAATATTTATAAAGGAGTTTCGGAAATAGGCCAGCATGCTCTTCTGGCATCCGAAAAGTACTTATATATGATAAAGTGCCTCAGACAAAATTATGGCCTCTGGGTCACAGGGTCGAGGGTTATTCACAAAATGAAGTTAAGCTGATGTCCATCACTGTAATTCAATATTCATGGAAAATTCCCAGTAAACAGGTCTTAGATGATAACTATCAAAAAGCTATCAGAGGCTGAAATAGATGCAGATGTTTAGAACAAGTTGCAATCGAGTGAATCATCCTATTTTTTGTTATTACCGTTTTCAGATGTGCAATACCAGGTTTGGAAAACGACACCTTTTACCCACAAAATGATCACCATAGAGATCTCATCAACCAATCAATTCCTTACGATTCAAAATGCCTTTTACGTAATCAGTCCGTTGATGAACATGGTAATATGACGTCATTGGAATATAAGTGTTCTTCATGGGTGTATGATACATCAACTTTTACAAACACGTTTGTAACAGAGGTAGGCCTTTTTTAGATACACGTTAAGCGGAGTTTGAATTATTATTTTTTCAAATTTTCTTATGACATCATCAAATCTATATGACGTCACATGTATTTGTTACGTCGTTTTTTTTTATTTTATATTTCCTTACACGGACTGTAATCGTGTTCCTTGTGATATGAGATACATATAGAAAATATATTAGAATATAGAAGCCAAGTATACTATTTTTAATATTTAAATCTAGCTTATTTCGTTTTTGGGTTAACATCAAATATTCTTATTGTCCTTACTTTATGTACAAAATTGAATGGATAGCGTAAACTATGATATATTTTGATGCTATCGAGTCAAATTTCCACTTATTTTATTGTAAAGAAGAAAGAAGGAGGATCATAGACGGTTAAAATCGCCTGCAGGTTTGTTGTTGTTGATAATGTAGAATGTATTAATTGTAGTTTGGTCTGGTTTGTGACGATGCATCACTGAAGAGTACAGCTGTCATGACATTGTTTCTAGGGTTACTGATTGGATATGGTATTGGTAATATTGCTGATTAGTAAGTAACTATTTGAAAACTTGATGAAGATGAAGTAACCCTTACTTTTGGCGGTTCTGTGGGATATGAGTCTACCAGAGAAGTGAAGAGATGGCATCCCACACGCCCCACCCCATAATAATTATATGCGCCTTAGAGACGTTACGCTACATCTCAAAATGTTCGTAGAAGTTGCTTACTTTCCTAACTGGAACAATGAACCTCCATTTCCAAAGCCCTTGTCCTGACGAGGTTTTTGTATCCTTTTCTATTTTGCGTTAGCATGAAATGATTATTTATCTGATTTTTTTTTTTTTTTTTTCAGCGTTGGCCGGAAACCAATGATAGTTTTTGGAAACTGTCTATGTTGCATCTCAGCCTTCTTGCTGGTATGGTCTCCGACGTATATGTTTGTGGTGGTGGTTAGATTTTTTCTGGGATTTGGTGCCGCAAACCAGGCTCTATCTGTTTATAATGTGGGTGGGTAAAGTCAACGATTTTAGTATCCTATGTGCATCGGTGGTTCCTCTTATTCAACTCAAACTAATTGATGACGTCACTAATACTATGTATTAAGATTTTAAAGGTAGAGTGACGTCATCAAATACTTGTTGAAATTACGGGAATCACAGACATCTGTTTTAAAAATTGGAATGGTGCAATATTTATCTAATAGCTAAAGTTCATTACTTTTGGTGACTTGGTTGTCTATGGTGTGTTAGGGAGTACCAGACGCCTTTACATGTTCAGGGGAACCGTGTTCGGTTAGTGAATTAGACGCTTGCTCACTAACCATGATGGTCTGGCAAGAGCGCCTAGTCAATCATCTGGGATAATAAACTGAGGCCCCGTGTGCTAATGACCTCTCTACAGTCAATGCCGCTGTCCTTCAAAAATTAATATTTCATTCCATTTTAAAAAAAGAAATATGTGAAGTGATGTTTTTACATGTGTATAACGCTTCCCAAAACTTTCAAAGCGTCTTGTAATGGCTCATTTGAAATTTTAGAATGATGAAATAATATTGTCTCCTGCTGATTGCATTTTTTATAGGATTGGAAATAGTTGGACCTTCAAAACGAATTTATACCGGAGTTATATCCAACTTTACCTATATTCTGGGAATGTTTGGCTTAGCGTTGCTAGGTTACCTGATTCGAACATGGAGATATCTGCACCTCGGTGTCGCTATCTTCACGACGGTTCTTTTAACTTTTGTATGGTGAGTGTCAATGATCTTATGAAACGAATTTATTTCGACGAAAAATATCGTGTACTAGTAAATGAAATATTTGTATTAAAACTGAGTTCGGTCAAAGGTCGTTCGAACAGTCCGTATTGAAGGACGGTATTAGACCTAACTGTAGTGGTAACGTGCAAAGCCAAGAGCTAATAAAAACATTCGAAACGAAACTAATAAAATACGAACGAAAGTTAGGTCTACATTTTAATTAGACTGCTTCCGGCTATGATCATAATTGGGTTTGGCCCTGTTTTGTGCCCCTGAAGTTTCGATTCCAATTTCTTTTAGACAATAATCGAATGAAAGGATTGTATTTCTGTTTATTTGTCCAAAAATCCTCGGGAACAACCTTCAGTTATTTGGGTTTCTTTTTTTTTTGCAAGCCACAGATGTGCTTATGATGTGTTAACAGACAGTCGACAGAGCTAATAATTTTATTTTATTTCAATACACTCAGTATAGTACCAGAGAGTCCTCGATGGTTGTTAACCAGAGGAAAACCAGAAAGAGCCAAAGTTATCATAGAAAGAATGGCCGAATGTAACAAGGTGAAGCTCCATGAAGATATGACAGAAGTCACCACTGTACCACCAGATACTGTTACTAAAATTAGATTCTGGAAGATGTTTACCTCCGCTGTTTTACTCGTCAGAACATTGGTCATATATTTCAACTGGTAAGTCAAGCCATAAGGATTGCTAAACGAACCATCGATGTTTTTTTTAATTAGGAATTTATGATTACACTATAAGCAGACATTGCATTGATCATCTAAGTTCTATCTATCTTATTAGCTCATAAAGCTCAGAAAAGTAGGAAGTAAAACTCCATTCATTTCATTTCATTTCTTCCAGGTTTACTGTCAGTATTATATATTATGGTATTATGTTAAACATGGACACTCTGGCAGGAAATATCTTCCTAAACCTGTTTTTAATGGGAATCTTTGAAGTGTTCAGCTATTTGTGTGTGTTAGTTATAGGCGATAAGGTTGGGCGGAGAATTCTAACCTGCGCATCCATGTTAACCAGTGGAATATGTCTTACAGCTGTTATTTTTATCCTCATGTATGTCCCCTCAGGTAAGTGTCAGTTTCGAGTGTACCATAGTGAGATTTACCGACTCACTGAGTTCTATAGCACGGCGGTTAAGACGTCATTTGCTTGGATACGTTGAAAATGTCGGACATGAGTTCTAATCTCGATCGGTGTGTGAAATCCGATGACCTTGAATGAGTCATCTTCACTCATAATTCCCGTCCATCAAGCTTTAAATGGGTACGGATAATCCGGGAAAGATTAATGCCAAGAGGTTTGGTCAGGGACCAGCTGATAGAACGGATCCCTGTCACGGTGGACTTGTGAACCTAAGTTGTTATCCTAGTAAAATATAGTTGTTTCTTTCTTTTTTCACAATAACTCACTCACAATTGACGTTACAGGGTCACGTGATATAAGCAACCGAACCATCATCTTGCACTTTCGTTTTGTGCACGTGACACTGTTACGTCGATTATTTTGGATGCACGCACAACTTGGGATGGCCACTGAACGATTGAAATCCTTGAAAACAAAACTTTGACGGAACCGCAAGCGTGAGATGAGTGGTATAGGGGAATAATGATGGTATGATTGAACTACAGAAACACCATCTTTCCAAATATATCGAGGATTCCCTAAACCCGCGAAGGTGCGGAAATCCCCAACGTATGTGCCCTGGATTTTCTGACTATCACACGGACATAAAACCTGTCCAGATGGCAATCAGAGCCTTGGTATAGAGTCAAGAAGTTTTGCCCTAACACACACCCATTCACTCACCACTCACTTGTTTTGTAGATCAGCAATGGTTGATGACTCTTTTCACCTTGGTCGGATTGTTTGGAGCAAATGTTGCCTTCAGCCTAATGTGGTTATGGACTGGTGAATTCTACCCAACAGAACTCCGTAATTTTGGTACCGGCACGAGTTCGTGTATGGCTAGATTAGCCTCTGTTATAGCTCCGTATTTTGGATTAATAGTAAGTATTGCCTTCTCTTTGCAGTAAAAAAACATTTTACCATTGATATCGCCGAAGACAAATCTGTATTCATTATTGGGCAGCTGTAAATTTTGACACCAGTGTCAAAAGGCCGAAACGAAAATCAGCAAATTAACCTCTCCGATGCTAGAGTAATAAGACACCCCAAGAGAGAAAAACAAAGCCAAATTACACAAATTGAAAAAGAGAATTATTATTTTTTTTTTTTAGAGTCAAAATATATCTGGAGATTTTAAAGAAGCAGCACCATTTATCATTTATTCAGCATTTTCATTCTTTGCTCTGCTTTTAACTTTTGTGTTTCTACCAGAAACAGCTAAGGTTCGACTTCCAGATACGATTTACGACTGTAAAATATTAGGAAAAAAGTAAGTTTATTGAAGAAATTTTTTTCCCAAATTCCTGAAAAATACTTAAAGTTAGGTAGTATAGTTGAATTGAATTGTAGACGAGCCGTGCGTTAAACTCTGATTTTTGGCAGAGATGTACATGTATTGGGCTCAAATCATAGAATACTAGTATAACTCTATGGATCAAATATATTATAAGGTTATGCGTTTACTTATTTCAAATGTAATATTTTCATGTTCGAATAGAGTACAACGTCTCCTTTAGTTATTGTTAATGGTCGTGGTTTAATCGACGAGGGTCAATCCTAAACTAAACTAAACTATTTTGTTCTCACGTAAACAAGACTAGTCCAAATAATATTCTGATGATTATATATTTCATTTCAGAAAAGAAGTTTATGAACTGAAGGTGGAATCGTCCAAGTCTGATTTTCTGTAGGCGTTTATCATTAAGACGTTTTTTACACAACGATACAATCCAAGACAGGATAAACAATTGGAAACAACAAATTTCATAAACTAGATATAGGCTACTGGAAGCCTAGTAGTTTGATTTGACTGTACGGAACTGTCTGGCTAGTAGCCTGATATATCCAGGGGTAATGGGGTATTTTGTTACGGTATTGAAATTTATCGGTTGTCCAAATTATTTCAAGGGGCAATCCATTTTGTGTATGTCGTATCTGGTGTGTAAACATAATAACGCGTGGATCTGGACGATTTTGTTGGAACATATTTTGAAGCATAATAAGAGATTTTTTTTATGTCTACTTAATTTTATTTTGGTCTAGAACTGAACTTCAACGAAGCCCAGATTATTTCTTTCTTCCACTTTGTAGGGTTCTAAGTGGTTAGTAGAGCGTTGGTTCTTTACGTCATGACGTCATTTGCTTGGATACGTTGAAAATGTCGGGCGTGAGTTCTAATCTCGATCGGTGTGTGAAAGTCCGATGAAATGACTAAGTCATCTTCAATCACAATTCCAGTCCACCCAGATGTAAATAGATACGGATAATCCGGGAAAGATCAATGCCAAGGGGTTTGGCCAAGGACCAGTTGGTAGAAAGGATCCCTGTCACGGCGGACTTGTGAACCTAAGTTGTTATCCTTGTTAAATATAGTTGTTTCTCCTCGTCAGAGACCATTCCCCCCACAGAAACAAAACACATGTTTGCTACGAAGCACGTACAGAGCACCGTCTGATTTAATCTACTAAATTACAGTTCATATCACCCATTACAAAATAAACATTCAACAACAAAATTAAACAAAATAACATCTAAAAACATCAAAAACATCAAAATTTAGAAAGAAAAATTTTGCTAACATAGCAAAATTTAACATTAGCTATTTAGGGGACAACTTGCTAATAAGTAACTAGTATAATTCATTTCATTCAACCTACAAGAATTTAATTTCTCTTCGTCAGAGACCCTCCCCCCCCCACAGAAACAAAACACATGTTTGCTACGAAGCACGTACAGAGCACCGTCTGAATACAAAGAACGGGATTCATATGATTAAAATCCAAGACTCTGTGACACCAGTAAACGCCCCATTAAATCATCCTTATTGTAGCCGTCTTTTGCAGTCTCCGACTTCCACCTCCCATGACGCTTAAATAATCTGTCAGGAACACCGTTATTAGCACAGGCCGTAGCACCACCAGAACGAAGGCTATGCAAACCATAAGATTTAATGTTTGGAACAAAAGGCGAAAAGGCATCTATAAACAATTCTATCAGTCTAGAATATTGGTCATTCCGAAAAATATAACTATTTTTACATTTAGACAGATTTCTAAAAATAAATTCTTCAGAAAATTCCGAAAAACCAGCACATCTAAAATAAATTTCCACATTCTTTACAGGACAGATTTTTGAATTAATTCTAGCTACCTGGACCCAAGCCCCGTCTCTATAAACATCAGTTTTACTTTTCTGAATAAAAATACTCATATGGGAAGGATAGATAAGAACAATTGATCTCCGTATGTTTAGTAACTCACTTGAAGTAAAAAAACAACAGAAGGCAATTAAACATGCACATATAGTTCTTAAATTGAACAAATTATTCTCAGAAAACATTCTCTCGTACATATTGACTAACTGATCCTTAGTAATGGGTTCCTTCTTATTTACAGGTTTGCTTAATTTTCGCTTCCCAGATTCTAAAACATTTTTAACTAAACTTGAACTAGTAGGAGAATCTAAATCTGTCAAATCATGGGCCCATTTTAAACTGTAAAATGCACTAATAAGGGTACTAGGCGTGTTACATTCCTGAATAATGCCGGTAAAATATCACTGTCTGAAACACCATTTTTAGTTGCCCAGCGTTTCCACTTAAAGGGATAATAGGCGTTAGAACGAACATAAAATTTTAAGTTCACTCAAATTTGGACAATAACAGTATATATCCATCAGTGGACTTACCTATACATCAAAATCCCTCTAAAATCCGAGAAATCCACCAAATAAAATAGTTAATCATAAAACGCTTGAGCCATCCATCAAGCGATTTTCAAATCGTGTAAATATAAAGGGAAGTAACTCTAAGATGTGGGTTTTCACGCGTCCTTGACCCCTACTGTTGAAGTCCACAATGATGTTTTAGCGTTGATTTACCAGACGCTTTTATTCTCAAACTGGATGGAATCGTCGCTGGCTCACTTTTTTTTAAAATTCCGAATATTTTTTTATTGTGGCTTTTTAAAATTTGGTAAAGTGTGGGATGCATACTTATTTAACTAATAGTCAATATGAAACACAAATATAAGCCGTAGGACGAGTGTATTCTACGGCCTATTATCCCTTTAATAAATCCTTTACTGTATTTCAACACAGTTGAATTTGCTTTCGAGCCTTCTAACAAATCAGTAATTAAGTGGATTTTACCAATCAAACATTCAGGAAGCTCTTGTATTTCAACAGAATGAGTCCTAAAAAATATATGTGTAAAAATAACATTATTGCATAGGCAGCTATTACAAACAAATAGCATTAATATTACACAAATTATCTTAATATAAGGTCTATTAATTACAGCAAAATGAACTTAAAAAAACAATTATAACTGCAGTTACAATCCTAACTACAGTATCTTTACAATCGCGTCTACAGTGACGCTACAATCCCGTCTACAGTGACGCTACAATCCCGTCTACAGTGACGCTTCCATAGCGGCTACATTGACGCTACCATCCCATCTACAGTGACGCTACCATACCGTCTACAATGACATTACCATCCCATCAACAGAACGCTATTATCCTGTCTACAGTGACGCTACTACCCCGTCTACAGTGACGCTACTATCCCGGCTACAGTGACGCTACTATCCCGTCTACAGTGACGCTACTATCCCGTCTATGGAGACAATTCTGTGTACAGTGACGTATTAATAACAAATCTTGTCTACAGTGACGTACCAAAAAAGCAAAATACTAATATGAAGGTGAAATCAATCTAGCAGATAATTGTAATGGAACTTAGCTGAAATCAATTTTCAGAGCTAACATCCTGAAGGATAAATCTTTAGTGCCAAATGGCCCCTTACCCATTGTACCAGAAGTGTAAGAGTTTTTTGAAGTAGGTAAATCAATAGAATCTTTTATGAAAGAAGCGGAATGGAAGCCGTTAGAAAAGATCATAGGCCAAAACGGAGCCGATTTCCAACATGGGACTACTAAGTTACCAATAGCTCGAAACTTTTCCATATTCTTCAACATCTTACAATTAAATGAACAGGTGGAACAAACCAACCATTGATCCCGTGCCAGTCTACAGAGAAGGCATCAATACCCGACGAACCAGGACACCAAAACCTAGAATAAAAAGTAGGTAATTTAAAATTAACATTCGAGGCAAACCAATCTACTAGATAGGGTCCCCAAAGTTCACACAACTGTAAAAATACTTCCAGTGATACACCCCAATCATCATAATCAACAATTTAAGATAAATAATCTGTCCTTTCATTTACTAATCTTGGAATCCATTCAATTTCCAAAATAATTGAAGACTTCAAGCAAATCAAATAAATATCAAACGCTATCTTCTGAAGTTCAGGTTTCATACTACCCTTATATACAATAGAAACTACCCCTTGATTATCTGTGAACCATTTTACTCGACTACCTTCTAATATGTCCAATAACGAATTCAATACCCTTTTAACTGCCACAAGCTCTCGCCACGTTGAACTTTGTATGCGTTCACTATTCAACCACATTCCATGAGCAACACCATTTATGTTATGTAAACTTCGTATCCAGCATAGGAAGTTCCACTAGCATCCGAATTAATCATCTTTGAACATGAGGGATGATAAAATATATTTCTATTATTCAAATTATAGATATTATCCTTCCAAAACGTTATTTGTTGAAGACTTAAACTATTTAAATTTACATACGAATTCCAAGAAAGCTTTCAAAATATCCATGCTTAAAAATTTTGTCATAATTAAAGCAACATTTCCAATTACAACAGAGGTAGAGATTATTTGACCGACTAAACTTGCTAACTTCCGTACATGAACTCTACCATGATGCTTTGATTTAAAGGAGCCCAGGCTTTATTTGCTTCGGACAATCATTCGACAGCCTCAAACACATGAAACCTTTTGGTTAGCTAATCAGAAATAGTCTACAGAGCTTACCTGTGAAATTTGAGCCTTCAAATCCATGTGTATCCATAATTATCCGTGTTTGAAAAATCATAATGTCCTAAGAAATTACGAACGTCCCGCCATATTGGAAAACGGTTCGTCTTGATAATCAAAGAGTTATCCTTCCCGTCGGAATAGCGTCATCTATATGACAGACTACAACGCTTTTTTCAATTGTAGACTTTGTCAACAGGACACACAATTTTCAGACTGACTGGAGACCAGCCGCGTACAGCACGGAAAAAAATGAAAAGTGAAATTTTTTGTTTGAGGTATATTTCAAGGTATTTTGCGATTTTCGTAGATTTATTTCTGAGGACTGTTTAAATGTAACAAAGGCCCAAAACGACCCATAAAAATCAAGCCTGGGCCTCTTTAAATACAGAATCTTCTATGCAAGAAATAGTTTCTGTAATTTTGATAAGTCTACTATCTGGAATGGATATAGAACCTAACTTGGAGTCAATATTAATACCCAACCATACCAGGTTCTGAACCGGATTCCACATTGATTTTTCAACTTTAGGAACAAAACCACTTTCTATAAGATCTTGTTTCATCTGTGAACTAATAAATATTGCACCATCCTTATCCAAACAAGTTCCAAAACCATCATCCAAATACATTCCGGCAAATTTCCCTTCTCCCCGCCATTTGGCAACTAGCGGCCTCGTTACCTTGGTAAACACATAAGGAGCCGAGCACAATCCAAAAGGCAAAACTAAAAATTTGTAATATTTTATAATGCCATCTATGTTCCAAGAAAAACCTAGAAATGTAGTGTGGGGAAAATAGATATCAATATGATGGTAGGCAGAGTGAATATCAAAGCTAAAAATCCAAGAATTTGATTTTAAGTATGACAAAGCAATACGTATATCTTCAAACTTCGCAGATTGTTTCCATAAATACTTATTTACATGTCGCAAATCTAAAATAAGCCTTTTCTTTCCCGAACTCTGTATAGAAACTGAAAGTGGGTTGACAACAAAAGGAATTGTATTGCAATTTACGATCAAACCCCTTTTCTCTAAGTCGAAAATAGCCTTAGTTACAAAGTCTGAGCTCTTTAGGGCTGAAGCATTATTTCCCAATACCACAGGAGGGGGAGAAGACATAAAAGGGATCTTATATCCATTGGAAATAACGCCAAGCACAAAACAATTGCATTCCATATTCTTCCAAAATTTTAAATGAGACTTTAGTCTACCTTTCACTAAGATGGCACACTGGCCTTGTTCGTATTAAAAAAAATCATCAGTAAAATACTCATCTTTAACAACCTCCGTTGTGGTTTCATGCCCGTGGCATTGATGAACTGGAGCCCGAACTGGAGCCAGCCTTGATGTTAGGGCATGCCTGTCGGAAATGACCAAATTCTCCGCAGGCAAAACATGATCCACTGTATCTGGAATTGCTTTGGGGACGAAAAAGGCGTTGGCAAAAGCATTAGAGGGAAAGCTAGGAGGATGCATTCCATGAGCAGGGAAACCAGCTGAAGTTTGTGAAAGTTTGATTCTGCCTTTTTAATCTTTGACTCGTCGTCTGAATCACTAGCAATGGGATTAGCAGAATATTGACGTAGGGCCTACTGTCTCCCAACCCCCTTCGGAAGTATCAGCCAACTTTATTAATTTATTTCTCTGCATCAATTTGTCAATAGCGAATTGAAAGTGTATTGAATTTTATTCCCAACTTTAGACCATTTATGTTCTGTGTCAAGTTTAAGTTTTTTCACTTCACTATGAACTGCTATGGAATTAATTAAGTAATCAATTTCTCATCGATCTTGGCTTCAAAATCCAGTAAAATATTACTTCTGTCTTCTTTCAATTCCTGTAGTTGTTTCAAGGTATCGCCAATCCTTTCTGTGGATTCGTCAGTCATGGTAATAACACGTGTAAAACTACAAAAAAAATTCACGTGCAGTGAGACGGTGACGTAGCGCTGAATGATGAACTTAGGTAGGTAGGTAAATGGCGAGTTAACGTTCGCTTCCAGCAATTGCTGATATCGCAAACTAGGTAGTTGCACTTTGGTGGTCGTTGGTAGTGGATTTAGAATCAATTGGATGATTTAGAAAACTGTTGGTTTGGTGGTGGTTTGAGAAATCGTACGATCTGGTCGGAACGAATGTCATGGCGGTGAAACTCGGCCCTGGATAGTGTGGCGTGAGTGATTCAGTCTTCTACATTCTTCCAAAACTCGTTATGATCATGGTGGTTGTTGTTGGTGGTTGTTGGTTTGGTTTGGTTTGGTTTGGTTTGGGGAATATCTGTCTGTGCTTGGAAGAGTTGAAGACCTAAAAGAAAGAAGAAAAGGAGACGTGAGAGAGGAGAGAAGAAGAGAAGAAAGCTTTCACCAAAAAAAAAAAAAAAAAAAAAAAAAAAAAAACTTGTTTTGAAAATTGATTATACAAATTTTAAAAGAAACTTAGGTTATCTGTTAAAAACAGATGTGGTAATAAATTGGTAGATGAGTTCCATTATTTTGTACCAGTGGTCCGTGGGTGGAGCCAAAATATTCTGTATGGTGATTGGTATGCCGTTGGTTTCCAGGTAGTCCGTCAATGTCTTACGAGATGGTTTCAATTCGGTGCATTGAATGAGAAGATGCGTCCTGGTGGCAACGTGTCCGATCGGCATTTAATGGCATTGAACTGATGACATGGTTGGTGCGTAGTCTGGTTACCAGTTTGCAGATGGCTACAGATGGATGGTTAATTTTGGTTTGGTTTGGTATCTTCGGATCAATCTGGTATCTATCGGTGTTGAGGTTCCTTAGCATGTCGTCCCATTTCTGGTTGATCTTAGAGGACACGAGACTGCAAAATTCTTCATACGAGAATTTTACAGGCTCGATGTTCTCCAGACCCAAACTGTCCTTGGCAACACGGTCAGCTTGTTCGTTTCCTGGGATGAAGACGTGCGACGGGAATGATGAACTTAACCCCACTTAGCTATTTATAGCTCCTCGGGACAACGCCCCTGTGGCTAAATAGCAAACAGGAGAAAATAATTCTAGTATAATTCATTTCATTCAACCTACAAGAATTTAATTTCTTTTAATTAAATTTATGTTATGACGTTTTGAAGGGAGATAACTACAATTAAGAATAATCGACCTTCAAATCTCAAACGATTTTTCAACATATTAGCTTATTCACGTTTATTCTTTCGATTTTCCGAGCCCAAAGTTATATTTGAAGACTTTATTATAGTAAATAGTAAATAATTTTTTTTAAATTAACTTTTCCCATCACCAAACGGATGTGGATTTACATCCAATCAAATTGAATAGCCACTGTAGACTCGAACAATTACAAAGATTCGACGAAGCTCATCGTATCTAAACCAAACCCACATTTTTCAAACTTCCTCTAGCCTGAAATGATAGGCCTACAAGTGGTTTGTTGGTGGGTATATGACAAGTAAAGTGAAATTACGTCATAATATGCGCACTAATCAATATCAACATAGGCCTATAGTATGGCCCACCGATACTACTTCATTCTCGGTTTTGTGCTTATGTTTCTTACGATTATGCAGAAATTCGCTTATAAACGTAGGCTACGTCATGTATGCATTAGTTTTATGTGGTACAATAAAGGAAAACTACATTATCCTGCTAGCGCTTTCGCTCTTTAACAGTTCTTCAGGCAGTTTTCTAAGTACAATGATAATAATTACTAAATTGTTAAAGCTATCATGCAAAAACAAAGCGAATTTCACTTTATATATGATAAATTAATATTGACTGTTGATTCAAATCCTTAACAGGTCCCTAATTCTAGATGTCCATGTTAACCATGCTAGAAATGCTCCATCGGAATGTTTGTGGTGGTGATGTACAACATAGAAAATAATTTATGTATGTCATTTTTTTTTTATTTTACTCAAAATTATGAAAACTTAGCATCATTGATTCTAATTCCATGTCTACACCAATTTTTATTACAAAGTATTAGACACAAATTAGTTGAATTTATTGAACATTGTTTATATTTTCAAACAAATTCAAATTGATCAAGAAGAAAAGCATATATCTTAGAAATTTGTATTTATAATTTAAAAAAGTTTTTGATATCAATTATTTTAATTATAACCCCTTCAATCTTTGTTAATGCATAGTGTTCAATATCTAGATTTACTTTGTTTCTTGATTTATTACAAATATTACAATGTTAATATATCAGACAATTTTCTCTGGTTAGAAATGCTCTGGGGAAATATTGCCGAGGTAATGAGCGCTAACAAATGCACACTGAACCTTGGTTTAGCGTCTCATCCGTAAGAATGATCACTTTCAAGCATAATTTATGTGGAATATTTTTTTGTAAAGAAATGGTGGGGGTGAGTAAGGGGCGAAATGGATAAGGGGCTAAGACGAAAGGAGCGAATTTGCCAAGTGGAACGGGAGGGGAACGGGATGGTGCAGAAAGGGCGATATGAAAAGAGTGCGAAGGGGATAATTTAGGGAAAATTGGGAAGATCTAGGAAACACGTTCTAACGATAAGCGTTCTTTTTTTTCTATTTTTGCCCAAAGACGTGTTTTGCGAAGCATGGTGTTTAATAATACATGTGTCAGGGTTTTATCATATTGAAGTTGCTAACCATTTATCGTATGGCTTTCAGATAAGTACGTTAACTATAAGTTAAGTTTTTTTTTGTTATTTTTTTTCGATTTTTATGATATCCCTCAGCACCGTATTTGTCAATGCAACCTTCAGCTTTATAGTAACAACCCGACGGCCTTATGAAAAATGGCGTTTATTATCACATTATTCATAACGATATTAAGACATTGAACATATTATGTTATCGGATTTCACAGTTAGGCCTGTGTTAACTTTTGCTTTTCCATTTCGAATTTTTCAAATTGATTAAGAGTTTATTTGAACATGTCGACGCTAGATGTATACCACATCACTAATATCTAATATGTCTAAATAGTGAAACGAACCGACGGCTTATCAATACTGCGCTAATATACACTTGATACCACTCTGAATTAAGAAGACATTTCAATATATTTAGAAATAGAAATTTCTTTTTAAGAATGTATAGGGGGTGATAAGTTTGTCGATAATTAATAATGGCTTGACGACAAGGTCGAATGGCATATTGAACGCATGGGAAAACTTGAATATTAACCCCTCTAAATACGATATGAAAAGAAAGTCGATATCGGAATTTTAGGACAAATTGGGAAATCGATATGTTTAAACCTTTAGTACAAGAAATCCTATTCATCTTATTGTAAATTTTTGCCCAAACAACAACTGTTTGCAATGCATGGTAGTTTGAAAAACAAGATGTTCATTTTTATCAACATTATTCAAGTCTGTAACAGTTCTAATTAATGGCAAATTGTCAGCTTTGTCTAACATTGCTAATTAACCTCTATCGTTATTATGGAAATCCAGAACTCAGAACTATCGTATTTGTGATCCACATATTAGATTTATTATGAATGACACACAGCCTTTCATTGGTAAGTGACAGTGATTCTAAATCGATACTGACGAATTCTAGAATAATTAAATCTGGTTTTTAACGGATTTCGTCAACCAGAAGACGGGCTGGTGGTTAACTTGTTGCTTTGTGTCCATTTCGGAATATTTTCAAATTTAAGATTGAAGGACGTTTGAATTTGAAGCATGTCGGTAGGCTGCTCAAGAGTTATTACCCTTGACTAAAATTATGCTAATATGTCTAAATAATAAACAGAAAGGACAATCTCTGCTAATATATCACTCTATACCACTCTGTACATTAAAAAAAGGATTTAATTTTGTTCTTTTTAAAAATTAGAAATGTTCATTTTAATGTTATCTTGGGTTATTTCAGTTATAACTTATATTATCAAGTGTGCTTGGCTCTATCAGTCAAGTGTAGATGTATGTTTCATATATTGTCTAACTACCAAGGGCCATGGCCTTTATATCCCTAAAAATATTGTTTTATTAACCCATATTTACAGTGGCCGTCATACGACATAATTCACTTTTTGATTTCGAATTTAAAACTTTAAAAGTCACCTAGGTGAAATATTGTTTCATTAAAGTAAAAAAAAGCTCATGCTGCCATTCAAAAAATATCCAATAAACTAAGTAATTATCCATAAAGATGCATTTGAATACATAATAAATTGATTAAGCATTTTTCAAAAATGACTTAGTTTTGTGACTTTCCCAGATTTTAAGGTATTCTGTACTTTACGACACCAGGTAAGTTCACTGATGAATATAATTATATTCCTATTGACCATTCTTGAGAACGTAAATTTTTTGTTCATGCCAAGACGGAGTATCCCTTTAAGGAACCTATATTGTTACATTTGGACTCGATATTAAATATATATCGAGGTTAGATAATCAGCAAACGTTTCCATGAACCGAAAACAATTCGTCAAGCTAGACGCAATCGGGCGCAAAAATTTGATAATAATGTTTATCAGCTGGCGACACCTGACAACTTAACTGTTTTATAATTTATTCTATAAATCCTTTACCGGTGGTTAAATAGGGAATAAAGAAACTCGTCTAAAGAACAAATTTGAATTTATTCATGCCACCAGTGTATATTACTAAACAGAGTACTAGTAATCTAATAAGGTAATAAAAAGTGATAAAGTTTATAGAGAATATTGATTATAGTGGTTTATTTTTCTGTCCCTGCGTTATGGATATACTTGGCAGATTAGACAACTACGGTGGCTCACATAATATGACCTTTATCTATTTTTTTTTTTTTTTCGTTTTATAATTTTATTGTCCAGGAATAAAAAAAAATGATACTGCCAGGTTTGGGGCAAAGATTTTAATTACGTGATAATTTCTGTAATATTTTAAATAAAATCCATGGGAAAATTAACATTTTAATTAAATTTTACCCAGTTTTCATGATAAAAAGCGACTCACGTCTTATATGAGCCCCCGTATAGACAACAGACCAAAAGACAAAGGGAGTGGCGACGACAATAGCCTAGTCGTATACACGTGTATGTGGGCGTATGTAAGCAAGCTCAACCTTCACTATATTGTCAAAACCATAAAGACGTTATCTATTTAGATAGATTGATAGATAGATAGATAGATAGATAGATAGATAGATAGATAGATAGATAGATAGATAGATAGATAGATAGATAGATAGATGAGATCCTATACGGTCTTTGTAGGTTTGAAACTTAGTTGCCACATGTTCGCCAAATCCACCAATGCATTTAGGTCCCCCTGGAGTTGCTCATGTTTTGTTCCTGTTCAGCAATTACTTTGGCATCATCCGCAAACATCTGTATGAAGCTGTCGCAGACTTCTGGCATATCGTTTATGAAAAGGTTGAAGAGTATCAGACCAATGACACTGCCTTGTGGGACACTAGATAACACACTCTGCCATTTCGACTCGTCCCCATTCACTACAACTCTCTGTCTGCGGTTATTATCTTGCAGATAATACTGCAATTTTATAATTTTATAGCACGTTGTCATTGACGGGAATATAATCAACGTGTATTTAAATAAATTTGGTTATTTGGTTTGGTTATAAAAATCTAAAGAATTATTACTTTCAGAACTGTTATAACCGTATCAGTCTTTTAATCGTGAAAAACTAGTATTGTTACAAACAAGTTATTTTTTTTATCGAACGATAATACTATGAAATATTAACACTTTCAAATTTGTTTGAGTCCAATCTAAACAACGTTTTGACTAAAATGAAATGAAAAAAATGAATGGAGTTTTACGTACTGCTTTTCAGCAATTTAAGCTTATGACGACATACAGTACCATGCCGTTTGCAATGGGGGGGGGGGGGTATATTTAACGTTCACAGTCTGTAGCACCTTGGGCCTCAGTTTATTGTCCCATCCGAACTTATAAAGTCCCGTGGGGTTTTACAGTAACTTTTCTAATCGAGGAATTGATTTCAAAATGTGATTTTCTGCGTGACAAAACGTTTTGTGAAAATAAAGGCAACTGAAAGCACTGCAAGCTTGTTATGTAGAAGATTGGTTAAATCGAGGTTATTATATCATATAAACTCATTTTAATATCCATGAATATGTCAAGTAAAAGTAGCCAATGTGTACTGTAGTGATTAACTGTTTTCAAGAACCATAGATAAATAGTGAACAAGTATTTTAATTCATTTTGTGTCTTGCCGTTTTCAACAAGCATTGCTCCCATGTGGCACGTGGTATTTCGTGACAAAGGTTTTCCCTTCACCAACACTACATCTCGCTCTGCAGGGGAAAACAAATCAAAATCAAATTGATTCTAAGGCCTAATATGTTTCATACTAATGTCTTCTTTTTGTGGACCAGACCTGGGTGGATTTTTGGTTTGTGTCGGTAATGGAGAATATCGACAAAAAATAATTTAGATTGGGGCCTTGAAATTTCTTTACAACAGTTTGTGAGTAACACACAAAACTGATCGTATCTTTATCGTTGTAGAAATTATTTTATTTTACAATTGCTGTGAGGACTTGTTTTTAGGGTAGCTTGCTGGGACGATGTTGTATGACGATGTGTTGCAGATTATAGGAGAATTTGGATTGTATCAGAAGAAGATTTTCGCTGTATTATGTTACCAACCGTTTATCTCTGGACTGGTGTTGTTAATCTCTACCTTAACTCTTAGCACTCCTGATCACAGGTAAATAATTTAACCTAAAGCGACGTCCGGAATCGCGAAATATAACGGAACATTGTCGTCTCAAGTCAGATGAAATGGCCAGTGAAAACGGCAATAAAATCTAGGAACAGTATACAAAAATATTGTAATTTGTTATCTGTAATTCCGTAAAGGAATTAAGCTACCAGCTACCAGAATTTCAAGATTTAAATAGGAGTTTCGAAAAAAGGCCATCATGCCCTTCTGACACCCGAAACAGTGCTTATACATGATATACTACCCCAGTCAAAATGATGGCCTCGGGGTCGAAGGGTTGAGTGTTATTCACAAAATAAAGTTAAGCTAGCCAACACTGTAATTCAATATTCGGGGATAATTCCCATTTAAAAAGGGCCTAGATGATAACTGTCAAAAAAGCTATCAGAGGCTGAAATAGATGCAGATGTTTAGGACAAGTTGCAATCGAGTGAATCATCCTATTTTTTGCTATTACCGTTTTCAGATGTGCAATACCAGGTTTGGAAAACGACACCTTTTACCCACAAAATGATCACCATAGAGATCTCATCAACCAATCAATTCCTTACGATTCAAAATGTCTTTTACGTAATCAATCCGTCGATGAACATGATAATATGTCAACGTCATTAGAATATAAGTGTTCTTCGTGGGTATATGATACATCAACTTTTACAAATACTTTTGTAACAGAGGTATATATTTTGAATTTCGTTTATTTGAGATAGGCATAGGTCTACACATTACGACATCAAAGCTTAGTTTGAAATTTTTTTTATGAATTTTCCTATGACATCAACAAACCTATATGAAGTCAGTAGTAGCCTTTTGGTCTTCTGTTGTATTTATTAGCCCTGGAAAAAATGGAAAATACTACTTCCGATGTGGTAATTTTCGTTCGTTACTTTAATAATATGCTCAGAAGTCGTGTTTTCTATGGGTAAACTCGGGTCGCTAAAATTATCTCGAGATAAGTGTGACGCTTATGACGTAAACAAAGCGGCTGCCAAATTAGGATAAGTCGACGTTTTGATATTTTTTTTATTTAAATGTGAGATCTCGTTGTGCATAGGGTTGGAATATCAGATTTGTATCATTTTAAAGTAATTATAAATTTCCTGCAATGATAAAAAATGCATTATACAAAAAAACAGAATTCTTGCTAGCTTAGTCAAGTGTAACCCTACTTTCGCTTTTATTATCTCTGAAACTCTATAGTATTTATTTTTAATGATTCTTCAACATCTAGTTAAGGTAAATTAACATTGAAGGGTCTATGCCAAATAATTTCATTAAAAACCATCATCATTAGCGAAACAAAACTATTTTCATAATGACAGCCATGTTGTATTTCCCAGTTGTACACCCGAACACGGTGTACCTTGAATGTAAACTATGATATATTTTGATGCTATCGAGTCAAATTTCCACTTATTTTATTGTAAAGAAGAAAGAAGGAGGATCATAGACGGTTAAAATCGCCTGCAGGTTTGTTGTTGTTGATAATGTAGAATGTATTAATTGTAGTTTGGTCTGGTTTGTGACGATGAATCTCTGAAGAGTACAGCTGTCATGACATTGTTTCTAGGGTTACTGTTTGGATATGGTGTTAGTAATATTGCTGATTAGTAAGTGAACTAAATTTATTTTAAAAATTGATGAAGATGAAGTAAACTTATCTTTTGACTATCAGATGGCATCCCACACGCCCCACCCCATCTTTCTTGATAATTCTACAATTCAAACAATTCTTAGAAACTCGCCAGTACGCTACATTTCAAAATATTCGTAAACGTTTCTTACTTTCCCAACTGGAGCAATGAACCTCCATTTCCAAAACTCTTGTCCTGACGAGGTTTTTTTTATCCTTCTCTATTTTTCGTAAGTATGAAATCAGTTCTAAATTCTTTTGGGTTTTTTTTTTCAGCGTTGGCCGGAAACCAATGATAGTTTTTGGAAACTATCTATGTTGCATCTCAGCCTACTTGCTGGTATGGTCTCCGACGTATATGTTTGTGGTGGTTGTTAGATTTTTCCTGGGATTTGGTGCCGCTAACCAGACTCTATCTGTCTATAATGTGGGTGGGTAAAGTCAACAATTATAGTATATTATTTATAGGCATTATAAAGTTTCTGAAATTTATATGTGACTCAGGGACATTGATAGAATCAATATTATTTTCAATCAGACATCGATGGTTTCTTTAACTCCACTCAAACTTGACAAAGTCCTTTATGATTAGTGACGTCATCAAACACTAGCGAGAACCACAAACGTCTGGTTAAAAAATGAAATGGTGCTAATTAATACACATAACAATTCTTAAAAAACCTCAAACATATTTCAAGAGATATAAATTATTAATTACTTTTGGTGACTTGCTTTCAATGGTGTGTTTTGGATTACAAGACGCCTTTAACATGTCCAGGGGAACCGTGTTCGATTAGTGAATTAGATGCCCTGCTCTCTAACCATGATCGTCTAGGGTTCTATCACGGCAAAGGTCTGAGGGACTGGCGTGGAAAGAGCATCTAGTCATTCGGATGGGACAATAAACTGAGGTCCCGTGTGCTACAGATCCCTCGACAATTACCACTGTCCTGGCAAAATTTACATTTCATTTCATTTTTATACGCCCACATGGAAATGTGGACGTATATTGCCGTCGCCCCTGTCCGTCGGTCCGTCGGTCCGTCCACATTTGTTGTATCCACGATAGAGGCTACAGTTTTTATCCGATCTTAATGAAACTTGGTATACATGTATATATTGATGATATCTCGGTCAAGTTCGAAAATGGAACTTATCGCATGAACGGTTTTTGAGTTATCGCACTTGACTTAGTAAAAACGCGTCAAATTTGGTTTGTATCCACAATAGAGGCTACAGTTTTTATCCGATATTAATGAAACTTGGTATACATGTATATATTAAGGATATCTCGGTCAAGTTCGAAAATGGAAATTATCGCATGAACGGTTTTTGAGTTATTGCCCTTGACTTAGTAAAAACGCGTCAAATTCGGGTTGTATCCACAATAGAAGCTACAGTTTTTATCCGATCTTAATGAAACTTGGTATACATGTATATATTGATGATATCTCGGTCAAGTTCGAAAATGAAATTATCGCATAAACGGTTTTTGAGTTATTGCCCTTGACTTAGAAAAATCTTGTCAAATTTGGGTTGTATCCACAATAGAAGCTACAGTTTTTATCCGATCTTAATGAAAATTGGTATACATGTATATATTAAGATACCTCGGTCAAGTTCGAAAATTGAAATTATCGCATGAACGGTTTTTGAGTTATTGCCCTTGACTTAGTAAAAAAATTCGGGTTTTAAAATTCTAGTTTCCGATCAATAAGATACTTTAATTTTCAAAGGTATGTTGATGAAATTATCGCATAAACGGTTTTTGAGTTATTGCCCTTGACTTAGAAAAATCTTGTCAAAATTTTAGTTTGATGCAATAAATCCTTCAATTTTCAGAGAATGTTGATGAAACTTGGTTGAGCATTGGAATTGATTAGGCCTCAGTCAACTTTGAATTTGACAGTTTTTCAATGAATTGTTTTAAGTTATTGCCCTTGACTTAGTAAAATTGCGTTAAAATTCTATTGTGGTTGCAATAAGAAGCTTTAATTTTCAAAGGTTTTTGATGGAACTTGGTGTAAGCATCAGAATTGATAAGACATTAGTCAAGTTTGAATTTCTGACTTTTTGTAACAAATGGTTTTTGGGTTATTGCCCTTGACTTAGTAAAATTGCGTCAAAAATATTTGTGGGTGCAAAATAAGCTACAATTTTTTAATAGATTGGTATGAGTATTGAAATAGATAAGATGGTGGTCAAGTTCTAATTTGACAATTTTCCATGAACAGTTTTTAAGTTTTTGCCCTTAACTTCAATATTAATTCAGTGAATGTTTTTTTAGTTATTGCTGTATTTATTTTTCAAATTCAATGCTGCCAGTGGGCGTATGTTACCTTGCCTGGCAAGCTATCTTAAATGTTTGATGTGAAGTGATGTGTTTAACGATTCATGGTACTTTCAAAGCGTTATTTTATGGCTCATTTGAAATTTTACAATGATGAAATTATATTGTCTCCTGCTGATTGCATTTTTTATAGGTTTGGAAATAGTTGGACCTTCAAAACGAATTTATACCGGAGTTATATCCAACTTTACCTGGATTCTAGGAATGTTTGTCTTAGCGTTGCTAGGTTACCTGATTCGAACATGGAGATATCTGAACCTCGGTGTCGCTATCTTCACGACGGTCCTTTTAACTTTTGTATGGTGAGTGTCAATGATCTTATGAAACGAAAAATATCGTGTAAATGAAATATTTTTATGATAATTCTGCATGGTCTGGTATCCTTGCTGTCAGAACTTTCTGTTAACGAACAAAACAACTTCGTACATAGCGTATGCTCACCTCTGGATCTTGCAATTCTTAGGGCCCCATAAGTTTCTATTCCAATATCTTTTAGACACGAATTAAATGATTGTTTTGCTGTTTATTTGTCCAAGGGATCTAACTCTTCGGGAACAATCTACATTTTTTTTTTTTTTTTTTTTTTTTTTTTTTTTTTTTTTGCCCCTTTCTTACGCAAACCACAGATATGCTTATAATGCGTTGGTGTTGTTGTAGATACAAAGATCGATTTAACAGGCAGTCCACAGAGCTATTAAATAATGTTATTTTATTTCAACACTCAGTATAGTACCAGAGAGTCCTCGATGGTTGTTAACCAGAGGAAAACCAGAAAGAGCCAAAGTTATCATTGAAAGAATGGCCGAATGTAACAAGGTGAAGCTCCATGAAGATATGACAGAAGTCACCACTGTACCACCAGATACTGTTACTAAAATTAGATTCTGGAAGATGTTTACCTCCCCTGTTTTACTCGTCAGGACATTTGTTATGTATTTCAACTGGTAAGTCAAGCCATTGCTAAATGCTCCATCCATGTTCTTTTCAATTTTTTTTCTGTGCTCAGATATACTTTCTTTCAAAATGTCGGTTATGATTTCACTATAAGCAGACATTTCATTGATTATCTCAGTTCTTTCCCTTTATTGGATCATCAGGCAATATTCTCTCCTGCCAACGATCCCCCTCCATACTATTTGACAGTGTTCGATAAACTGTATCTAAATAATGTGTTACACATTTCGGTCAATAGTCAATATTCTTACTCATGAGTATTTTCTCTTCTTTCTAACAAAATTAGATGGTATATTATTATTATTTTATGATTTTCATTACAGATTTCCCGTCTTTATTAGCTCATGAGGTGCAAAGAAGTAGGACGTAAAACTCCATTCATTTCATTTTATTTATTCCAGGTTTACTGTCAGTATTATATATTATGGTATTATGTTAAACATGGACACTCTGGCAGGAAATGTCTTCCTAAACCTGTTTTTAATGGGAATATTTGAAGGTTCAGCTATTTGTGTGTGTTAGTTATAGGCGATAAGGTTGGACGGAGAATTCTAACCTGCGCATCCATGTTAATCAGTGGAATATGTCTTACAGCTGTTATTTTTATCCTCATGTATGTCCCCTCAGGTAAGTGTCAGTTTCGAGTGTACCATAGTGAGATTCCGACCACCAACTTCTATAGCACAGTGGTTAGATCGTTGGTACTAACGTATTTGCCTTGGATTTTCTGACCTTCACACGGACATAAAATCTGTCCAAATGGCAATCAGAGCCTTGGTATAGAGTCAAGAAGTTTTGACCTACACACACCCATTCACTCACCACTCACTTGTTTTGTAGATCAGCAATGGTTGATGACTCTTTTCACCTTGGTCGGATTGTTTGGAGCAAATGTTGCCTTCAGCCTAATGTGGTTATGGGCTGGTGAATTCTACCCAACAGAACTCCGTAATTTTGGTGTCGGTTCGAGTTCTTGTATGGCAAGAATAGCCTCTGTTATAGCTCCGTATTTTGGATTAATAGTAAGTATTGCCTTTATTTGAAGAAAAAAAACATCGCACCTGGTTTTACCATTGATATCGCCGGAGAAAAATCTGTATTCATTATTGGGCAGCAATAAATTTTGACACCAGTGTCAAATGGCCGAAACGAAAAACCAGCAAATTGAAAATTTGCAAATGAAATCTTTCACGATGGCAATTGCTTGCTAGAGTATTAAGACACGCTCAGAGAGAAAATATCGGGTTTAAATTGACAAAACAAAGCCAAATTACACAAATTGGAATAGAGAATTCTTTCCTTTTTTTAGAGTCAAAATATAGCTGGAGATTTTAGAGAAGCAGCACCATTTATCATTTATTCAGCATTTTCATTCATTGCTCTGCTTTTAACCTTCGTGTTTCTACCAGAAACATCTAAGGTTCGACTTCCAGATACGATTTACGACTGTAAAATATTAGGAAAAAAGTAAGCTTATTAAATGTTTTTTTTTTTTTTTTTTTAAATTCCTGAAAGTCTGTCTGTCTATCTTGATTTTTTCAATTGTATGTATTTGTATTTTTGGAAAGGGCCTCACTAAGTTTTCGAAACTTTTGTCCGATTCCATTTGATTTTTGTCAATAAAATATGTTTAAATCAACGGATAGAGACCACGGTTTTCATCGGATTTGAATGAAACTTGCGGTGATCATTTATATTGAAGAGATCTCGGATAAGTTCGAAATTGGCAATTTTCCGTTGAACGGTTTTTTATTTCGGGGAAGGGAGGGACTGAATCTCGCAGATGTACAGGCCTAGGGTGGAAGAAATATTTTATTGAGAAATGGGGATATTGAAGAGATCTCGGACAAGTTCAAAATTGGCTTGTGAACGCGATAGAGACTACAGTTTTTATCGGATTTGAATGAAACTTGCTGTGATCATTTATATTGAAGAGATCTCAGATAAGTTCAAAATTTGCAATTTTCCGTTGAACGGTTTTATTTGGGGGGACTGAATTCATGACACTTGGTATTTTAAGTAAAACGCAAGTTCAAAATTGCTTGTGAACGCGATAAATAAGTACATCGGATTGAATGGCTTGCTGCTGATCATTTATATAAGATCACAACAAGTTCAAAATTTGCATTTTAATGAACGTCATTTGAGTTATTGAATTACGTAGTAACACGACTTCAAATATTTTTATTTTAGGCGACTTTAACAGTGATTTACTAGTACCGAATAGTAGACTGCATGATATTTTATTAACTAATAATTTGAATAACGTCATTAATGCTCCAACGCGTGTAACCCCTACTATTATTGATGTAATTGTAGTTCAAGATGATATAAATGTGTCTTTGACCGAAACTATTGAATTTGATAAATTAATTTCCGACCATAAAGGAGTTTTAGCAATCCTAGATGTCTCTGTCCCTGTTTTATCAACTTTTAAACGTGAAATTATTTTATATAAAAATGCCAACTCTGATTTACTTAATTCACTCATACTTAAGTTTGACTGGAATTCTTATTTTATTGATTGTGACTTGGATATTTCTGTAGATTTATTTTATAGTAAACTTAACGAATCCATAAATATTTGTATACTTAAAAAATGGGTAACGATTCGACCTTCTGATAAAACTTGGTTTAATTCCGATATCCGCAAGGCTATACGCATACGAAACAGATTAAAAAAAAAGATTGAAAAATTGCTATTCGCACTAAATCAGAACGCGATGTTAAGAAATAAAAATTTCAACGTAACAGGGTTAATAATTTCAAAAAAACTTAAAAAAAAAATAATAATAAAAAAAAAATAATGTCTTTTTAAATTCAAATGATATGTCGCAAACTGATTATTGGAAATTTCTCAAATCTGTTTTAGGCGAAAAGTCGTCATCCATCCCACCTTTAGTTTCAAATACAAATGGAACCGTGTTATATAGCGATTATGATAAGGCCTCACTTCTAAATTCGTACTTTGGGTCCATTGCGGGTTATACTTCCGACAAAAATCTACCACCTTTCCAGCTAAAAACTGATTCCATTTTCGATATGCCTTCAATCATTGATCAAGAAATTAAAGACTTAATAAGTTGCCTGAAAACTAAGAAAGCTAACGGTTTTAACAAAATCAGTAATATTTTATTAAAGAATACTGCCAGTTCAATTTGTATCCCCTTAACTATATTATTTAACAAATCACTTAACTTAGGAATATTTCCAACTTTATGGAAGACCGCACATGTCATGCCTTTATTTAAGAAAGGTGATAGCTCCAATTATAGGCCAATCTCGTTGTTGAGCACCTTGAGCAAGTTATTTGAAAGGGTCGTTTTTAAACATCTGCATAATTATTTTAACTTCAATAATTTGTTATATAAGTATCAATCTGGTTTTAGACAACGATATTCAACTGTGCATCAATTGATTGAGATTTATCGTGATATTTTATTAGCCGTTGAACAACGTGAGTTTACATGTTATACGTTTTGTGATATCTCAAAAGCATTCGATAGAGTTTGGCATGCTGGGCTTATACACGAAGTAAGCAAATATGGCATTACAGGTAATATTCTTAATTGGCTGTCCAAATGCTGTAGTCGCGACTCATTGTACTTTGAAACTGGGTAGAATACATTAGCCGATACACGTCACATTCGCCGGATGTGTACATTTTATAAAATTAGACTGACTGATGCTCCTCCATAGCTCAATGAAATTCTTGAAACATTTAAGAATTTAAATAATTACTATACTCTGAGAAATAATCATGATTTCTCAATTCCTAACGCTCGCACCGATTTAAATCGTACATGTAATTCTTTTTTTCCAATTCTGTCAGAAATTGCAATTCCTTAGATTCGGCTACTAGCGCTTCTTTTAGTGTAAATGCCTTCAAACAAAGGTCTCTAAATACGATTGTCGCACCAAGTCACTTTTGGTCAGGAGATAGGCGCGAAAACATTCTACTAACAAGAATATGACACGGTTGCAGTGGCTTAAAATCTGATCTTTTTAAAATCAATGTTGTTAGTGACCAATTATGTTTTTGTGGTTGTGATATTGAAGAGTTCCATTACTTCTTTGAGTGTAATTTATTTGAAAAGGAGAGAGATCACTTCTTCTGTAATTCGCTGCCCTATTTCGATCTTGATTTAGATTCAATTCTCTGGGGTAATACTAATTTATCTGATGATCTTAACCTGAGACTCTTTTCCTTAACCCTTAAACTCATCAAGGACACTAAACCTTTTTGAACTTGCTTGTGGTTTTCCCGTGTGTATATATCACACATAAATGATAATGTACATAAATTATTGTTTTGTGCACCATTTATTTATCAATTTCCCCTCTTTAAATATACATATTTTGTTTGTGTATCTTGATTTATCGGAGCCGCGGTGGCTCAGTGGGTTAGACGCTTGCTCGCTAACCTGAAGGTCCAGGGTTCAATCCCGGCAAAGGTCAAGATGAACTTTCGGATTTTTCAGCCCGGTTTCCCCTTGTCAGTGATGCAGGTCGGAGGGACTGACATGGAAAAAGCGTCTAGTCGTTCGGATGGGACAATAAACCGAGGCCCCGTGTGCTACAGGCTGTGCACGTTAAAGATCCCTCGACAGTTGGAAATCGCAAAAAGAGTAGGCTAATGCCGCTGTCCTGGCAAAATTTCCCTCATTGCACACTGCATGGCGTTGCCCGTCTTCATTAGCCCATAAGGTGCAAAAGAGTAGGACGTAAAACTCCATTCATTTCATTTCATTTCTTGATTTATCAATTGTATGTATTTGTATTTTTGGAAAGGGCCTCACTAAAGTTTTCGAAACTTTTGTCCGATTCCATCTGATTTTTATACGCCCACATGGAAATGTGGACGTATATTGCCGTCGCCCCTGTCCGTCCGTCCGTCGGTCCGTCGGTCCGTCCACAATTGTTGTATACACGATAGAGGCTTCAGTTTTATCCGATCTTAATGAAACTTGGTATACATGTATATATTGATAATATCTCGGTCAAGTTCGAAAATGGAATTATCGCATGAACGGTTTTTGAGTTATTGCACTTGACTTAATAAAAACGCGTCAAATTTGGTTTGTATCCACAATAGAGGCTACAATTTTTATCCGATCTTAATGAAACTTGGTATACATGCATATATTGATGATATCTCGGTCAAGTTCGATTATAGAAATAGTCGCGGTTTTTGAGTTATTGCCCTTGACTTAGTAAAATTCTATTGTGGTTGTGATTTTCAAAGCATTTTGATGGAACTTGGTGTAAGCATCAGAATTGACATTAGTTAATTTCTGACTTTTTTTAACAAATGGTTTTTGGGTTATTGCCCTTGACTTAGTAAAATTGCGTCAAAAATATTTGTGCTTGCAAAATAAGCTACAATTTTTTAATACATTTGATGAAACTTGGTATGAGTATTGAAATAGATAAGATGGTGGTCAAGTTCTAATTTGACAATTTTCCATGAACAGTTTTTTAGTTTTTGCCCTTAACTTCAATATTAATTCAGTGAGTGCATTTGTTATTGCTCTATTTATTTTTCAAATTCAATGCTGCCAGTGGGCGTATGTTACCTTGCCTGGCAAGCTATCTTTGTCAATAAAATATGTTTAAATCAACGCGATAGAGACCACAGTTTTCATCGGATTTGAATGAAACTTGCTGCGAACATTTTAATTGATGAGATCTCGGACAAGTTCGAAAAAGGCGATTTTTCGATGAACGGTTTTTGAGTTATTGCACTTGACTAAGTCAAAACCCGTCAAAATTGGCTTGTGAACTTGGTGAAAACGCTGCGAACTTGGCTTGTGATTGCGATATACAATACAGTTTTTATCTGATTTGAATATAATTTGATGTCATCATTTATATTGATGAGATCTTGGACAAGTTTGTTAGTAATGATTTTTATGGTGAACGTTTTTTGAGTTATTGCCCTTGACTTAGTCAAAACGCGTCAAAATAGACTTGTGAAAACCATCGAGACAACAGTTTTCATCTGATTGGAATGAAATTTGGTTTGGTCATTGGAGTTGATGAGATCTTGGTCAAGTTCGAAATTGACGATTTTTTGATATACTGTTTTGAGTTATTGCACTTGTATATTTTAAAGTGGGCGTTCCATGCTAGGCAACAGCTTGTATATTATATATACAGACAAACTGTGTTCCTTCGATAATATATTCAATAGGGCCTTATGCGAGAAATTTACGGTTTATAAAAACGTCATGTCTCTTAACAGGGCTAAAAAATATTTCCCCATGGGCATGGCTGCAAGAACTTTTGGAACTTCGGTCTCTCTAATGCCCAGTACTTACTCAACCCTTTTTTAGTCTATATATAAAGACTTAAATGGTTAAAATATGGTTTCAGATATTTATTAAGTTGGGCTATAATTCCGGAAGTTGACATTTTTGACCCATTCTTAGCATCTATACACTCATGGTCAAGATCACGAGATAGAGATTTTAAAATTTTCTAAAGTTCAACGTGTCTAAACATAATTTAATTTCGAAATTAAATTTAATAATTGATTACGTCAACCTTGTATGAACTGTAAAGATTTTCTCATTTGAAGCTGTTCGAATAGAGAACAACGTCTCCTTTAGTTATTGTTAATAATCGTGGTTTAATCGACGAGGGTCAATCCTAAACTAATTTTATTTTGTTTTCATGTATACAAGACTAGTCCAAATAACATTCTCATGATTATATATTTCATTTCAGAAAACAAGTTTATGAACTGAAGGTGGAACCGCCGAAGTCTGATTTTATGTAGGCGTTTATCAAGCCGTTTATTACATCACGACACAAACCAATACAGGACAAACAATTGGAAACAACAAATTTCATAAACTAGACATTCTGGAAGCCCCGTAGTCTGATTTGACTGTACGGAACTGGCTGGCTTGTAGCCTAATATATCCAGGGGCAATGGGTTATTGTGTTACACTCATGAAATTTATCGGATGTCCAAATTTTTTGAAGGGGCAATCCATTTTTGTCGATGTCGTATCTGGTGTAGGCCCAATAAACATATTAACGCTTTTTTATGTCTACTTACTTTTATTCCTGGTTAGATTGAAGGGAACCCTACTGAACTTCAACGAAGCCCAGATTATTTCTTTCTTCCACTTTGTGGGGTTCTATAGGCAGTGGTTAGTAGAGCGTTGATTCTTTACGTCATGATGTCATTTGCTTGGATACGTTGAAAATGTCGGACGTGAGTTCAAATCTCGATTATTTCTATTGACTATGGTGTGAGAAAGTGCGATGACCTTGACTAAGTCATCTTCACTCATACTTCCTGTCCACCTAGCTGTAAATGGGTATGGAAAGATCAATGCCAAGAGGTTTGGCTAAGGACCAGCTGGTAGAAAGGATCCATGTCACGGCGGACTTGTGAACCTAAGTTGTTTTTCATCTCATTGAAATTTATGTTAAGACGCTTTGAAGGGAGATAACTACAATTAAGCATAATCAACTTTCAAATCTCAAACGATTTTTCAACATGTCAAATTATTCATGTATATTCTTTCGATTTTTCGAGCTCAAAATTATATTTGAGGCTTAAATATTTTTTTTAAAATTCGACTAACTTTTTCCATCACCAAAACGGATGTGGATTTAGGCTACATCCAATCAAATTGAATAGCCACTGTGGACTCGGACAATAACAAAGCTCATCGTATCCAAACCACACCCTCATTCGTCATACATCCTCTAGCCCGAAATGATACAAGTGATTTGTTGGTTGATAGATGACAAGTAGGCCTAGGCCCTAAAGAGAAATAACGTATTCATAGCTAAATATTGTCCTTCCAAAATAGCCCCACAATCTTTCTTGGTAATCTCAGCCAATCCATGAGCTAAATGATAGAGGCTAATACAGTTGAGTATTAAGGAGGGGTGGGGGCTGAGGTTACCATGCCGCCACACGTGATTAGTTTCTATACATAACTCTATGTGGTTTGTGAAAGAAAATCGATAACAAGACACGCTGTTTAATTAAGGCACACATAATGTGGTCGTATATTGTCGTCACCCCTGTCCGTCCGTCGGTCCGTCCGTCCACAATTGCTTGTGAACGCAATAGAGGCTACAGTTTTTGTCGGATTTGAATGAAGCTTGCTGTGATCATTTATATTGATGAGATCTCGGACAAGTTCGAAATGGGCAATTTTTCGATGAACGGTTTTTGAGTTATTGCACTTGACTTAGTAAAACGCGTCAAAATTGGCTTGTGAACGCGATAACAGTTTTCATCGGATTTAAATGAAACTTTCTGTGATCATTAATATGGTGGGATCTTGGACAAGTTCGAAATTGGCCATTTTTCGATGAACGGTTTTTCAGTTATTGCACTTGACTTAGCCAAAACGCGTCAAAATTGGCTTGTGAACGCGATAGAGACTACAGTTTTCATCGGATTTAAATGAAACTTTCTGTGATCATTAATATTGATGAGATCTCGGATAGGTTCGAAATTGGGGATTTTTTTATGTTTAAATTTTATCTACAAAATGACTAATTATCAGGTCAAGAGTAAAGGTTTGGTTTGTGTTCTAGATAGCTTTAATCTTGGTGATTAACCCTGACCTGTAGTGAGTTGATTTTGCCATACTGAACTCTTTTAATAGTCAGTAAGATATCCTTTAACCTCCATTAAGATCAGTTAAAATTTGAAAGTCAACCAAGAAGGTTTATTTTTTTTCCCACCCACCCTTTTCCCTTTATAAATATCATTGTTACTTTCTGATTGAGGAGAATTATGAATGTTAAACTTAAGACTTATCGTAATGTTAGAATTATAGAATGATTCTTATAGACTGTCCAGTTTGTCCAAAAATATATGTTTCTAAACATGTTACATCCTTTATATTATACGTTTTTGTAGTTTTTACAGTATATTTTCTTGTATTATACGTTTGTGTTTGTATTGTGTTGATTATATGTATTTTGTCTGTGATATAAATATTTGAACATAAGCCAAAACAATAAAATATTAAAATACGTGTTCTGTTTTACTCTCACACACCTGATAATTAACGGTTTTTGAGTTATTGCACTTGACTTAACCAAAACGCCGCAAAATTGGCTTGTGAACGCGATAGAGACTACAGTTTTCATCAGATTTGAATGGAACTTACTGTGATCATTTATATTGATGAGATCTTGGACAAGTTCGAAATTGGCAATTTTTCGATGAATGTTTTTCGAGTTATTGCACTTGACTTAGCCAAAACGTGTCAAATTGCGTCGAAATAGACTTGTGAACACGATAGAGACAACAGTTTTCATCTGCTTGGAATGAAATTTGGTGTGATCATTGAAGTTGATGTCATCTTGGTCAAGTTCGAAATTGACATTTCGATATACTGTTTTTGAGTTATTGCACTTGACTTAGTCAAAACGCGGCTTGTGATTGCGATAGACAATACAGTTTTCATCTGATTTTAATGAAATTTCTAGTGAACATTTATATTGACGAGAACTTGGATTAGACCTCAATAATCTTAGAGTTTTTGCCTGTGTTGAAACAGAAATTATATTTTAAAGTGGGCGTATCTTGCTAGGCAACCACTTGTTTAATTTGGCGACACTTACGCTGAACCTTCGATGGTCAACTTACCAACACCACCGATTGGTCACCAATCTAATCATTGATTTAAATTCCCCTTCAAGTTCTTGGGCAATCTGTTGTATGTCTGTTATTGAGATCTTGTCACAATGTTCATCAACATCGACTAAATAAACTCCATTTTTAAATCTTTTGAGCTGTCAAAAGGAATTTCTGGGTGATATTGACAATTTCGACTGATTTACCACTAAAATTGAATCTGAACTGTTATGGTATTGACCCAGATTATTGTAGAACTTTAGAGATTATCTTTCCAGAAGTTACTCAAGGCTTCTTAACTAATATTATGATGCAATATGACATGTTAAGACAGTTTGCAACAATGTATCACTTCTTGATTGTTAAAGCGGCTTCTTGATTGTTCTAGAAATATAGGTTTTGATATAAATAGGCTAGTAGCTAAGGTTTAGCGGAGATTCAATTAAAGTGCTTACTTACTGCATGTATGATTCGTGTATTATACCTTGTGCTTAATATGTTGTGTATTAATTATTGGATTAAATAAATCTACAGTTACTGTTTGATCTGTGTGTCTCTATTCTACGAGTTTCGAGAAAGAAATACAACAGTAACGATGGTTTAGAACAGTTTTTCTCAACATTGTTTTTATGAGATGCTCCCCTTTGTGAAGTGTGTCGTAACCCCCCCCCCCCCCCAATTTTGGCGATTTAGTGACCGCTGAGGACAAGCTCCGAAGCCACTGGAGGAAGGTCTAGGAAGCGTTCTCCCCCCAGGGAAATTTTGAAAATTAGGATCAATTTCCGTTCATCATCTCCAACTCCAGGCAGCCATCTCCTTACATGAGGACGCCCCCTTATCTCGGATTTGTTTGAAACACAATATAAAAGCACAAATACAAGATTTCAAACAAAGCTCCTTGGTGATCAATCAACAACTGGACGTTTATCTCTCTCGATGCTTATAGTTTGAAGTATATTCACCAATTTTCAGTCAGCCCCCAATTCCCACCTCCTTTCAATCCTCCCGCTCCGAGACTTTTCAAATCCCCCCTGGGGGTCTTTATGGACCCCTATTGAGAAGCACTGGACTAGAATAATTTTCAATATAGCATAGAATACGATGAGCTTAGACGGCTATTGAATTGTAAATCCACATCCGTTTGGTGATTGGAAAGTTAATTAAAAATTACAATTTCTATGACAATGTCTTGAAATATTTTATTGGGATTCGGAAAATCGAAAGAATAAACGTTAGTTAACGTGAAGAAAAGTCGTTTGAAACTTGAAAGTCGATTATGCTTAATTGTAGTTATCTCCCTTGAAATCAGGAACTTCAATGAAAAGTCGTAGACAAAAATAAGGTTTCGTTGAAATTCAATAGGTAAAAAAAAATCTCTTATTATGCTTCAAATATGTTCCAACAAAATCGTCCAGATCCACGTTATTATGTTTACACACCAGATACGACATACACAAAAATTGATTGCCCCTTGAAAAAAAATTTGGACAACCGATAAATTTCATTACTGTAACACAATACCCTGTTGCCTCTGGATATATCAGGCTACTTGCCGGCCAATTCCGTACAGTCAAATCAGACTACGGGGCTTCCAGTATGTCTAGTTTATGAAAATTTGTTGTTTCCAATCGTTTGTCCTGTATTGGTTTGTGTCGTGATGTAATAAACGGCTTGATAAACGTCTACATAAAATCAGACTTCGGCGGTTCCACCTTCAGTTCATAAACTTGTTTTCTGAAATGAAATATATAATCATGAGAATATTATTTGGACTAGTCTTGTTTACATGAAAACAAAATAAAGTTAGTTTAGGATTGACCCTCGTCGATTAAACCACGATTATTAAGAATAACTAAAGGAGACGTTGTTCTCTATTCGAACAGCTTCAAATGAGAAAATCTTTACAGTTCATACAAGGTTGACGTCTATGTTTTAGCCCTGTTAAGAGATATGACGTTTTTATAAACCGTAAATGCATTCTCGCATAATGCCCTATTTGATATATTATCGAAGGAGCATAATTTGTCTTTATAATATAATATAAAATGGAATGTATTGACATTAGTAAACTATAAAATTATAATATATTTGAACCATAGAGTTATATTCAATGTTTTGAGCCCAATACTGAACATATTCACACAATTATCTCAAAAAGCAGTGTTTAACGCACGGCTCGTCTACAATTCAATTCAACTATACTACCTAACTTTAAGTTATTTTCAGGTGTTTAAAAGACATTTAATGAACTTACTTTTTTCCTAATATTTTACAGTCGTAAATCGTATCTGGAAGTCGAACCTTAGCTGTTTCCGGTAGAAACACGAAGGTTAATAGCAGAGCAATGAATGAAAATGCTGCATAAATGATAAATGGTGCTGCTTCTTTAAATTCTCCAGCTACATTTTGACTCTAAAAAAAAGAAATAATTCTCTTTTCCAATTTGTGTAATTTGGCTTTGTTTTGTCAATTTAAACCCGATATTTTCTCTCTGGGCGCGTCTTATTACTCTAGCAAGCAATTGTCATTAAAGAGGTTTATTTTGTTGGTTTTCGTTTACAGCTGCCCAATAATGAATATAGATTTGTCTCCAGCGATATCTATGGTAAAACCTGGTATGATATTTTTTTTGTTCTGCAAATAGAAGGCAATGCTTACTATTAATCCAAAATACGGAGCTATAACAGAGGCTAATCTAGCCATACACGAACTCGTGCCGGTACCAAAATTACGGAGTTCTGTTGGGTAGAATTCACCAGCCCATAACCACATTAGGCTGAAGGCAACATTTGCTCCAAACAATCCGACCAAGGTGAAAAGAGTCATCAACCATTGCTGATCTACAAATCAAGTGAGTGGTGAGTGAATGGGTGTGTGTTAGGTCAAAACTTCTCTATACCAAGGCTCTGATTGCCATTTGGACAGATTTTATGTCCGTGTGATAGTCAGAAAATCCAAGGCACATACGTTGGGGATTTCCGCACGTTTTTGGGTGTAGGGAATCCACCAAACCTCGATATATTTGGAAAGATGGTGTTTCTGTAGTTCAATCATACCATCATTATTCCCCTATACCACTCATGTCACGCTTGCAGTTGCGTCAAAGTTTTTTTTCCAACTATTTCAATCGTTCAGTCGCCATCTCAAGTTAAGCGTGCATCCAAAATAAACGACGTTACAGTATCACGAAAGTACAAGATGGAGGTTCGGTCGTTTATATCACGTGACCCTGTTACGTCAATTGTGAGTGAGTTATTGAGTTAGAAAAAAGAAAGAAAGAAACAAACAACTATATTTTACAAGGATAACAACTTAGGTTCACAAGTCCGCCGTGACAGGCACTCTTTCTACCAGCTGGTCCTTAGCCAAACCTCCTGGAATTCATCTTTCCCGGATTATCCGGACCTATACAGCTAGTGGACAGGAATTATGAGTGAAGATGACTTATTCATGGTCATTGGACTTTCACAAACCGATCGAGATTAGAACTCACATCTGACATTTTCAAAGTATCCAAGAAAATGACGTCTAAACGTTAAGTACCAACGCTCTAACCACTGTGCTATAGAGCTTGGTGAGTCAGAATCTCACTATGAAGATGAATCATTCAAGGTCATCGGATTTCACACACCGATCGAGATTAGAACTCATGTCCGACATTTTCAACGTATCCAGGCAAATGACGTCTTAACCGCCGTGCTATAGAACTCAGTGAGTCGGTAAATCTTACTATGGTACACTCGAAACTGACACTTACCTGAGGGTACATACATGAGGATAAAAATAACAGCTGTAAGACATATTCCACTGGTTAACATGGATGCGAAGGTTAGAATTCTCCGTCCAACCTTATCGCCTATAGCTAACACACACAAATAGCTGATCCCTTCAAATATTCCCATTAAAAACAGGTTTAGGAAGACATTTCCCACAAGAGTGTCAAGGTTTAACATAATACCAAAATATATAATACTGACAGTAAACCTGGAAGAAATGAAATGAAATGAATGGAGTTTTACGTCCTACTTTTCTGCACCTTATGAGCTTATAAAGACGGGAAATCTGTAATGAAAATCTATACCATCTATATTTGTTCGAAAGAAGAGAAAATACTCATGAGTAAGAATATTGACTATTGACCGCGCTCTGTAACACGTTATTTAGATACATGTACAGTTTAGTGAACACAGGTCAAATAGTATGGAGGGGGGTCGTTGGTAGGAGAGAATATGGCCTAATGATCCAATAAAGGGAAAGAACTGAGATAATCAATGAAATGTCTTCTTATAGTGTAATCATAATCCTTAAGCGACATTTTGGGAGGAACTTTATCTGAACACAGGAAAAAAAAATGGATGGAGCGTTTAGCAACCCTGATGGCTTGACTCACCAGTTGAAATACATAGTCAATGTCCTGACGAGTAAAACAGGGGAGGTAAACATCTTCCAGAATCTAATTTTAGTAACAGTATCTGGTGGTACAGTGGTGACTTCTGTCATATCTTGATGGAGCTTCACCTTGTTACATTCGGCCATTCTTTCAATGATAACTTTGGCTCTTTCTGGTTTTCCTCTGGTTAACAACCATCGAGGACTCTCTGGTACTATACTGAGTGTATTGAAATAAAATAACATTATTAGCTCTGTCGACTGTCTGAGAGAATATGATATGTCAAAAGGTGTTTTATCCGGTTACCATAAGCTTTTTTATCCAGAAAGTTCTGTCAGCAAGGATACCAGGCAACCATGCAGAATTATCATAAAATTCCATTTACACGATATTTTGCGTAGAAATAAATATGTTCGTTTCATAAGATCATTGACACTCACCATACAAAAGTTAAAAGAACCGTCGTGAAGATAGCGACACCGAGGTGCAGATATCTCCATGTTCGAATCAGGTAACCTAGCAACGCTATGACAAACATTCCAAGAATCCAGGTAAAGTTGGATATAACTCCGGTATAAATTCGTTTTGAAGGTCCAACTATTTCCAAACCTATAAAAAAGACAGTCAGCAAGAGACAATTTATTTCATTATTTTTGCCAGGACAGCGGCATTAACTGTAGAAGGGTCCTCAGTTTATTGTCCCATCCGAATGACTAGTCGCTCTTTCAATGACAGTCCCTCAGACCTTTGCCGTGATTGAACCCTGGACCATCATGGTTAGAGAGCAGGCATCTAATTAGCTTACCGAACACGGTTCCCCTAAACATGTCAAGGCGTCTGGTACTCCTTAACATACCATAGACAACCAAAATCATGAACTTTAGCTATTGCAGCTATCCAGAAAGTAATTGATAGATAAATAATATGTTTGAGGTTTTTTTTAAGAGATGGTAAAGTGGTTTTCTAATTTTGTTATGTGTATCGGGGACACCGATAGTATCAATTTGCATCATTCCAATTTTTAAAACAGAGGAGTGATTCCTGTAATTCCAATAAGTGTTTGATGACGTCACAAATTGCGAAGGACTCTATCTTATAAATCGTAATACATTGTATTAGTGACGTCATCAATTAGTTTGAGTGGAGTTAGAGGAACCTCCGATGTCTGATTGAAAATAAAATTGATCCTATCAATGAACCCAATGCACATATAAATTTTAGAAATTTTATCATGCCTATTAATAGGATACTAGAATCGTTGACTTTACCCACCCACATTATAAACAGATAGAGCCTGGTTTGCGACACCAAATCCCAGAAAAAATCTAACAACCACCACAAACATATACGTCGGAGACCATACCAGCAAGTAGGCTGAGATACAACATACAAAGTTTCCAAAACATATCATTGGTTTCCGGCCAACGCTGAAAAAAAGCCCCAAAAAGAATTAGGAACTAATTTCAAGTTACGAAAAAGAGTTTTGGAAATCATGAGTTTTGGAAATGGGGGTTCATTGCTTCAGTTAGGAAAGTACGAAACTTTTACGAATATTTTGAAATGTAGCGTAACGTCGAGTTTCTAAGAATCGTTTGGTGGGTTAGGACGCATATAATAATCGATAGGGGTTGGGGTGGGGCGTGTGGGATGCCATCTCCTCACTTCTCTGGTAGCCTCATATCCCACAGAACCGCCAAAAGAAGGGTTACTTCATCTTCATCAATTTTTCAAATAAATTTAGTTCACTTACTAATCAGCAATATTACCAATACCATATCCAAACAGTAACCCTAGAAACAATGTCATGACAGCTGTACTCTTCAGTAATGCATCGTCACAAACCAGACCAAACTACAATTAATACATTCTACATTATCAACAACAACAAACCTGCGGGCGATTTTAACCGTCTATGATCCTCCTTCTTTCTTCTTTACAATAAAATAAGTGGAAATTTGACTCGTTAACTGGTGTTTTCCATTAGGAAATTGTAAACACGAGGTAAACCGTGTTCGGGTGTACAACTGGGATATACAACATGGCTTCCACTGTGAAAATAGTTTTGTTTCGCTCATGATGATGGTTTTTACGATATTTTGTTTCCTGTATGAATTAAAATATTTTCGAATAAAATGAAATTAATGGCATAGAACCTTCAATGTTAATTTACCTTAAATATAGGCTGAAGAATCATTAAAATAAATACTATAGAGTTTCAGAGATAATAAAAGCGAAAGTAGGGTTACACTTGACTAAGCTCGCATGAATTCTGTTTTTTTGTATAATGTATTTTTTATCATTGCAGGAAATTTATAATTACTTTAAAATGATACAAATCTGATATTCCAACCCTATGCACAACGAGATCTCACATTTAAATAAAAAAAATATCAAAACGTCGACTTATCCTAATTTGGCAGCCACCTTGTTTACGTCATAAGCGTCACACTTCGAGATCTCGAGATAATTTTAGCGACCCGAGTTTACCAATAGAAAACACTTCCGAGCATAATATTGAAGTAAACGAATGAAAATTACCACATCGGATTTCCCAGGGGTAACAAATGCAGCAAAAGACGCAATACTACTGACCTCATTTAAGTTTGATAATGTCATAGGAAAATTCATTAAAAAAATTTCAAACTAAGCTTTGATGTTGTAATGTGTAGACCTATGCCTATCTCAAATAAACGAAATTCAAAATAGATACCTCTGTTACAAAAGTATTTGTAAAAGTTGATGTATCATATACCCATGAAGAACACTTATATTCCAATGACGTCATATTACCATGTTCATCGACAGATTGATTACGTAAAAGACATTTTGAATCGTAAGGAATTGATTGGTTGATGAGATCTCTATGGTGATCATTTTGTGGGTAAAAGGTGTCGTTTTCCAAACCTGGTATTGCACATCTGAAAACGGTAATAACAAAAAATAGGATGATTCACTCGATTGCAACTTGTCCTAAACATCTGCATCTATTTCAGCCTCTGATAGCTTTTTTGACAGTTATCATCTAGGCCCTTTTTAAATGGGAATTCTTCCAGAATATTGAATTACAGTGATGGCTAGCTTAACTTATTTTGTGAATAACCCTCGATCCTGTGACCCCGAGGCCATAATTTTGACTGGGGTAGTATATCATGTATAAGCACTGTTTCGGGTGTAAGAAGGGCATGCTGGCCTATTTCCGAAACTGCCATAAATATTGAAACTCCGGTAGCCTCTACGGAATTACACATAACAAAATACAATATAATAGTATACTGTTCTTAGATTTTATTGCCGTTTTCACTGGCCCATTTTATTATTTTGATTTTATTGTGCATATCTGCCTCATTTCACCTGACGAAAATGTACCCAAATGAAATGAATGGAGTTTTACGTCCTACTCTGAAAAGTTCTGTACCGAGATATACTGTCATAAAGGGTTTGCGAGTCTGGACGTCGCTTAAGGTTAAATTATTTACCTGTGATCAGGAGTACTAAGAGTAAAGGTAGAGATTAACAGCACCAGTCCAGAGATAAACGGTTGGTAACATAATATAGCGAAAATCTTCTTCTGATAGAATCCAAATTCTCCTATAGTCTGCAACACATCGTCATACAGCATCGTCCCAGTAGGCTACCCTAAAAAACAACAGTCCTCACAGCAATAGTTTAATAAAAGAATATCTTCAATGATAAAGGACACGATATAGTTTTGTGTGCTACTCACAAACTGTTGTAAAGAAATTGCAACCTAACCCAGGCCCAAATCCAAATTATTTACTGTCGATATGCTCCATTGCCGACACCAATCAATCTAGGTCTGGTCCACAAAAAGAAGACATTAGGATGAAACATAATAGGCCTACTGAAATGATATTGATTTATCTGTTTGTCCCTGATTTGAGCTTATGAAGATAATGTGCATTATGAAAAGATGATTTTTGTTTTGAATTTTGTTTTTGTTTTGGTTTTTTTTTTTTGGGGGGGGGGGGTCAACAGTCGCGGAAGCATTCTGACAACAGCTACTTAGACAATTCGATTAGTAAATATATATAAAGAAAAAGCTACATGCAATCATATGACTTGTGTAGTGTGGGTGAAGGGTAGGTGCAGTATTCGATGTAGTAGGGGTGAAGGGTGGAGTGAATTGTGCGATGTAGTGTGGGTGAAGGGTGGAGTGAATTGTGCGATGTAGTGTGGGTGAAGGGTGGGGTGCAATGTGCGATGTTATGTTGGTGAAAGATGCAGTGTGCGATGTAGTGTGGGTGGGGTGTAGGGAAAACCTTTGTCACGAGTCACATGCTGGGTCAGATTGGCAAGGATAAAATCTCTCTCGGGGTTAAAATTCTTTCCTCCGCAATCCGGATCATGCGCAGTACGAATCCGAATAGGAGTATACATATTTTTTTATCTGTATTAGGCAACTATTAGGCAAGGTAAATTGTTGAAACGTTGTGTGTAATAAAACTAAGGAGTAGTATACCATAACAATTTGTTCCGTTATTTATTATTTTTTACTTTGTCATTCATAGTTTAAGTATCTGACCAGATTATATATTCTCTGATGAACGTATGTTTATATATGATAGGACACGTATTAGTGATATCGTTTATGTCAGTGCCCATGTCTAACTGTAACATAAATATAACGGAAAATGGATTAAAATACTTGTTCAATATTTATCTATGGTTCTTGAAAAGGGTTAATCACTACAGTACACATAGGCTACTTTTACTTGACATATTCATGGATATTAAAGGGGGTTTATATGATATAATAAGCTTTAACCAATCTTCTACATAATCAAAACTTGCAGTGAGTTCAGTTGCCTGCATTTTCACAAAACGTTTTGTCATGAGTAACTGTAAATAAGCTTGCCCTTCAATAAACCATAAAGAAACCCAAGGACTAATATTACAAGCTTCTTTCTGTCTCTAAACACAAATAAAATTTTTGTTCTCAAGAAAGGTCAATATGAGTGTATATTCATAAGGGAACTTACTTGCCTGGTGTCATAAAGTAACATAATCTCTTAAAGTCTTGAAAACTCGCAAAACTACGTCATTTTTAAAAAACGCGTAATCAATTCATTAAGCGTTTTTCAATAATCAAATGCATCTTAATGGATAATTACTTAGTTTTTTGCTTGTTTAATTTTTTATGTTATTTATGGTAGCAGGTATATTTACTGATGAATAGAGCTCTTACTGACCAAATTTAAATTTTCAAATTTATGTTCATTTTAAGACCTATATCCCTTTAACCACCGGTAACGGATTACTAGAATTATTTATAAATCATTTAAGTTGATTAACAACAAACTATTCGTTAATATACAAGTAAAGAACTAGTTGGATGTTATTATTTTTTATCCGTAGAGTAGAGTCAGGTGTCGCCAGCTGATCATCATAATTATCAAATTTTTGCGCCCGATTGCGTCAAGCTTTAGACGAATTGTTATCGGTTCATGGAAACGTTTGCTGATTATCTAACCTTGATATATATTTAATATCGAGTCCAAATGTAACAATATAGGTTCCTTAAAGGGATACTCCGTCTTGGCATGAACAAAAAATTTAGTTCTCAAGAATGGTCAATATGAATATAATTATATTCATCAGTGAACTTACCTGGTGTCATAAAGTAACAGAATCCTTAAATCTGGAAAACTCACAAACTAAGTCATTTTTGAAAAATGCTTAATTAATTTATTAAGCGTTTTTCAATATTCAAATTCATCTTTATAGATAATTACCTAGTTAATTGGATATTTTTAAAAATTTTTAATGATATTTATGACACCAGGTATATCGACTGTTGAATACAGCTCTTATTGGCCAAGTTTTAAAATTTCAAATTTTAAGTTCATTCTAAGACCTATTATAAGTTTAACTGCTTCACTGTGTGAGTATGTTACCTTGTCATATACCAGGGCAATATAGCCTGGTTATTGTTTAATGAGTGTCTTTACAGATTGTACATGTTCTGTATGTATGTTAATGATCGAACTATATGTAGCGCATATTTATATTGCCACAATATTATGACATACTTATCTGACGGCCGGGGTTCTAATATGACGAAGATTGCTCATATTATGACATACTTATCTGACGGCCGGGGTTCTAATATGACGAAGATTGCTCATATGGTATTGGTCGAAAGCGCAAGCGTACATTTTAAAGCTTTTCGATTGTCGGCACAATTGTGAAAGAAACCTACAGTATTCTTTACTGAAGATAGGTTCATCTCTATCAAGGATGCTGTTTATTTTAAAAGATAAAACGGTGTGCCACAATCTGGGTACGTCAAACATCTCTCGATAAATTGAAGGAAATTATACAGCATTGCATCACTACGCAGGCATTATTCACTGCATATCGATGTCCATAGGCAGAAATACTCCATTTCATTCAGCCATGTGAACTTTTTATACCTCATCTTCCTATATATTATAATATACTTATTACGCCTATATCTGTATGAGTCTGTTACTCACGATTCTAAAATGCGAGATATAAGCGAGGAAAAGGGCGTGAAAGAGTGGAAAATATTCATCCGGGCTTTCGTCTCTCCATGCTTTCCTTCCTTACAACCCCTGGCTTCTCGGCTTTGTTCCCACTTTCTGTGAAATAATGGCTTCCATTGTCCATCGTGACCAAACCACACCACAGTATTGACAATACTGTAATCTCAAAGTCGTTGTAATATTACCGTATTCTATTAACTAAATATTGTCCAATCCAAATAGACCCTTTATAATAATTAGTGCTGGGTCCTGAGTCTCCCCCTCCCCCGGGAAATTTAAACTAGAATCCTTGAGAAACGTATTTCTACGAATCAGAGGCAACAAAACTTTGGTTCGACCAACAACAAAAAACCTTGTAATTTGTCACATGAAGGATGAGCTTATTTTACCTCTATTACACCTAGGTGACAAAGTTTTAAATTCGAAATCAAAAAGTGAATTATGTCGTATGACAGCCACTTTAAATATGGGTTAATAAAACAATATATCGGGATACAAAGGCCATGGCCCTTGGTAGTTAGACAATATATGAAACACACATCTACACTTGACTGATAGAGCCAAGCACACTTGATAAATAAATTATAACCGAAATAATCCAAGATAACATTAAAATGAACATTTCTTATTTTTAAATTATGAACAGATTGGTACAGAGTGATATAGTAGCAGAGACTGTCCTTTCTGTTTATTATTTAGACATATTTAGCATAATTTTAGTCAAGGGTAATAACTCTTGAGCAGCCTACCGACATGCTTCAAATTCAAGCGTCCTTCAATTCACCACCAGGCCGCTTTCTGGTTGACGTAACCAAGTTCTAGATATTCTAGAACTCGTCGTATAGATTTAAGACCATAGACACCTCAAGAAGGGTGTGTTCGCTTAATAATCCAATAATATATTCAAATGCCTCAGTCTTTAATATCGGTTATCGAACGTATGTACATATACGCGCAGTTTGATGCAGCAAGGCCATATGTCAGTTGGATGTCGTTTCACGTACTATATATTTAGGGAGTGAAAGTAATAATTTTCAACAAAAAAGTATTGGCCAAGGTCATCAGTCCACAAAGCTAAGAAATGTATATATCTTTAAGTGAAAAGTAATATGAAAAATCACTCATAAGTTATAATGAAATACAAAATATTTCAAGAAATCTTTGAACTGTAAAACAATATTCAATTAGTAATCTAAACTAAATGAAAAATGGACTACAGCGTCCGAACTGGATCAAGATTCATGTGAATCTAGCTAGTTTATAAATACACATGTTTGTATCATAACAATCGAAAAAAAAATTATTAGAAAAATAGTTAACGTACCTTACAGCTGATATGCGATACGATAAATAGTTAGGCAGACTTGAATAATGTGATAAAACCCCCTGAACATCTTCGTTATTATTAAAGCTACCATGCATTGACAAAAGCAAGGTGCTTTGGGGCATTATTCCCATTTCGCCCTCTTCCTAGATCACCCATTTCACGATTTGCCACTTCGCCGTTCATTCTGGCAAATTCGCACTTTTCGTCTAAGCCCCTTATCCATTTCGCCCCTTACTCACCCCCACCATTTCTTTAAAAAAAATATGCCACATCAATTATGCGGATGAGACGCTAAACCAAGGTTCAGTGTGCATTTGTTAGCGCTCATTAAAAGATGCAGTGAGACTTCGATGGAAAAAATCTGAATTTGGCCACAGTTACCTCGGCAATATTTCCCTAGATCATTTCTCACCAGAGAAAATTATCTATATATATTAAGATAACCATTGTTATTCTCAATTATGATACAAAATAAATCTAGATATTGACAACTATGCTTTAACAAAGATTAAAGGGGTTAACATAAAACCAATGTATGCATGACGTACGTTTATATGCGCATTAAATTATAAATGTAAGACAGAAAAATTCTGCATAAGCATAAGAAACATGAGCACAAAACCGAGAATGAAGTAGTATCGGTGGGGCATATTATAAGCCCATATTGATATTTGATTAGTGCGCATCTTATGACTTCATTTACCTACTTTCTTTTTACTTATTCAATATTCTTTAATCGTAGGAGGTCTTCGTCACACATGACTCTCAGCACACAAAACATAATAATAATAATAATTATAGGTTAGTAATGGCCGGAAATATCCTTACTCAATAGTATTTACAAATTTGAACTGAAACAGAACAGCCAATGAAAAATCCTGGTACAAAGGCCATTCCACATATCAAACACACATTTCTTTTAAACCTTCTTATGTGTCTATATTGAATCCATAATAAAAAAAATAATTTATCAGCGGTTGACGAAACAGCCATATTGTTCTACTTTCTATTTAAGAGGACTTGATAAGCTAGTCTAATACGTCTCAGAATGCACCAATTGTTCGCGTCACATGTCGCAGGGAATGGAAGCCAAGTGATTGGTTAAAACTGAGTTAGGTCAAAGGTCGTTCAAACAGTTCGTATTGAAGGGCAGTGTTAGACCTAACTGTAGTGGTCACATACAAAGCAAATAGCTAATAAGAACATTCGAAACGAAACTAATAAAATACGAACGAAAGTTAGGTTTATATTTTAATTTAGACTGTAAAAATGCTGTCATTCGCTTACTAATGTATATATTTGCAAAGTTTTTGAACATTTTCTTTCAGAATTTCTGAGATAATGAGAAATTTAATGGCGGAAGGTTATTTCTAAAAATAGTGGTTTTATTTAGTGACTGTCAAGCGGATGTTGATAAAATGTAGTGGTTTACTTTCATTTTGACAAGTTCCAAATTTTCATGGTCATGTTTTATTGAATTTTTGTTCAGAAAGCAAGCATTGGTCAGGCTTTCATGTGAGATATTGGAAAGTTTTCAACCAGATTTCTGGGAAAGTGATAGAAGGTTGAATTCGTGATTTAATATGAATATAGATGGCAAATGAATTGGCGGACCGAGTCCATATTTTGTGATGAATTGTACCTCGGTAATAAACTAATTATTATTATTAACCAAAAAAAACCAAAAACATAATGAGTAACTGACTAGAGAATCTTTGTCAACATCTTTGTTAAACATCTTTGATAAAATGTCATCAGCGCGACCATGATATTGGTCACTATACTATTCCAGTAACAAAGTTTCGCCTGCGTATCGCAATATGGGGAAATGTGTAAAAATTTACCAATTACAGTCAGTTCATTGAGAAAAACTTGTGATACACCAACTTTTATAAATCCGCTTATTTTTTTAGTTTTTTTTAGAGAATTTGAGTTATCGTCAATTATCGATACGTGACCTCGTGCCACAAATACAATGCGCATCATAGCATCTCATATCTACATCGATACACCTATATATCGTGCGAAAACAGTTGTTTTTTTCAAATGCTTAAAAGATGGAAACGTAATTCCCGAAATTGATTCCAATGTCTTTCAACATCTTCCTAAAGAATCGGTTGGAAGGTTTTTAATTTTGTACGGTCTTAGTAAGATGGATTCATATAAGCTTCCCTGATCCTGGGTTAAAATACCGCCCGTTCCTCTAAGTGATATGAAGGCGGAAATTTTGTATGGAAAAACTTACGTACAGGATGGACGTTAGCCATGGCTCCCCGGTGCTAGAAGTGTGCACGTTAAAAACCCATTTTCCACGTCTGATATCGCAAAAAAAGTCAATAGGTTTTTCTGAAAATACCTTACTGTACAGTGATGGCAGATTAATCCATGTCTTCCCGTGTGCAGAAAGCTAGTGACGTTAAATATTTTTTTAACATATAGTCTGACTCTATGCCGCTTCAATAAATATTATCAATGTTATTTTGAAAACACATTACTTAATAAATAACCTGAAGCCAAATTTAATTCCATTTCAATCCAGGACCCTAGGGGGGAATTGAAAAGTCTCGGTGGGAGAAGGGGAAATTGAAAGGAAGGGGGAATGGGGGGGTTGTTGCTTAGAAGGAAGGGGAAATTGGAGACTGAACAGTGGGAAGTATATTAAAAATGGAGTTTTTTGGGCGTTGTTGGTGATTTTAGTGACATGATCTCAATAACAGACATGCAACAGCCTGCACAAGTTCTTGCAGGGGAATTTAAATCAATGATTTGATTGTTGACCAATCGCGGGGGTTGGCAAGAGAAACTCCAAGTACCATTAGACTTCTACTCAGGCCTTTTAGACCCGAATGTGTCCCACGCTAAGAGGTTCTCTCAGTTGACCATCGTAGGCTCTACATAAGTGTCGCCAAATTAAAAAATAATGCGTCGAAACCAATTTCTGCCAAAATCTTAAAAGTGATAATGTTATTTATTATTGAATAAAAATGTATTATAAATTGTCATGAATTTTGTAAGATACAAAAACTTGTGCCTTAATTAAACAACGTGTCTTGTCATCGATTTTCTTAAATTAACCACATAGAGTTATATATAGAAACAAATCACGTGGGGCGGCATGGTAACCTAAGCCCCCACCCCTCCTTAATACTCAACTGTATTAGCCTCTATCATTTAGCTCATGGATTGGCTGAGATTTCCTAGAAAGATTGTGGGACTATTTTGAAAGGACAATATTTAGCTATGAGTACGTAATTTCTGTTTACTTGTCATAGGCCTATAGGCCTACCAACTAACAAACCACTTGTAGGCTATCATTTCGGGCTAGAGGATGTCCATGAGCTTTGTTTAATCTTTGTAATTGTCCGAGTTCAAAGAGGCTATTAAATTTGATTGGATGTAAATCCACATTCGTTTTGGTGATGGGAAAAGTTAATTTAAAAAAAATTATTTACTATTTACTATAACAATGTCTTCAAATATAATTTTGAGCTCGGAAAATCGAAAGAAAAAAACGTGAATAGGCTAACATGTTGAAAATTCGTTTCAGATTTGATGGTCGATTATGCTTAATTGTAGTTATCTCCCTTCAAAACAACAAGAAACAACTATATTTTACATATTTTAGAATTGTGAGTGAAGATGACTTATCAAGGTCATCGGACTTTCTCACACCAATCGAGATTAGAACTCAAGTCCGACATTTTCAACGTATCCAAGCAAATGACGCCATGACGGAACCAACGCTCTGACCACAGTACTATAATTAGAACCCCACAAAGTGGTAGACAGAAATAAATTTAGTCTCGGCTTCGTTGGGTTCCCTTCAATCTAGCCCGGAATAAAATTAAGAAGATGTAAAAAAAAATCTCTTATTATGTTTCAAAATATGTTCCAACAAAATCGTCCAGAACCACGCGTTAATATGTTTATAGGGCCTACACCAGATACGTCATGGCCTATAATGGATTGCCCATTCAAAAAATTTGGACAACCGATAAATTTCATTACTGTAACACGATACACTATTGCCTCTGGATATATCAGGCCACAAGCCAGTCTATTCCGTACAATCAAATCAAACTACGGGACTTCCAGAATGTCTAGTTTATGAAATTTGTTGTTTCCAATTGTTTGTCCTGTATTGGTTTGTGTCGAGGTGTAAAAAACGTCTTAAGGATAAACGCCTACATAAAGACAGACATGGGCTGTTCCACCTTCAGTTCATAAACTTGTTTTCTGAAATGAAATATATAATCATGAGAATATTATTTGGACTAGTCTTGTTAACATGAAAACAAAATAAAATTAGTTTAGGATTGACCCTCGTTGACCACGACCTTTAACAATAACGTTTTTCTCTATTCGAACAGCCTCAAATGAGAAATTCATACCAGTCATATCTATTTCTTAGCCCTGTTATGAGATATTTTTATACACCGTAAATGCATTTCTCGCATAATGCCCTATTTGATATATTATCGAAGGAGCACAGTTAAAATGGAATGTATAGGCATTAGTAAACGCATAAAGTTATAATATATTTGAACCATAGAGTTATATTCAATGTTTTGAACCCAATACTGAACATATTCACACAATTATCTCAAAAATCAGAGTTTAACGCCCGGCTCGTCTACAATTCAATTTGACTTATACTACCTAACTTTAAGTTATTTTCAGGTGTTTAAAAGACATTTAATGAACTTACTTTTTTCCTAATATTTTACAGTCGTAAATCGTATCTGGAAGTCGAACCTTAGCTGTTTCCGGTAGAAACACGAAGGTTAAAAACAGAGCAACAAATGAAAATGCTGCATAAATGATAAATGGTGCTGCTTCTTTAAAATCTCCAGATATATTCTGACTCTAAAAAAAAGAATTCTCTTTTCCAATTTGTGTAATTTGGCTTTGTTTTGTCAATTTAAACGCAACATTTTCTCTCTGGGCGTGTCTTATTACTCTTGCAAGCAATTGCCATCGGAGAGGTTTAATTTGCTTGTTTTCGTTTCGACCATTTGACACTGGTGTCAAAATTTACAGCTGCCCAATAAAGAATACAGATTTGTCTCCGGCTACCAGTTGGGATGGTTTTTTTCTGCATAGAGAAGGCAATACTTACTATTAATCCAAAATACGGAGCTATAACAGAGGCTACTCTAGCCATACAAGAACTCGTGCCGGTACCAAAATTACGGAGTTCTGTTGGGTAGAATTCACCAGTCCATAACCACATTAGAGTGAAGGCAATATTTGCTCCAAACAATCCGACCAAGGTGAAAAGAGTCATCAACCATTGCTGATCTACAAAACAAGTGAGTGGTGAGTGAATGGGTGTGTGTTAGGTCAAAACTTCTTGACTCTATACCAAGGCTCTGATAGCCATTTGGACAGATATGGCCGTGTGAGAGTCAGAAAATCACATTCATTGGGAATTTCCGCATATTCGCGAGTGCGGGTTTTTTAAACGTATTTACATATCTCGAATCGACAAAACTTCGATTTATTTGAATAGATGGAGTTTCTGTAGTTCAATCATACCATCATTATTCCCCTATACCACTCATGTCACGCTTGCGATTGCGTCAAAGTTTTGAAAGGATTTCAATCGTTCAGTCGCCATCTCAAATTGCGTGTGCATCCCAGTAATCGACCTTAAAGGGTCACGTGATATACACAAACGAAAGTACAAGATGTTCGGTTGTTTATATCACTTGACCATGTATCGTCAATTTTAAGTGAATGAGTGAGTTTTTGAGTTAGTCGGTGAGTTAGTAAATCTTACTATGGTACACTCGAATCTGACACCAACCTGAGGGTACATACATGAGGATGAAAATAACAGCTGTAAGACATATTCCACTGATTAACATGGATGCGCAGGTTAGAATTCTCCGCCCAACCTTATCGCCTATACTTAACACACACACAGAGCTGATTCCTTCAAATATTCCCATTAAAAACAGGTTTAGGAAGATATTTCCTGCCAGAGTGTCCATGTTTAACATAATACCATAATATATTATACTGACAGTAAACCTGGAATAAATAAAATGAAATGAATGAGTTTTACGTCCTAATTTTCTGCATCTTATGAGCTTATGAATATGGGAAATCTGTACTAAAAATAATAAAAATATTGGAATAATAATAATATACCATCTATATTTGTTCGAAAGAAGAGAAAAAACTCATGGAAAAGAATATTGACTATTGACCGCGCTCTGTAACACATTATGTAGATAACGTTTAGCGAACACTGACAAATAGTATAAATGAGGATCGTTGGCACAAGTGAATATTGCCTATTGATCCAATAAAGGGAAAGAACTTAGATAATCAATGAAATGTTTGCTTATCTTTGAAGAATCGCCTTAAGCAACATTTGGGAAAATATATCTGAACATAGAAAAGAATTTTATAAGAACATGGATGGAGCGTTTAGCAACCCTGACGGCTTGACTCACCAGTTGAAATACATAATTAATGTCCTGACGAGTAAAACAGGGGAGGTAAACATCTTCCAGAATCTAATTTTAGTAACATTATCATTTGGTACAGTGGTGACGTCTGTCATATCTACATGCAGCTTCACCTTGTTACATTCGGCCATTCTTTCAATGATAACTTTGGCTCTTTGTGGTTTTCCTCTGGTTAACAACCATCGAGGACTCTCTGGTACTATACTGAGTGTTGAAATAAAATAACATTATTAGCTCTGTCGACTGTCTGTTAAATTGATCTTCGTTTTCTATCACGATATTTTTCGTAGAAATTAATATGTTCGTTTCATAAAACCATTGACACTCACCATACAAAAGTTAAAAGAACCGTCGTGAAGATAGCGACACCGAGGTGCAGATATCTCCAAGTTCTAATCAGGTAACCTAGCAACGCTAAGACAAACATTCCCAGAATCCAGGTAAAGTTGGATACAACTCCGGTATAAATTCGTTTTGAAGGTCCAACTATTTCCAAACCTATAAAAAATGCAATCAGCAAGAGACAATATTATTTCATCATTCTAAAATTTCAAATGATCCATAATAAACCGCTTCACAAACATTTAAACAATGTGGGAAAAATTCACTTAACATACAACATTTAAAATGAAATGAAATGTAAATTTTTCCAGGACATTGAGGGGGTCTTTAACGTGCACAGTCTGTTGCACACGGGGGCCTCAGTTTATTGTCCCATTTGAGTGTCAATCCCTCAGACTTTTCCTGGGATTGAACCCTGGACCATTATGGTTAACGTCCCAGCATCTTATTCGCTGACCGGACATGGATTCCCTTAACATGTAAAGGCGCCTGGTACTCTCTTACACACCAAGCAAGTCACCAAAAGTCCCGAACTTTAGCTATTGCAGCTAGCTCGAACGTAATTGATAGATTATATATCTTGAAATATGTTTGAGGTTTTTTTTAAAGGTATGGTAAAGAGGTTTTCTAATGTTGTTATGTGTATCGGGGACACTGATAGTATCAATTTGCACCATACCATTTCCTAAAACAGGGGAGTGATTCCTGTAATTCCAATAAGTGTTTGATGACGTCACAAATCGCGAAGGACTCTATCTAATTAAAAGATAAACACTTTCGATATTTAACCATGCTTGAATCATTAGAGCCGAACCACTGTGGTCTGGGATCTAATGATTCAAGCATGGTTAAATATCGAATAAACCCCCTCTAAATCTAAAACAGAAAGTCGTTTATCGGAATTGTACCACAAATTGTGATGATTTTGTTCCCGGACTCTTTTTTTATGGATAATTTAGACATGGGCTATTCGGTTTTTATGACGTTAGGTGCAGTATGACGCACATAACAACAAACTGCACGTGCGCTATCGAATGAAAAAGAAGACATCCTTTTATCATTAACATTAAAGGGATAATAGGCGTTAGAAGAACATAAAATTTTGAAGTTCACTCAATTGGACAATACTATTACTAGTCAGTGACTACTATAAACAAAATTCTAGATCCGAGAAAACCGACAAAATAAAATTAATCATAAAACCGAGCCATATAAATTCAAACTAAATATAAAGAATACTTATGGTTACGTTTACCCACATTATCCAGCAATGCTGTTTGCGTGATTACAGACGCACACAAACTAATGAGAATCGTGCTGGTCACTAAAATCCAATATCATTGGTTTCCGGCCAACGCTAAAAAAAGCCCCAAAAACAAAGCTCATTTCATGCTCTAGAAAAATAGTTACGAAGACCTCAAAACAAGCGATTCGGAAATGGAAGTTCATTGCTCCAGATAGGAAAGTAAGAAACTTTTACGAATATTTTGAAATGTAGCGTAACGTCGAGTTTCAAGAATCGTTTGGTGGGTTAGGACGCATATAATTATCAATAGGGATGGGATGGGGCGTGTGGGATGCCATCTCTTCTCTTCCATCTGAAAGCCTCATATTCCGCAGAACCGTCAAAAGAAAGGGTTACTTCATCTTCATCAAGTTTTCCAATTGTTACTTACTAATCAGCAATATTACCAATACCATATCCAAACAGTAACCCTAGAAACAATGTCATGACAGCTGTACTCTTCAGTGATGCATCGTCACAAACCAGACCAAACTACAATTAATACATTCTACATTATCAACAACAACAAACCTGCAGGCGATTTTAACCGTCTATGATCCTTCTTCTTTCTTCTTTACAATAAAATAAGTGGAAATTTGACTCGATAGCATCAAAATATATCATAGTTTATATTCAATTTTGTACATATAGTAAGGACATTTAAGGACAAATGAATATTTCATGTTAACCCAAAAACGAAATAAGCTAGATTTAAATTTTAAAAATATAATGCTATGCTTACAGTTCGTTGAAGGAATATTAAATAAAAAACGACGTAACAAATACAAGTGACGTAACTAACGTCATATAGATTTGATGATGTCATAGGAAACTTTCAAAAAACATAATTCAAACTTCGCGTAACTAGTATGACTATCTTAAATACACGAAATTCAAAATAGCTACCTCTGTTACAAAAGTATTTGTAAAAGTTGAAGTATCATATACCCACGAAGAACACTTATATTCCAATGACGTCATATTACCATGTTCATCGACAGACTGATTACGTAAAAGACATTTTGAATCGTATGGAATTGATTGGTTGATGAGATCTCTATGGTGATCATTTTGTGGGTAAAAGGTGTCGTTTTCCAAACCTGGTATTGCACATCTGAAAACGGGAATAGCAAAAAATAGGATGATTCACTCGATTGCACCTTGTCATAAACATCTGCATCTACATGTATTTCACTCTCTGATAGCTTTTTTGACAGTTATCATCTAGGCCCTGTTTAATGGGAATTCTCCGCTAATACTGAATTACAGTGTTGTACATAAGCTTAACTTCATTTTGTGAATAACACTCGACAATGGTGCATGAACTTTTTGCTTTTTTTGAAATGACCGATAAGAGTTCAGTTTCATTATTAAAATTTTATGGTGATTCTGATGGTATGACTGAACTACATAAATATCTGTACCGAGATATACTGTTAAAAAGTGTACCGTTATATATTTTGCGAGTCTGGACGTCGCTTAAGGTTAAATGATTTACCTGTGATTAGGAGTACTAAGAGTAAAGGTAGAGATTAACAGCACCAGTCCAGAGATAAACGGTTGGTAACATAATATAGCGAAAATCTTTTTCTGATAGAATCCAAATTCTCCTATAGTCTGCAACAAATCGTCATACAGCATCGTCCCAGTAGGCTACCCTAAAAAACAACAGTCCTCATAGCAATAGTTTAAAAAAATATCAACAATAATAAAGGACACGAGATAGTTTTGTGTGTTACTCACAAACTGTTGTAAATAAATTGCAACCTGACGCAGGCCCCAATCGAAATTGTTTATGGTCGATATGCTCCATTGCCGACACCAACCAAAAATCCACCCAGGTCTGGTCCACAAAGAGAAGACATTATTAAGAAACATAATAGGCCTACTGAAATGAAAATTGATTTTTATTTGTTTGCCCCTAATTTGTGTTTATGAAGACAATGTGCATTCTGAAAAGATGAAAAGATGAGGGGGAGGGGCATCCAACAGTCGAAGTATGGGTGTGGGTGAAGGGTGGGTTTGGTTGTCTCGAAATACCACATGCCAGATGGGAGCAATGCTTGTCGAAAACGGCTAGTACTAAGGAGTATTATACCATATAAACTGATGATTATAAGTTAGAATGTTGAAACGTTGTGTGTAATAAAACTAAGGAGTAGTATACCATATAAACTGATGATGATAATGTAGATTGTTGAAACGTTGTGTGTAATAAAACTAAGGAGTAGTATACCATATAAACTGATGATGATAATGTAGATTGTTGAAACGTTGTGTGTAATAAAACTAAGGAGTAGTATACCATATAAACTGATGATGATAATGTAGATTGTTGAAACGTTGTGTGTAATAAAACTAATGAGTAGCATACCGTATAAACTGATGATTATAAGTTAGAATGTTGAAACGTTGTGTGTAATAAAACTAAGGAATAGTATACCATATAAACTGATGATGATAATCTAGATTGTTGAAACGTTGTGTGTAATAGAACTAAGGAGTAGTGTACCATATAGAATGATGATGATAATGTAGATTGTTGAAACGTTGTGTGTAATAGTACTAAGGAGTAGTTTACTATATAAACTGATGATGATAATGTAGATTGTTGAAACGTTGTATGTAATAAAACTAAGGAGTAGTATACCATATAAACTGATGATGATAATGTAGATTGTTGATACGTTGTGTGTAATAAAACTAAGGAATAGTATACCATATAAACTGATGATGATAATGTAGATTGTTGAAACGTTGTGTGTAATAGAACTAAGGAGTAGTATACCATATAAACTGATGATGATAATGTAGATTGTTGAAACGTTGTGTAGTAAAACTAAGGAGTGCTATACCATAACAATTTGTTATTTTTTACTTTGTAATTCATAGTTTAAGTATTGGACCAGATTATATATTCTCTGGTGAACGTATGTTTATATATGATAGGACACGTATTAGTGATATCGTTTATGTCAGTGGCCATGTTTAACTGTAACATAAATATAACGGAAAATGGATTAAAATACTCAATATTTATCTATGGTTCTTGAAAAGGGTTAATCACTACAGTACACATAGGCTACTTTTACTTGACATATTCATGGAGTTTTAAAATGAGTTTATATCATATAATAACCTCGATTTAACAAATCTACTACATAACCCAAGCTTGCAGTGCGTTCAGTTGCCTGCATTTTCACAAAACGTTTTGTCACGCAGAAAATCAACTATTGCAATCAATTCCTCGTAGCTCGTCTTTCCAATTATATAAATTTATAATAACAGTTTTATAATATAAGTGTCGTGGTTCAGTGAGTTAGATGCTCTCTCGCTATCCTAACGGTCCAGGTCGAGATAAACTTTCAGATTTTTCGATTTATCCTAGTCATTGATGTACGCTGGAAGGACTGATATGGAAAAAGCGTCTTGTCGTTTGGATGGGACAATAAACCGAGGCCCCATGTGCTACAGACTGTGCACGTAAAAATACCTCGGGCAAAAAGAGCAAGCTAATGCCGCTGTCTAGGCGAATTCCACCCCCCCCCCCATTGCACACTGCATGGTGGTGTAAGTCTTCATTAGTTTAAGTTGCTGAAAAGTAGCACGTAAAACATTTTTTTCATTTCATTTAAGTCAAAACGTTGTTTAGATTGGACTCCAAACAAATTTGATAGTGTCAATACTTCATAGCATTATCGTTCAATAAAAAAAGTAACTTGTTTGTAACAATACTAGTTATCCACGATTATAAAAGACTGATACAGTTATAACAGTTCTGAAAGTAATAATTCTTTAGATTTTTCTTATCATTTTTTATAATAACCAAATTTATTTCAAGTACACGTTGATTACATTCCAGTAAATGAGAACGCGGTATAAAATAGATAACGTCTTGGTTGTTTTGACAATATAGTCAAGGTTGAGCATGCTTGTCTACGCCCACATACACATGTATGCGATTAGGCTATAGCCGTCGCCACTGTCTGTTGACTACGGTGGCTCATATACGACATAATTCGCTTTTTATCATTAAAACTGGTTAAAATTTAATCAAAATGTTAATTTTCTCTTGGTTTTTATTTAAAATATAACAGGAATTATCACGTAATTTAAATCTTTGATAAAATAAATGAAGGTCATATTATGTGAGCCACCGAAGATGACCAATCTGCCAATTGTGTCCACATACCACTATAATCAATATTCTCTATAAACTTTATCACTTCGTGTTACCTTATTAGATTACTAGTACTCTGTTTAGTAATATACACTGGTGGCATGAATAAATTCAAATTTGTTCTTGAGACGAGTTTCTTTATTCCCTATTTAACCAACGGTAAAGGATTTATAGAATGAATTATAAAACAGTTAAGTTGACAACAAACTATTTGTAAATATGCAAGTAGAGAACTGATTGGATGTTATTATTTTTTACCCGTAAAGTCAGGTGTCGCCAGATGATAGATCTACTGCTCGTTTAAGAATCATAAATCAAATTATTGAACCCGATTGCGTCAAGCTTTAGACGAATTGTTATCGGTTCATGGAAACGTTTGCTGATTATCTAACCTTCATGAACATATAATATTGAGTCCAAATGTTTAAAAATATAGGTTCCTTAAAGGGATACTCCGTCTTGGCATGTACAAAAAATTTTAGTTCTCAAGAATGGTTAATATGAGTATATATTCATCAGTGAACTTACCTGGTGTCATAAAGTAACAGAATACCTTACAATCTGGAAGACTCATAATTTTGAAAAATGCTTAATCAATTTAATAAGCGTTTTGCCATAAACGAATAAATATTTATTGTTAATTACTTAGTTTATTGGATATTTATTTATTTTTTATGTTATTTATGGCAGTAGGTATATTTACGGATGAATAGAACTCTTATTGGCCAAGTTTTAAATTTTCAAATTTTAAGTTCATTCCAAGACCTATTATCCGTTTAACTGCTTCACTGTGTGAGTATGTTACCTTGTCATATACCAGGGCAATATAGCCTGGTTATTGTTTTATGAGTGTCTTTACAGATTGTAAAACTATTATTACATGTTCTGTATGTATGTTAATCACCGAACTACCTAGCGCATGTTTATATTGCCACAATAAATTTTTATTTGACTTATCTGTCGGTCAATGTTCTAAGCTTGACAGACTTGTTCTCTCAATTAAATTGGCTAACTCTCAAACAACGAATTCAATATAACACTGGGATACTGACTTATAAAATTATGAATGAAAAATGTCCTCTTTACTTTCAAAATTATCTTCGGTTACAATTATCTACTTCCACTACAGCTCTCTGTCTACGTTTTGAAACTAAAAACCTTTTACATCTTCCAAATAGTCGTATCGAGGCGATGAGACGAACATTTAAATACAAGGCTAGTTTACTCTGGAATTCGTTACCTCAGGTTTTAAAACAATCTAAACATAACAAGGATTAACTATTGTAATACTACTCTCATATTTTCTTTACTTTCAGTTTTAAAAAACTTAAAATTACTATTATTTTTATTAAATTTTCATCTTTTTAGTTGCATTATATAAAAATGTCATGTTACCCTTTCATATATTCATTATTATCACTACAATCATTATGTTTCATGTTTTTTATTTTATGTTTGATGTTTTTCTTTTTTTTTATCATTAATGTAAATCTGTTATTGCAGTTTTATGTAGAAAGATCCCAGGGAAAATTGCCTCGTGCAACTGGGTGTCTAATAAAGTTATTATTGTTATTATTATAACAAAGATTGATAATATGGTATTGGTCCAGAGCGCAAGTGTACACTTTAAACCTTTTCAATTGTCGACCCTCTTTCAGTCTCAGTTCGTAGCGGCTAGGAAGAAACCTACGGTATCTAGTTCATCTCTATCAAGGATGCTGTTTGTTTTGAAAGATAAAACAGGGTCCCAAAAGAAGGGTATATCTACGTCAAACATCTCTCGATAAATTGAAGGAGAAATTATACAGTATTACACTAAATGGAGGTAGTATTCTCTCATTGAACACTGCATATAGATGTCCATAGGCAGAAATACTCCATTTCATTCAGCCATGTGGACTTTTTATACCTCATTTACCTATATATTATAATATACCTATTACGCCTATATTTGTATGAGTCTGTTTTGGAAGCCGAGTACAGTTACTCACGATTCTAAAAGCAGAATGTGAAAGACCGGAAATATTCTTTTTCATGCTTTCTGTGAAGTAATGGCTTCCATTGTCCATCGTGACCAAACTACACTCGTTATCTCAAGGCTGCTGTAATATCACAAAATAAAATAAAAACTGAATTAGTGCTTGGTCCTGAGTCTCCCCCCCCCCCAGGAAATTTTAAAACTAGAGCCTAGAGAAACGTATTTCCTACGACATCAAAAACCCCCCTAAAGTGTTCATTCGGATTATTGACAAGTTGACTTTTATTCAGCTCTGAAAAATTGTCCCTAACTCAAGTAAAAAGGTTTAGACTGACAATTTTTAAACATTAGGCCGCCCATACACTTTATTGGGGACCAATGTTAGTTGATAGATGACAAGTTTTTGCCAGGATCATAACAGGCTATTATTGGGATAACAAATCAGTTAAATTGGTTAATCCAACTCAATTTTATCGGGATAAAAGGCCCTGGCCCTCACCACCTTGACAATATATCAAACCCTTTCAATCACAAACTTTAAATGTAGTGAGCTGATTTTCCTCTATTTCACCTAGGTGAAAAGTTTTAAATTCCAAATCAAAAATGAATTTGTCGTATAAAATTTAAATAGGGTTTAAAAAACAATATTCAACAAAGGTGGCCCTTAGTAGTTAGACAATAATATGAAAATACATCTACACTTCTAATAAGCCAAGCACAGTTATAATAAATTATAACCGAAATAATCCAAGATAACATTAAATGAACATTTTTCAACGAAATCTTGTTTATGAATATTAGCAGATATTGTCTTTCGTTTATATTTAGCATATTAGCAAAATTGTCAAGGGTAATGCAGCCTAGAATGCTATTTAAATTCAAACGCCTTTAATCTTATTTAAAATATTCCCAAATGGACAAAAGCACAAGTTCCACAGGTGTCTTTTAAATTGACAAATCCGTTAAAAACCAGGTTCTAGTATTCAGAACTCGTCGAAGATTAAGGATCATAGCACTTCAAGAAATGTTTGTTAATAACAATAATATTCAAAGCCTAGCTTTATACGGTTGAAACGATACATATACGGCAGTTGATGCATGAGGGTATGCCAGTCGGTGTCTTTTACAGCTAACATATGGATGTAATTGACAATACGTCCGAACTGGGTCAAGATTCATGTGAATCTACTTTTATAAATACACATCTTTGATCATAACATTTCCCCTTTAAGACAATAGTTCGCCTTACCCCCTGAAATGCCGATACGTTGGTTTTGGCCTTGATTTAATGGGATAAAACCCCGAACATTTTTTATTATTAAAGCTACCATGCATTGACAAAAACACGGCCCTTGGGGCAAAACTGAAACGGGTCTATCTCTATAGAACCATATCGATCCTTCACAATTCGCCCCTAAATTATTCCCATTTCGCCCTTTTTTTCCATATCGCCCTCTTCCTAGATCATCCATTTCCCGTTTTGCCCCTTCGCCGTTCCACCTGCTAAATTCGCACTGTTAGTCTTAGCGCCTTAGTCATTTTTGGGACAAAACTGAGATGGGTCTATCTGTATAGAACTGTGCTTTCCATATTGATCCTTCACAATTCGCCCCTAAATTATTCCCATTTCGCCCTTTATCGATTTTGACTTTCAATGAAAAGTGACCATTCTTACGGATAAGAAGCTAAACCAAGGTTCAGTGTGAATTTGTTAGCACTCATTATAAAGTTGCAGTAAGACTTTGATAAAAAATCTGAATTTGGCCACCTTTACCTCGGCCATATTTCCCACATTTAGCATTTCTAACCAGAGAAAATTGTCTTATATAATCATTAGAGAATAACATTGTTATTCTAAATATCAATAATCAAGGAGAGGGGCGAAATCGGAAGGGGCAAATTTGGAAGGGGCGAAATAAGAATGGGGCAAAATAAGATTAAGAGACGAAATGGGACACAGGCAAAATGAAAAAGGTTAATTACAAGTGGAAAGTACCAATTGTTGATTGAGCAGTGTTTTTAACTTAAAGCTGTACAGTAGTTTTCTTAAAATGGTTACATAATGTTCAAGTAAGTTTTTGGAATATCGTTTGTCTTTTAAAAGATAACGGTTGAATTGAAGGTACGTTTAGGGACAAATTTTGTTGATTATGATGTTAAGTTTTTATAATTTGGAGCAAAATAAAAAAAATGAGATACAAAAAGGGAAATAACTCTAGAACATGGTGCTTGTTATTACGTATTATTATTATGGTAATTATATCGTATGCTATTTTCTATGTTGTACATCGCCACCGCAAACATCGACATACAGAATTAGGGACCTATTAAGGAATTGAATCCTTAATTATTAATTTATAATATATGAATTGAGATTCGTTTTATTATTGCATGATAGCTTTAACGATTTGTATACACATGTAACCGACACACAACTGTCAAAACACATGCCTTGTATTGACATTCATTGCACCACAAAAACCTATACATGCATGACGTACGTTTACATGCGAAGTATATTATAAATGTATGACCGAGAATGAAGTAGTATCGGTGGGGCATATTATAGGTCTATGTTGACATTGATTTGTGCGCATATTATGTCTTCATTTACCTACTTTCTTTTTTCTTGTTCAATAATCTTTAATCGTAGGGGATCTTCGTCACATGACTCTCAGCACACAAAACAGAATGTTCACGATACAAAAAACGAAAATATTAATAAAATTTCGTCTATTCAGAGAGAAAAATATTTGATTACATTTACCAACTTCTTTTTTTTTATCGTGAGACAACAGTTGTTGTTTAAAATTAATCCATCTAAATGCTGTCAACAACTAGATCGGATCAACGTATAATTTCTACGGTCAACCAAAATAGATCAAATATAAGATTCCAATTTCATGAAATACATTCCTTAAAGGAATGGTTGGAAGGTTTTGTTAACTTTGAATTGCTTAGTAAGATGGACGCTTGCTCGCTTCCCTAACGGTCCTGGATTCAATCCCGGTAAATACCTAGATAACCCAGTTTCCTCCGGTATCATCCTGGTTGTCTGTTGTAGTGTTTAGCAATCTATTTCTGTTAAGCTGTTAATTTGTTTCAGAGATAATAATCTGTATCATTACATGGCTATAAGCAGTAATCTGCATCCAAGCTTAGATTTGTTTTCAAAAACAAATGGTCTGTGCTGCTCACAAAGATCACTCCATATAAATATGAGAAATTACTTGTCATGGAAATCAGTCAATTACATACAAGTTCAAGCACTACAATTCGTATAGAACATTTTTTTTCACAAAAAGTATTGCCACAAAAAGCCTGAAACGTTGCTGCATTTATTTGTGGAGTATAGCAATTTGCTAGTGTAGCTTCTGTACTTTATGTCGAACTCTCTGAGAAAGTCCATCCAAATACATGATTTCACAAGATTCATGGAAGGGATTGATCACTCTGTTCCCCCATATGTACCATTACTTTAAAGTTATATGGACAAATCGTTCTGCACCGAAACCTGTCGGTGATATGATCGATACACTTTTGTACCGATTGTTGGAGATATCACTTTTGCTTTTATAGCATTCTCATCTCAGCCGGCTGTCATCTTCATCTTCCTTTTCAACTATATTTTTTACAAAATTCTTATATATTTTTATAATCGAATGTAAATAATCCATTTGATAGATTATATTATTATAGGGAGATAAATATGAATGGTTATTGTATAGGAGTAACTTTTTATGTATGAATATTGGTGACTATATACATGTATTAATATACGAACTAAAATATATATATTAAAAATACCTTAATACATTTCGAATGTAAACTTTTGGAAACATGATGACACAGAACAAGTTTAGGAGAGAAAGTTTAGTCCTAGGTGTTCACCTTTACATTGTAAAGAACAGAGGCAAAAACAACCAAGTCTATTGGCGATGTACCATACCAACATGACTATTAACAGTTAACACACATGAGGGTCATATGGTCAAATTAGGTCAACAACACAACCATAAAGCCAACCAACCTAAGATAGACGCAACGAAGGTCTTTGAGGTGATGAAGCAACGTGCCAAAGCATACCGATACCAACGATTTACGAAGAAGAACCAGTTTCTTCTTCCTTCTGATGACATCTACCCACGTATGCTCATCTCCTCAACTCTTGACAACCTAAGACATTTTACTGCTGCTACAACTTCGACGGCACATTCTACTCAGGTCCAGCTCTGTTTCATCAACTCTACTCAGTCCATGCTATAGTAGATAGTTCTATGTATCCTCTTGTTTTCGGTTTGCTGTCAGGAAAAGACCATATTTTATACAAACGCTTCTTCAGTCATATGCTACATATTGCTCAACAACACCAGCTTCAGTTCCAACCAAATACAGTATTTATCTACTATGAGGTAGCAACAATAAACACCGTCTTCCTTGGGGTAACATGAAAAGGCTGCGTCTTCCACTTCACACAATGTGTTTGGCTTAAAACACAGAAATGCCGATTCCAGACATATTACACAAAAACTTGTACGAACTTGTACGACGAGCAGCAGTCTTACAACTTTCAGCAAATTGCAGCTAATGGAAGACGTATGGTTCAGTGAACTTGAAGCAGAAAACACACCAGACACAACAATCTTCACAGACTATGTAACAGAGTTTTGGCTTGAAAACCACCGCTTTTTTGTAACAACCACGAGACTGAGGGTCCCTTTAACACCAACCACCCGGAGGGCTGGCACAGCAAGATCAAGACAACCGTCCAACGCGCGCACGCTAACATCTATCAGTTTAAAGAGGTCCTCCAGAAACAACAGTCAGTAACAGAGTGTACCCATCATCCAGCGTCCTGCAGGAGGCGTCCGTCAACCAAAGAAACGTAAATACAGGGTATTAGAGACCAGACTACAGGAACTTAAACAGAGATACCAACAGGGTCTTTTGAGTGAATTTGACTACACCGACGCCTCCTCTCATCTTCATTTAGACTGAATACCTGTATACCAAGTATGCTAATAGTGCTCAGTTATCTATGTATGATTTCATTCCGTTCTCGTTATATTTGTTTTTAATATATACAGTATCTGTATTTCAGCACTATATACATGTATGACATTAAACTGTTATAAAAAAAATAACATTGAACATGTGAATCTGCACATAGAAACAGACTATACAAGTTGATGGTCGGTGAACCCTTTGTCTACTTTTCTTATTGATCAATTTGATTAATGAGGTAATTAAAAATTGGGAGAACCAGGATATAACCGTGATGCAAGTCGGAGGGATTTTTTTAAAAGCGTCTCGTCCGGATGGAACAATAAACCAGAGGCCCCGTGTGATAGAAGCTGCGCACATCATTATCTAAAAGCAAAAAATTGACGTCTGACTGAATATAAGAATGGCGCTTCAATAAAAAAAAACACACACCCACATTCGTCATACTTCCTCTATCCCGAAATAATACAAGTGGTTTGTTGATTGGTAGATTGCAAGAGAAATTACTTATTAATAATTATACTGTCCTTTCAAAACAGCCTCACAATCTTTCTAGGAAGTCTCATTTAAGTATTAAGGAGGGGTGGGGGCTTAGGTTACCATGCCGCCACACGTGATTTGTTTCTATATATAACTCTATGTGGTTAATGAAAGAAAATCGATGACAAGACACGTTGTTTAATTAAGGCACAAGTTTTTGTATCTTACAAAATTCATGACAATTTATAATACATTCAATAATAAATAACATTGTCGCTTTTAAGATTTTGGCAGAAATTGGTTTTCGACGCATTATCTTTTAATTTTGTGACACTTAGGTAGAGCCTACGATGGTCAACTGAGAAAACCTCTTAGCGCAAGGGGTCAATGGACACATTCTGTTCTTATAGGCCGAAGTAGATGATGAATCACGTGTCTACTCGACACTTACAGCGACATTTTAATGTGTCATCTAATTGGTCAATAGTCTATAAAATTATCTTAAATATCCAATCATAGGCCTACATGCAGGGCCTGCTGAAATTTGAATTTTATCGTGGTTAGGCTATTGAGTGAAATCCTATCCTGACCTTAAGTTCTTGCTTCCGAATAGGCCTACTATAACTGTATAAATTAAGAATTCCAATAATACAGTTGTCATGTAAATTAAGTATAAAATTATCACTATTCACAAATATCTTCAAATTCCCGCTAAAAATTCTTTTTAGCTGACGTCACTCCTAGTTACGGTACAAGTTTGAATTCGTTTTTACCCACGTCACGTGTGGGCTTGATCCTCATGAGGGACGATTTCACCACCACTCTATCCCAGCGCATTCCACCGTAGGTTGCAAATTTGGGAATCCTGTTCAAGTCAGTGCCACAACGATCAAGCCAGAAGCCACTGTGGTAAAACTGGGCGCAGTTACCATATCCCCAGTTGTCTCGATCACGGTCACGTGTGCTGAAAGGACGCCCTCTAGCGGTAGTTAATCCATCGCCGAGGTTACCAGCCGTCATGTTGCCGTATTGGAGACTGTATCCCTCCGTCTCGTTTTCGATGCGGAACTCATTATACATGGCGTAGTAAAATTTGGTGTTTGATGTCTCCATGTCAACTCTCAGGGTGTAGGAATCTTGTGTCGTTAGAAGATGCATGTTTTCAAGGCCGAGCCAGAACTCTCCGGAGAAATTGCCAAAGCCTTTCACGTATTCATCGTAGGACCTGAAACCAAAATTTGAAATTCCATTTGTTATTAAGAATATCTTCCTAGTTCATGCACAGCTCCTCTGTTCCAATATTATCACCTACTATCGTCAAAATGATGTTGGCCGAAAGGAATATCCTAGGGGTCGACCCAATCTCACAGAGCTGTCGTTTATTTGCAGCCCCTTTCCATATCACGAATTTGACTTTAAGGAAAGACAACTCTGTATAAGAGAATGTGGTCTTCCATATACATTGGCCCATTAAGAGTTCCACTGTGACAGTAACAAATCAGAACATTCTCACTAATTTGAATGGCTCGTCATTTCTGAATCCAAATATTCAGTTGCTAATAGCTAAATAGCTAATAGTATTAAATGTTCAGTTAACGATAAAACGTGTTAATTTCACCAAACCAATATTGATCATCTCTTTTTGATAAAATAAAATAAGTAAGACCTTATCTAATTACCTATTAAATGGTACAGAACCGTCATATCGACGTTGTATAAACGTCCAACCATCTTGACAATAGGCAAATGTTGTGAAAGCAGAATTATCAGGCATGATTCCATAGACTCCTGGTTGTTTGTTTCCCTTGTCTTGCACGTCTTGACAATCTGAAAATACATCAAACATATAATACAACAGATTAAAATATCGGCAAGATATTCGTATCGTTCTAACCTTGAACAATAGTGTCGGTACATTATAGGGTTGAAGAGGTTTATTATTTGTTATATAAAATATATAGTAAGACAATCATATGAGTAAATGTAATCATGAGTTTTTGACTTTTTCCATAAAACCACTCGTTAGGAACTCGTTTACAGATGAGTATTTATACTCAATAACGAGAGATTTGTGGGTCTATTGACTCATGTAACTGTAAATAACCGAGTTCAGTAAAAGGAAAACTTTGTAGGTGCGTTATTGAAATTGTACATGTAGCTTTCAGATAGATACACTCTTATCCTGTTGAACTATCGCCACTATAACATGTGTAATTTTGAATTGACGAAACTTTTCTGGAACAACGTTCCAATTGAAGCTGAACAACGTTCAAGTTTTTAGCTGAACAATGTTCAATTTTTTTTTACCTGAACAACGTTCCAGTTTTATTTGAACATCGTTCAAGTTTTTAGCTGAACAATGTTCAATTTTTTTTTACCTGAACAACGTTCCAGTTTTATTTGAACATCGTTCCAGTTTCAGCTGAACAATGTTCTGGTTTTAGCTGAATAACGTGTCAGTTGTAGTCGAACTGGAACAACGATAAGGAAGTAAGAGTCTACATGTTTTTAGCTGACAAAACTATTTCAGATTGTGTAGAGATATTTCCGTAGGAAATTCCAGACTAAAACAAAACCATATTTAAAACGATATTCTCTTATTAACTACTTTAAATCCTTCCTCGTATTTCCTATATCAGACATGATGACCTATATAATAGGCACTAACAAATAACTATACCGAACCTATCCTAATCACGAACAGAAGCGCCTAGTTTTTTTATATGAAATCAATCATTTCCACCCAGCTTATTTTTATGCTTTGAAAACATTTATTCCTTGAACGGAATGATGGCTTATATAATAAGCGTAATATGTTTCTAATATGTTTATTTGAAAAATGTTTTTAGCTGAACAACGGTCTACGATGGCTTATATAATAGGCATAATATCTTTCTAATATGTTTATTTGGACAATGTTCAAGTTTTTAGCTGAACAACGGTCCACGATGGCTTATATAATAGGCATAATATCTTTCTCATATGTTTCTTTGGACAATGTTCAAGTTTTTAGCTGAACAACGGTCTACGATGGCTTATATAATAGGCATAATATCTTTCTAATATGTTTATTTGGACAATGTTCAAGTTTTTAGCTGAACAACGGTCCACGATGGCTTATATAATAAGCGTAATAAGAAGGGCCTTATAAGAGATGCAAAAGTATTCTTGTTATAATTATAGGCCACCTTATTCCGAACATAGAACTATAAGAGTACTCTAAATAAATGTTCAGGTCTTTGGTTGTGTTGTAAAATAAACATTTTTTTGGACACAGAGCTCAGTAAAAGGCGGAAGGATATTCCTAATGGTCAATTTTTAAATAACTTTTTTATAAAATTATTCACGCCACATCCCCGAGGTTATAATATAAATTACTAGTTTGATTATGTTTTCTTTTTAGAGAAAGGCGACAATATGTCTCCTGAAAGCCTTCGGTACTAAAATATTTTGTTTTCAAAATAATAATAATCAACGAAAATTACTCACAATCAAAATATTATCGCCGTTTACTTTATTCTAATTCTTTGAACGCCCAAAATATTCTTTCATCTAAATTGAAATTTTTAGTGGAGGTAGCCTAGTGCTTATCTTATATAAATATACAAACCCAAAATATTGAATTTTACAGCGCATGGATTAAATAGCCTAAATAAAGGTCATGCAGTGTATTTAAGAATAGTGAGTAGTTAAAAAAAACCCTTAAGAAATAATAAACTGGACTAGAACCTTTCCTGATAGATATCCTTGTTGAAAACGTTATGATTGGCTACTTCCGCTTTAGATAGGAAGGGAATATGACGTCAGTCGTTAGCAACTTGTGTCATTTTCGCAGAGTCGCACTGACATTTCAAGCAATGTTTAGCCTCGATTAACCCACAGAGATTGTATATAAACAAATGGAACGTCTGGGAAACACATGACATATGTTTTAGATTTAAAAATTTGGGAAAAATAGTATGAAATTTGCTTGCCAATGTTATTTCTGATAATTTGTGACGTAAACATAAAATTATTTCAAGACGTGATCAACAAATAGAACACCGACACGTGTAAGTGTTGAACATAGATATCTTACGTATAATAAGGTGTCTATTGGTGTTGATTTTTCAGATACATTATTGATATGTTACGTTTAGAAAGTCATAAAAAGTCACGATCGACAGTACGCACCAACTGACCAAACGGAGCATTATATAGACTCCGCTATTTATTAGGCTACTAGTCATACGATGGATCGAAATCAAATAATTAAATCCTTACAAGAAAGGCAATTCCCTGTATCAAAATTTCGTCCAATTAATGACAAAATCGAACGACAAATTGTGTAGTAGTGGACTACCAACTGTTAAGGTTTTATGAAGATGGCGGATCACAGACCTCTTTGGAGGACTGCCGGACAACCACCTTTAAAGGAGGTTCGATAAAAATGGCAGTTCACAGAATCTCATATTCAATTTCACAAATATAGACTCACTGCCCTCGGCCGGGTGATCACATATTCCGATTTCTCAGATTGAACAATAAAAGTAGGCTATAACCACTGCCAAGTTGAAATATTTAACCTATTTTGACCATGGAAGAACATTGGCAGTATTATGAGGAAAATCTCAATTGTGCCTCAGGGCAAATACAGTGTTTCAAATTTATCAAACTATTTCTTTGAAGTGTATAAAAGAAATAAATATGGATTAAGTGGAATCTTGTATGTTATAGATACAAGCAACCTAGAATGACCCCACTCCATTTACAATTGTTTTGCCCTATTTAAACACATCGAAAAAGGTAACACCTTTTACACCAAATGAATACATATTGTTAAATGCAATCTTAAGTTAATCTGGAAATCCTCTGGACATAAAGCGATTATAAAGAGGTTTTCTTAATTATCGGGGACCCGATGGCACATATTTGCACCATTCCAATTTTAAATCAGACGTCTGCAATTCCACTTAAACTAAGAGTTTTATGATACAAATTTAAAATTTCGGTGGGGGCAGAAGCAGATGCACAAGGAATATACGATATCGGGGTCGGCTGCCATTACTGTCATCTCAGTAAACTGACGATAAGTACATTTAATATTGGTCATGAAGAGTTCTCTTGATCAGATTGTGCTGAATTGACTGTAAATTATAAACTGTATACCTTATCTAAGTGCATAAACTTAATAAAGTGAATAAGGTCAAGAGAAACGCCCAATTACTCTGCATCCTTGTAAAATAAACAACATCTATACAGCAGCACCTGGCAGGTTAGAAAGTCATCAATGGTAAAGAACAATGCCTGAACTACAGAACGGTGCACTGTTTTCTTTGAGAACATTCCCAGGAATGTCAGCTATCAAAGTTCAATTTCAAAAAAAACTTTTTGCCCCTTTTAAATATTGGTTTGCACCCCAATTTTATACATTTTAAAAATATAACTTATGGTCGTTTTTTGTCCTTAATTATCCGTCTAAAAAAATTGGGAGAATCCTCACAGACGCGGCATGAGAGGCTCGAAGCTTTGACGTCGCCTCATTTTGAATTCAGCTTCAACAGTAGTTGTCGCCGCACCCCTTTTGAGTCGGAACCTATCCATCCATCTATGGAAATAGATACATTAGCATATTAGTATCTCCAGCAACAACAAAGGAGGAATTCGGCGATTTTTCTCTCTAACTGAGAACAATTTTACAAACACTGAAATTCTCACAAGTCTTCACTTTCCCCTGGAGATCAAACAATGACATGTTCTGAAGACGATTTGCATGTTTTGATAACCAGAAATATGCACCGAATCTGGCTCCAATTGATACTTTTAGCTCTTAACATCTGCCTGATAAACCATATTGTTTGCTATCGGTCATATGAAAGGGAATATAGATATACAGATTGTTGAAAATGCACGTTTATCGTCGTATCGTGATACCCAACCTGCACGTTTCAGAGGTTCCTTTATAATAGACGAGTATCTTAAACAAGTTAAATATAAATTGAAATAATCTTTCGGACAGTTGCTCAATGAAGCCTAAAAATAAATATTTTAAATGTGATCACATGGATTAAACCAAAACTATCTTTTTAATTAAAAAAAAACTTGATCTTAGGTTTGAGGTATCATTTGAAGAAGCGAAAATTATTCTTACCTTTGTATTTTCTGTCACTGATGACGGCATCACTCATAACAATGTTACTCGGACTCTTAATGGCGGTCAGCCCTGGGAACCGTAGACTTCTTTTCCAGTTTTCCGAGTCCAAATCCACCTTGACCACCGTCTCTCCTAAATCACTCATTGTTTTCTCGATCGCATCCAACCGGTCCTTAATTTTTATGTTTTCATCCCTCAGTTTTCGTACGACTTCACAACCACAGTCTGGTGGATCTTCGTCGCTGCTGTCCTCTCCACGGGGATCATACCCCCTTGATGGAGCCTCAGTAGTAGCAAAGTACCTTCTAGGAGTTATCCTCTGGTATCTAGGATCTACTGTACTTCCAACGTTTCGGGTACGTGACGGTTCCCGAGTTATCGATTGTCGGTTGTACCTAGACGTTGTCATTTCATATCGGGATCTCGGGGTTGCTCGCGTCTCCGGCCTAGATGTGTAGGAACGTGATCTGGTTGTACCTGGAACTGAATCATATCTGGACCTAGTAGGACTTCTGGTGTACGAGTCGTATCTAGAACGAGTTGCGGCTCTTGTTGTGGTCTCGTATCGAGAACGTCTTGTATCAGTCGTTTCCGAACCGTATCTCGAACGTGTTGGACTGCGGGTTGGTGTTTCATATCTTGAACGTGTGGGGCTGCGGGTTGGAGTTTCATATCTTGAACGTGTGGGGCTCCGGGTTGGTGTTTCATATCTGGAACGTGTCGGACTGCGGGTTGTGATATCGTATCTAGAGCGAGTAGGAGCCCGGGTGTACGTGTATCGAGATCTGGTAGTCGGTCGTGTGGTCACTTCGTATCGACCACCATGATCCCCAGTGCGATTTGGGTCTCTTCTGTGGTCGTAACCTGGTCGTGGAGTTTGAACTATTTTTCTTACGGTTGGCCCTGGTGTTATTGATTCTACTCTAGGTGTAGGTCGGGCCGTACGCCGTAACGTAGTAGTAAGCCACCATGGTGTTCTGGTCGAAGTTGTTGGTGTTGGTCTCGTTGATCTGGTCTCTATGGTCGTTGTGTACGGTTCGTCTGTATTGTAGTCGTAATCCTCATCCTTATAATCCTCGTAATCCTCATAGTAGTCATCGTCGTAAGCATCTTCGTCATAGTCCTCGTCATACTCCTCATCATCGTCTTGCGACACCGCACCCTTTGCACACAATGACAGAATGAGTAAAAGCAAGAATGAAATTCGACACAATTTTGCCATGATATTCAAATACTGTGAAATTTTGTGCACCACAAACCCGTATGTTGATGTAACAACTTGTTCATACGCCTAAATCCTCAATACATCCGATTTGAATTCTTCCACTTGCAAATGTAGTCCTTGATATTATTCCAGCAATAATAGTTCTGTTGAATATCAATTGAGGTATACTATAGTAATTCAATCCAGTCTTTTATATATTTAGAATCTTCCCTTCTTGTGTTGTGAGACTTGGGCTGGCCAGTAACAAAAGATAATTCAATTCTGATTGTACGGTGTAACGTAACAAGGGTGGAGACTGGAACGTCGAGTTAATCACAGAATGCGAAGGGAGTAACTCGATTAATTTCAACAGCCTGTCCAGGTTTAAGTCAAATTTGCATAATGACTAAGAATTCTACCAAAAACTGCATAATGTGTGTTTTTATACCTCAGAAATGACATTCTTTCGTTTCAAATAAAAAACATTTCCACCCTCTCTTGAAGGCGAAATTTGTCGAGTAAGAGGAAATATTCAACACGTTGTCGTATTTAACAGGACGATCACACAATGCCTACATCTGGAGTAAATTCACCCCAATTGGTGTATATTTCTGGTAGACATTATGTCATAAAACGGTTGGTGTGGAATACAGTACCATGTTTTAGAACAAAATCTTTTTGACTGCCAGCAGCCTGTCAGAATCTGGAAGAATCCTACTTGTTGCTGCATTTAACCCATTGATATGGTCAGATGTGCACATTTACTGCTTGTGAAATTAGATCGCGTGGTCAACTGAAGCAGTCTATATCAGTAACCATCCGAGTTGATCACATTCGCTGGTCAATTTCTCAATGTGAATTGTATCCATGTTGACAGTGACGGATCCAGCGAGATGTTTGAATTGCCTAATATACCTAAGCGATCTGAAACTATGACCATCTAGTTCAAAACATGTGTCTTAAAATCTAAAGGTATGAAAAATTCTTCAGATGTTGAAATCTCCAAACCTGTGCTTTTCTTACCTCAGTGAGTGAATATCATCAGTTTTGTGTCAAGGCGTCTCTCCTATCAGTGCTTGTATTGAAGAAAGAGGCCAGGACTAGGATACTGAGAAAGAGATAAGACACAGTATGTAAGAGGCACTGAAGCAATGCTTTATTAACCCAACCAGTCCATAAACTAAACCAGAATAAACCTATCAATTTATCAATGTATATGTTTCTTTCTTGTAAAATATAGCCACACTTCACCTCATATTTAACACCATTTATATCGTTTGACCAACCGGTAATATTTCCAGTATTTTGTTAGACTACGATAGTAAATCCACAATATACTATTCATAAGGACTAGTCACAGTCGGGGTTTATAGGAATACCGTACTTTTACGTGCTTCTGATATGGTTAACGGTTGGTGAAGTTTGAAACCTGCCCAGTGGATTAACTTTCATAGGGTTAGTTGAAAAAAGTCGAGTTGCCCCCGACCCTAGAAAAACATGTACCTAAATCACACAACATAAAATGGTTCACAATTTATGCTTGAGCTCTACCTTGGTTTCAGAATGCATTAGCATATATTCGGAGGGGCCCAAACATATTAAGTCCACCCATCTAGTTAGTCCTCCGAACCTGCGAAGAGAGTTTCGTTTATCGCAAATATAAAGATAATTAGGAAGCATCTTTATTTTACCTCAAAAGCCCCGTAAATAATTAACTCGTGCAGCGAAGATGAGTGGGCGTTCGTGGACTTCAGTGGATAAATACCCTCTACCGAAAGATATGCTCTCCTCTTCTGAATTCTTAAAGTCCTGAACCAATTTATACTGTTAATCTTTGATTTTGTCTCTTTTTGATGGTGGTGGGATCCCCTCGAAATGGGACCTGTGGCCTTGGTACTACCAGTCTAGTGGTAGTTGAAATGTGACTGAGCAGATATCTTGTGTGCACTGATTGTAAGGTGGCAAACATCTAAGAGAAAAAAAAGTAACCGCACAGACGACTGAAAAACCCAGCAGTTGCCTGTTGTTCTGGAGTGCCGAAATAATGTGACTCTTTATGTGAGCAGGATTTCTTATTTTACCACCATGTGTAAAGAAATTCTGAGGGGAAATAACTCCAAAGTAACTGTCAAACTTGGAAACAAGGTTGGTTTCATTCGATTTAAATATAATGAATGGACTTACGCCCCACTCTGCTGTTATGTGTATTGAAACCACAGATAACATTTACACCATTCTAATTTTCAGTCAAATATAATAAGATCAGTTTGATTTCAATTAAACTGATCGTTTTATGACTTCAGTATCGCCAAAACTCTTAGTGAACATGATTCTCTACTCGCATACAGAGTTGTCGTTCCTTGCAGTCACATTACTCTGTATGAATGATAGACTTACCATTAGAAGCTTAAAGAAAAAAAGTTGCAAACAGATAGTGTATTAAGGTTACCGGTATGGAGAGTCTACATTGTTACACCAGACAGTCTAGAATAATTATCCAGTTCCACTGCAGTTGCCATCAGTTTAGAAAATATCACCTACTGTCGTTTAAAAAATATGACTTTTTACAACTAAAAATCGATTACAATAGAAGTCAACAAAATTTTAAAAAAACATGTTCGAAACCCTGTAGGAGTATACATAAATAATCCATTTGGCTTGTAATTTGTTTAATGGCACATTCCTATTTTGTTCCATGTTGCAGGCAATCTTTGAACGTCATGGAATTGTCACGCGCTATAGAGAAATCAATACCTTATTTGGTTTGTATGGAAGTCGAAGAAATGCTCTGGATAAATAATATAAGGATTTACCAGTAATGGTGCTTCCATCAATATATTATTTACAGTCTGGTGTCTATTAAACGCAGGAATTAACCAGGATAAACGGATTATCATCTGCCGCCAAAACTGAAGTGACACACGACAATCTGGTTGCTATGAAGGCTCTGAATGGATACACCAAACCACACATGCCGGATAGTGTACGCAGATTTTGGAATGATTTCACGTCGAATGAGAAGTTTGAATCGGCCATGATAAGAATGAAAGAGACATCTACCAACCATTCGTTTAAAATAATCTGGTAAGAATGGAATATCTTTTTTCATTTGACCTTTGGAAATAGGTCATTAGAAATTATATACAAGCATTTTGTCAGTGTTGCTTTAATCTATAAGTGTGACAGTATTACACTGCTAGATTGGGTGTATAAATACGCTAAGTCGGTTTACATACCTGATATTCACATATGTCTACGGTTTTACAATATCTACGGTTATTTACACAAATTTTAACAATATAGATTATTACATCATTTTTTAATAAGAGTAGGCCTTGGCACCAATATAATTGAATTAATCCGGAATCCTGTTTGACGAGTCTCGGGGCTAATATTAGTTTGTTTGGAAAATATATCTTAGCCCCAAGGAATATCGAAGCTGAATCTTATGGTAAGAACAATGAAAATCAGACTGTTTTTAATTACTTTCCAGTATTAAATATAACCATGTAATATCTGTCCAGTGACTTTCCTTTTTAGCGATATCAGCTTTGTGATTCCAATCCAAGGTCACAAGGAACCATGGGAGACAGTATAAATACGGAAATTAAAAAGGATTTTTCTGACCTATAAATTGCACATCAAATACATTGATGGCTTTACAATATCTTGATTTTACTTCCGACGTTTGATACACATAAATAGAAAAATACAATTTTAATACATTTTAAAGGAATACTGAAATTTAATGGCCACTAGGAGTAGCTTACATATATATTTATCAGTTGCCAAGGATAACAACAGAAAGCTAAACTTAATAGGCTAAGCGTTTTTAAAACTTTTGTATAGATTTGACACCAGGTATATCCCCTGATGAACAAAGACTCATTTGGGTCAAGTGTTAAAATGTTTATTTCTTTGTTCATCCTAGTGTACCTTTAACGTCTAATCCCAGTTTTAAATATAGTCAGGCTTAGCATCGATTTGTACCATTTAAATTTTCAATCAGACGTCTGAAATCTCAAGGGCGACAACCCATGTATGTTTGCAAATTGGAATGTTGCAAATGAACTTTTTAGTGATACATATACAAAGTTTAGTGAATCTTTACAATGCCTCTAACTTCTAAAGACAATAATTTGAAAATCAAGAATAAGTCAAAGGTGCTGAATAAATACGATGAATCAACTTCCACCACCAGTAGCCTTTAGGAATTTCCGAAGAAATATAATTAAGAAAGACTAATTAATAGCCTTTAGAATTCAGTACCGGGTCTAGCGAAGACGGACAACAGCTAATTGCTTTGTTTAAGGGGCATTTCGTTAGGGCAGTGGTATTAGCCTTTTCAGTTTCCAGATGTCTACAGGAAGCCAGATATCTATAGGTTGTCACTATAGTTAGAAGTACTATTGAAAGCCAATATAGTCAAATTTCTATTCGTAGTCAGAATAGTCAGATGTCTTTTGCAAGTCAGAATAGTCAGATGTCTTTTGGTAGTCAGAATAGTCAGATGTCTTTTGGTAGTCAGAATAGTCAGATGTCTTTTGGTAGTCAGAATAGTCAGATGTCTTTTGGAAGTCAGAATAGTCAGATGTCTTTTGGTCGTCAGAATAGTCAGATGTCTTTTGGTAGTCAGAATAGTCAGATGTCTTTTGGTAGAATAGTCAGATGTCTTTTGGTAGTCAGAATAGTCAGATGTCTATTGCCTTGGCAGAATTGTATGAAATATAAAAAGAGAATATTCAATTTAACCTACAACATTGCACTACCCTAATGAACTTGAATTAAATATGCTGGTATCTTTAGATTTGGTGTATATAAGGATTAAAACGTCTCTATATACCGACTCTGATCTTCGTATAATATAAAATCCTTAGACGGATAGAAGTCACTTCTCTCCAGTCTCCAGTATTATCAACGTCTAGTAAACAACTATACGGTTAACAACCGGTAAAAGATTTTTTCTGTGATTATGGTCCTTAGTTAATACGTGACCAGGAAGCGACTGGCACTCCAGGAAGCATATATCCTGCGTTTATTAACCATAAAACATTGCCATTATTTCTAGCAGCTCTTTGTTAAGCAAAGGGTATAAATGTATAGTCTTTGTTAAAGGTCTTAAAGAGGTTTTCTAACATTTTTTTATGTGTGTATTTATGACTTCGAATTGCATCATGGCTTTCTTAGTAGCTAGGATCCAAATTATATGTGTACGAATGGTGTATATAACAGCTTGAACAAATTGAAATCGTAAGCCATAAAACGTCTCAACGTTCTTTCAAGGACGATAACTCCTTGAAATATGGATAACACTGGACAATAGATGGAATAATGGTTTCTATTAGCCAAGTTGAATAAGTTTACATTAGTCAAAACATAAAGGACCGGGCATTATCGATCATATTAGTTCACTTAGCTCGTGTCATTGGCATATTTCTTTACTTGAGCTAAAAAATATAATTGAATTACGTCCCTTGAGAATAAATTAGTATCTGTTGGAGTTTAAAGTACTCTACTTCAATTATTTTTTAATTCCTATTGTTAGAAATGTTCTACGTACCATGGTTGGGAACTTGAACGATAGATTACATGTTTTTAGTCTACTTCAAGCTGACAGATATCACAGGCTAGGTAGTTGTTGGTAGTTGACAAGTTCATGTGGGTTTCTTACAGAAGCTGATATCACAGTCTAGGTTGGTTTGATTGTTGGCAAGTTAACATCTACTTCCAACAGAAGCTGATATCAAAGTCTAGGTTGGTTGATTGTTGGCAAGTTAACATCTGCTTCTAACAGAAGCTGATATCACAGCTTAGGTTGGTTGATTATGGCAAGTTAACATCTGCTTCTAACAAAAGCTGTTATTACAGTCTAGGTTGGTTGATAGTTGGCAAGTTAACACCTGCTTCTATCAAAACCTGATATCTCAGTTTAGGTTGGTTGATCGTTGGCAAATTAACGTCCGCTTCTAACAGAAGCTGATATTACAGTCTAAGTTGGTTGATGGATGGCAAGTTAACGATTACTAACAGAAACTGATATCACAGTCTAAGTTAGTTGATGGATGTCAAGTTAATGACTTCTAACAGAAGCTAGGTTGGTTGATAGTTGGCAAGTAAATACAGCTTCTAACAGAAGCTGATGGCGCAGTCTAGGTTGGTTGATAGTTGGCAAGTGAACATCTGCTTCTATCAGAAACTGATATCGCAGTTAACGACTACTAACAGAAGCTGATATTACAGTCTAGGTTGACTACTTCCAGTTGATGCTGATATCGAAGAATAGGTTGTTTTAAAGTAGAGGTTTACGTCCGTTCCCAGCCGAATCTATGGAAGTTGTTAGTTGCAGGGGAAGTAAAACAGTTTGAATGATTGTTAACATACCGTGATGTTCAGAGATTTATTATTATCTTCCTGAAAAAAAATCGCCTTTTTTGCTCACTGCAGATGATGCCCGTCCTCAATAGATAAAAGGTAAATAAATATAAAAGGAGGAAAAACTCATTTGCATGCAACTTCTAGATGTTCTTGATTCTGTGCTGTGGTATGCATGAATTGTGCATTCGGTTAGACCCTTCGACTACAAAACCAATGTTCAGAATGTCTAATGAAATTTTCCTTTCAGACTGCATCATATTAATCATTTTTAACTTCTTCCTTTAAGCAGATGTTGGTTCCAGATAAACAAAACTTAGTTTCTCATTTTTTTGAATGCATTTATTAGTTTTAAAAAACGTATTTTGGTTTTCTTTTATTTTTATCTCGTCTTTTTATTTTCTTGCCACTACTCGCTGTGTTTTGCGCATAATTATAATTGGTTATACTGAATTTTTCTCTGCGGTCTGTGCTTTCATAATTTCAATTATATATAGCTTTACAACCATGTGACATCATGTGCGACTCATAGATCCTGGTTCAGCTAACAGTACTCTGAACAGGTTTTACATTTAAATGACTGCTGTTTGGTCTTCTTGGCTTCTCTATAACTGTAAACTGTAAACCGAAATAAAACATGACCTTAATTCTATTCACAATCTGATAATTGCCTCTCTATATTGCGGTTTATACAAGTCATATCTTTAGACTTATTATGACTATTGATTTATAAGGAGTATTTAGTATAAATAATTATTTATTGTAACTGTTACTAGTATATAAGTCGCAATATGATATTAATTATTTACGGTGTATTGTATTGATTTGGTTCTACAGTTCTCTTATTTCTTATTACAACACAACTTCTCTCTTCACATGACGTGATTTGGTTATATTTTGTTTTTTGCTAATGCATTTGAGATATTTCGCACAATACATCTTGTGAATTATCATGGTTTTTATTTGTTGTATTTAATGATTACATTATGTACAAGGTATTCGAAAAACATTCCAGATTTGTCACTCAAACATATACATGTACTACATTTTGCGCACCTTTGCTCTATAAATGGGGTTCTATATAGCACAGCTGTTAGAGCGTTGGTTCTTTACGTCATATGGCTATGTTGAAATTGTCTAATCTCGATCAGCTTGTGAAATCTTGTATAAGTCATCTTCACTTATAATTCCAGTCCACTCAGCTGTTTTTCTTTTCTTCAGCATGCATATCACGTGAGATCAACCAAGTTTCCTGATGACACTTTCATCTTACTACTGAATAAAACTAGGCCAAGATTTGCTAAACAGGAGTGTTTGGTTAAATTTGTAACATGCTTTATTCCAACACCTGTTCGATTTGCAAGACAATACACCTATAAAAATTACTAAAATTAATTTGACTCTTTAGCGAAATATCTTCCAAAGTTTTAAAGCTAATTCCAATGGCTTTACAAGTAATTAAAAACTCAGTAAATCCGCGAGATATCCAGACACTTTCATGACTTTCTAAACTAATTTGAAAAGTTAATTAAAATCACAGAAGAAATTGTGGTTTTTTTTTTCTAAATAATGTGTCTACGATATCAGTGACTTGATTGTCCAGTATCATGAACACAACTATTGAAGGACTAACTATTGACGCACACGACAAAACAGGAGTTACGGAAATTAACGGAAGTAACCGAGCAGTAACCGCTTGACTTTGACGTTAAGTTATTCATCAACCAGCGTAGGGTGGACAGACTTGATTATCCAGAATCATGAAAAAAATATATATATTGAAACAAGACTAACTTTGACGTTATTCATCAAGCTGTATATTGTAACAGTTCTTGATTCGATTTCGGGTCGAAATTCGGGAAGATAATTAACTTGAATTAACTTCTCAGATTTTTAAGATCTTTTTCACAATATGTTATCTGAACAATATTTTCTACTATTAGAATAACTCTCTGATTCGGATAGACTAGGTCAATTCATGTGACGTTATTCCCACCTTAGAGAATTTGGTAGTAGTTAGTATTTGAGACAGCAGGTGAGAGTCTGGTGAAATTATGCCTTAAACCGTTTCAGACTAATACAACTACATATACCAGTCAGACCAATCAGACCAATGGTAATTAGCACTCATAATTACTGTAGAAAATACTTATGACTTAGTATGGCTTCTGATTATAGAATTGGTTAGGGGCATTCTGTTATTAACAGCACGTGTTTACATTGTTCTGTGTCCACCAACTTGTCCTTGACCTCTTGGTTATGGTCTTTGAGGACTTGCTGTAGTACAGTACAGTTGGTTTGGTTGTTAAGGTCGTTGACCTCTGTGTTTGATTATCTCCAACAAATGGTGGTCGATGGTTCTGAACTTAGGCGTGTGTGAAAACTTGTCTCAATATACAAAAAAAAAAAACATAGACGTGGACATAGATCTGTCCATTTAATGCACATGTATTTTTGTATTTTTAGCGAATTGTATATTGAAATATTGTATATATTGTCCCGTTTTTAACGTTCAGGTTAATGGCGTTATTCAGAAACGGACTTGGGAAGTCAGAAATATCCTAAGATGTCAGATGATGAATTGATGAATTCATACAAAGTCTCACGAACCTTCACAGCTAAAGATGATGATGAAGATACGATATTAATTAGTAAATTGTAGCGATGGCAACACGTGGCTAATCCTAAAGTCGACTAATCCCGTAGAGAAAATAATCTGGTTTGGTTTCAACCAGAAAATTAATCTTTCATTCTAAGTAGAACCTGAAATTGTAACAGACTTTCTAATCTCTGTAAGAGTACTATCTACGCGAAATTTAAACAGGTCCGTAGTCAATCTGCATACCTGGGGAGGGGGGGGGGGCATTAATTACTGTGAAGGGTGTCAGAACAAATGACGTTCTCTAATCACTATCCAAATATTTTCCAGAGGGGCAAGAATGATTCCAGCCCTGGGTATGGACCTGAATTCAAATGTTTAGTAGTGTTCTTTATTTGCCTAAATCATCTTATTTTTTTGAATTTTTACGTCCTTTCCCGTGACTAGACTGGTTTGTGGTGGGAACTGGGTGTTACCTCTTTTTCCTAGAGTGGCTTAGTGAGGTTAGATATTTAAGTCCTACCAATGTGCTAATGAATCGGAATGGAGTTTTACACCTCATTATACAATTAAAGGGACTGCTAGTTTTTCAACGTCTATTTGTGTCATTTCAAATTATTTGTCCAATCCCCGTAGCTGCTGTAATTCCAGAAGAGTTCAACGGAAATGATGTATAGTTTGACAATTAGCCGTGGTATTATAGGTTGTAAATATGTTTAATAGAACAAAATAAGGTTTTTATTTTAATATCAAAAAATACACTGACAGTTATTCGATATATCTCAGTTGAAAATATGGATCTTTCTTTCTCTCCACAGAGAAATGCTTTTCAAGTATCTTTTAGAGATCCTGTCAAATTTGAAGAGCCAATAATTCTCTACTTAATCAGTAAAACTCCCGAAGTATTTGTAAAGATTTCCTGACAGATTTTAGATGTTTTTTCCTATGAAATTCTTAATTCAATATTAATCTAACAAACAGTTGCGACGCCAATGGGGGTAATAAGAGAGCGTTTGTCCTCCTAGAAATCTAGTTGAAACCTCCAATACGGATCTCAGTCACAATGGACTTGTGAACCTAAGTTGTTACCTTTTAAAATATTGTTTCTTAACTGTTCCCCGATTTTATTTGTTAGAAATTATAATAATTTTTTCACCCAAATATTGTTTTTTTGTAATAAATTCTACAGGTAAACCATAGCAGGCTTGTGTATATGGACTACTGCGTTTAAAATATCAAATACAAAAATTGTTTTATAGTTTAATCAGTATGTTTCGTATAACATTAACATCGTATAACTATAACATATATATATATATACAATCTGACCGCAGAAAACTTCCAATGTACCGAACAATCTGCCAGCATCTGATACAAGACATTTTGGCATGTGCTGGTCTCATTCTGGTCACAGAAAACTGTGCCCATGAATCTACTCGGGGAGTAGACCAAATAGTTTGCATTAGTCCAGTCCCATTCTAGTCACATAAGCCCCAAACTGTCACCGTCCGAACACAATCTTCAAGGCAGTTTGTCCTGATATATTTGTTTACTCAAGTCTAATCCTAACCACAGAAAACGCTTTTACATCTTAGTAATGTCGACGTTTTGGCTTGTTTTGATTTCATCCATTTGTTTGTTTTTTCGGGGGGGGGGGTTAAATGAAATGAACGGAGTTTTACTTTTGTGCACCTTATGGCCTAATGAAGACGGTTTGGTTTAAAAATTTTATTGACCAGATTGCTATATAGAGAGGATCTTTCTCTTCCGAGTGAAACTTACTATATTATTATGTAGTAACGTAAGTTTAAATCATATTTTGTTTACTGATGTTACCATTGTTTTAACTACTTATTGTGTTTAAAGTCGATAAAGATCAGTTATGTCGACTTGCCAACACTCATCGAGTTTCTCTTTCAGACTGAATTAGTAGAAAATCTCATTTTCATCATTATCTTATATTCTAAGGCTTTCAAAATTAATATAATATAAACAATTTATATAATATATAGGTGTAAAATTATACAATGAAACAAAAGACGATAAGGATACGCAAGATGTCGGATTACTCAGATTACACTGTATAATTCAATAAAGATCCCCCCCCCCCTTCTCTCCTCAACCCCATTTTTTCAATCCATAATCTATCTGACTTATCAGGCTTAATTCAAAGCGACCCTATCTAAGTATATCTACATGTAATTAGTTCTGCTTAATAGGTTAATAATGACTAGTAATTAAACCTCCTCTATATCCTTGAATTTAAATCAATATCAGTTCCGGACAACAGCAACAATAAATGCCCGAGGTTACCGAGTTCAACAATCTCAGAGTACTTTCCGTTGCGGTCTCAATTAACGGTGTATGTAAACTGTCCACTATTCCGACAATTCGAGACCTATAGTTTTAAAGTATATGTAATTCTGCGTGGTTATTTGTAATATGTAAATAATTCATTCCACATTTCAATGTGCATTATGGATAATCCTATATTCCAAATGATCAACCACATCATTGGACTGAACTGAACTGAATTTATAAGCAACTATTTGTTAAGGTCTATAATGACCACCCCAAGTTGACAACCATCTCATGGTGACAAACTGCAATTAAACAGTTAGTTATTTATGGATTCAATATATCTAAAAGCCTTATCCGGGCTTATATTGATATGAATGCCAATGGTCCTATCTATTCTAACAGACCTCTCATTGTTTCTATTGATCTGTATATAAACGTATATTTTTCTAAATCTAACATCTCTAATGTACTAAGCAGGTTACTGCAAGGACAGGCAGAATGAAGCAGAAATTTGTCTAAATTATCTGCACTTGATCAAAATACCACGAAGTGTGCAATACGGGTAATAAACCTGCATTATCCTATCCAATTGACTTATCTCCTTTAACCCTCAATATTTTTACATAAAATCAGGAATAAAAAAAAATGAAACAAAACAAATTAAACAGTTAGACAACAATTATATTTATATACTATAATAACAACATACAAAATAAATATCTTATAGAAATATTCCAGTATCACAGATATAGATTAACAAATGTTTATAAATTAGTATTGAACAATTCACACTGTAACTTTAATTTACTGTACAAATTCACATAATCACCAAGCTATTGTCTTCTTATTTTAATTCCAGTTTCTGTATACAAGAATGAATTTATTTTTTCTATTCCAACTAGTCAACAACATATTTCCCTTAAAGGGATAGGATAATTTGAAAATTTAAACTTGGCCAATAAGGGCACAATTTGTCAGTAATTATACCTGCTGAAATATATAACATATAAAAATAAATATCCAAAAAATTAAGTAATTATCCATAAAGATGAATTTGATTATTGATTAAGCATTTTTCAATAATGCCTTTGATTTCCAGATTTTAAAACTCATATTGACCATTCTTGAGAACTAAAGTTTTATGTTCATGCTAAGACGCAGTATCCCTCTAATGCATTATCATAAACTGTTGGAAAATGTCCCATACAACTGTAAGAAGATCTGATACATCCCAAACTTGGATTTGTCAACAGAGTAAATATTAAAGATAATGTTTGCTTGGAAAATTTGTCATCTAAAAGCCATGTTACCTGCAAAAGGCTTGAATCTTAATATTTATTTAAATCAAAGCAATTCTTGGACACATGATTGTATTGTTTAGCAAAAAAATGACCCTCATTAAATGCAAATATACAAGATATGTCAAGGTCAACCTAATCTCAGTATAGTTTGTGTTTAAAAATAGAAGTTAAGGAAATGCCACACCGTAATAATCATGACCAGGACTATTAAAACATTTATAGGAACATAACAAAGCTCGAACCGGTACTAAACCGGACATATTTTTTACTTTTAAATTCTGTTTGGTGCTAATAAACTGAACACACTCGAGCCAAGTATTTAGAAATGATTCACCACACAATGCACATTTACTAGATTGTGATAACATGTCTCTTATATCGGGATAATGGCGGATACATTTCCGTAAATACGACCACCTGTCTTTTAATTCCTTCATCACGAATCGTGCCGTAATTTCTTTTAACGCTAAAACTTCTTCCTCTTGTACTGAATGAACTGGGACATGTTGTAACAATGGATTTTCCTCACAATGTAACTCTTTTAAAGGAAGATTTGCAACTTCTGTCGGAAAAATTCGAAGTTCATTAGCTGCAATATCTAAGATTCTTAATTTGTAACATTTTCCGATGCTTTCTGGCAGCTCTCTGATTTTGTTCTTCTGTAAATAAAGACGTTCTAAGTTATTCAGGAAACCAAATTCTAGAGGCAGACTGTGTATTCTATTCCCAGCTAAATGTAGTTCTGTTAAATGGGTCAAGGCACAAAATTCGACTGGTAGCTCTTCAATTTTGTTATTGTCAATACTAAGAAACTGGAGATGGCCCAGTCGACAAATTTCAGTAGGAATTTGTAACAGTTCATTTCCATTTAAATTCAGAAACGTCAGGTTTTCCAGACTGTCGAAAAATGAAGGGTTGATGGAGTGAATTTTGTTTCCAAACAGATGAATTTTCATCAAACTGGTCAAGAAAAGAACACATTCTGGAATTTCTTCAAATTCGTTGTTTCCCAAATTCAGAATTTCTAACTCGAAAAGATGACTGACTTCTTCCGGCAAATCTTTTAATTTGTTGTTTTTCAAGTCAAGATGTCGAATTCCCTCAAGCTTTCCAATCAGTTTAGGTATTTTTTCTAATTTTTGGTTGTTTAATTTCAGATGTTTTGGTTGAGATTTGAGAAATCGAAATAAAAGCGTGTCCGCCATTGTTGGTTGCTAAAGAAATGCAGAGCTGGTATTTCTGTTTTAGTTTCGTAAAAATAATAGACTCGAATACCATGACTTAAACTTCTATTGATCGATATACGAATTTCCGGGTTAATCGATTGAGCCTTAAGAAAATACTGATTATCAAAATCTCGTTATCCACTCAAAAAGTCATCAAAAAAAAGATGAAACATCACCATAGCAATATAATTATTAACCCGAAGCGAAAATAGTAAATCAATACAACGAAAATCTCCATTACATTTTATAACCTTAAAATAGGACCAAGAATTACAGTACAACCTGTACATCTAGACCACTTGTAAATCGTTATATACGGAATAAAAGCAGGACATCTTTCAGTCAGATAATTTTTAAATGACTTCTAGAAACGACAGACCTAAAGGCATAAGAAGCTAAACATTTAAGAGAAAAGAAAATAACAATAACCCATCATTCCATAAACAAGGTCCCTATTCAACCACACCTGGTTATCTCTAGATATTCTCTGAGAGGTTTTTTTTTATCTTCAATGCAATGTGTTTTTCCGAAAACTCATCAGTATCTTTTATTGTTCTTTATCTTTTTATATTGATCTAACAATCAATCTGAAAATAGAATATTCTAATTTGTCTACCTGAAATCAGCGTGCCTATATTTTGTTTTAAAAGGGTGTTAAATAAATTAAAGATATATTTTATTTTCGATCCTATTGACAAAGTTTGAGATATTTGTGTCTATCATAAGAGGTATTTTACCTTTAAAAATCCATATATATTGTTTATTTCAGTGTTATTGTCTACTGGCTGTTAGTGAACTAAACAAAGTCATATAATATTTTCTATTTCAGTGCTATACTATCGGGAATTGTGATGCTTGTATCCTTAAAATGGACTTTAATATCTCCAGACAACTTTCCTGAAGTAAGAACCGGAAGTAAAGAACCATCGTGTAATGCTGGTCATAATGACGATTTGTGTCCATGGAAACTGGTGTTTTCAGACATGGCGAACAGACTACAGTTATTAGAAATGGCGTTCAAGGATCAAGTTGTGGCTAGGCTTTCTATAGAACGAGAGGTCAGCAATCAAAGCTACGTGAATCTCCTCTTGGACAAGAAATTGGCCGCTTTCCACGAACGTCTGGATAACATGAATATGAAATATCGTCTGCTTGAAAGAAGACTGGATGAGATTTCGTCTAGATTGTACTCTGATGGTATGTTATGATTTCTTTAAGTCCCAGACGAACAGAATCTAAATATATTTACATCTACATGTTATCATTGTTGTAGAACAGTGTCAAGAGATCTAAAGTCGATAGAAGTACTTTGATAATAATGATTATATTTGATCTATCATGTCTCCGTCGTGTCCAAACCACATCCCGTTTCGTCATCAAAACCCGTATTTAGAATGCGATTGCTACCTCAAGGTAGCCCAACAAACCTCGTCTTACATAGTTCCTCAGACGTATTGAACGAGTAAGGGCTACCTCATACGTCAGTACGTAAGTGAACCCGTCAATCCGTCAATGGGTTCGCCACTCACAGAATTGATTGTAATGAACAGGATATTGTCATTGGTAGATCCAGACACAATGTTCAATTTTACTGATATCGCATCGCAGTTTGCGAGTCGAAATGACCCTTTTTGAATTCCAATATTTCATTTTATTAGCCGAAATTAAATTTATCACTGACTATCTTCGAATCAAATCAAATTGTATATAATTTGTTAAAATCTTCTGCAAAATGTAATAAAGGATCTGTTTTTTTGTTCGGCAGACTCTTTAATGGAACTAAGTGGCAAGATCGATCTACCGCTGGAATAGTAGCTACCGAATTGTTATCAAAATTTAACTCGATATTACTATAAGAGCAATACACATAATAGAAGCCGAATCCATTAAAATAGAGTTGAGTTTCTATCTCATTTTTATACTGATTGAGTGCGAACTCTTCCATTTCTATAGATACATGTATATACATTTACCATTGGATGGAGATTTACTTTAAATATATTCTTCTTATTTCAGAAGAGTCTTTAGATAATAGCTGGGGTTATAGTTTACTAGTGTCCAGAATAACTCATACTTCTGTTATAATCAATAGACAATTCGGTTCTATTTTAGAGTCTTGACTTCTTCTAGATAATTATTACAAAGTCTAGTCTAATACGGGACACATAATAGCCTTCAATATTGTTTGTTGGTGTTTGTGTTTTTTTGCTGTTTCTCTACTATCATTGACAACTAATTTCAAAGGAACCAAAACCAAAAGTTACTGCTTCGGAAGCAGTGCTTCTATTATAGTACATGCTGTAGTACAATCAGCAAGAGCGTTGGAATTTGACGTCATTTGGTGGCCGTTTGTACTAAAGACGATCGATATGCGAAATTATAATGACCTTTCTAAAAGATTGGTTGTTTGTTTAAAATCAATATAATTTATGTTTCTGATATATTTTTTAGAGTCTTTGGGTTTCCTGATAATAGTACTAATAATAATTGAAGTTATAGTCCGAGTGAAGCCCCAGGTTCAGTTATTACAGGCCAGGCTAGCAGACAGAAAGACCGAGAAGAAAGATGGGAAATCAGAGAAAGAGTCAGATAAAATGAAGGTATGTTGTTAAAATGGAAATAAATACAGTAGTACATCCATATTTAACTTAGTAAGGTTTTTTGAATGGCAACAACATTGCCGACTATCTTATTCTGTTTCGTTTGCACGCTTTCAAACTTTCAGCTGAACAGTCTTAAAGGGACAAATCTATGGAATATTGTGGCTTGAAAATATCTCCTGCATATTATGCATCTTTTTATTTTAGAACGGTAATGGAGTAAATTATTCACCAAAACATGGATTATCGTTAAAAAATGAACTTTGTGTGATTGTTTTTAAAAAAGACAATAATAATATTATATCAACTTTTATTGACGTCACATTAAAAAATCTTGATGACGTCAAATTAACAGTTCCATCTCATTACGTCATAGAAAAGCAAGAGATGTTACGTCAGTTGCCACGTGCAAAACTATATTTGGTAGTAACAGAATTAGAAGAAAAATCGACTTTCGGTTTTTGTCGACAAGCAAACAGCGAAATGCAGATTTCTACAATTCGTTTTGTAAAATCCTTAGGAGGTTGGTATTAAAATTATCATTTTGAACAATGATGTTCTTAAATATATACAAAAATTACTGATTGTTCCTAACAGTTCAATAAGCTGTTGAAATTAATTTTAATGGACACGTGTAAAGCCAATAACAAGACGACTATATCATATGCTACTCTAAAGAGAACATAATGGCGTAACCGTGCCCCTCCCCACAGATTTATTAGTTTAGAGAAGTAAAATAACGAGGTAGACATAGATCCATTAGTAATCATCAACGTTTATGTCAGTAAAGTAATTGTGTTATTACTCAAACATCTTATTATATTGATATATTCATGGTCGTCTGTCTGTCAAATAACACATCTATTATAATATTAACACGGTATATTTAACACTGGCGACCGAATACCAGTTAAAATGGTAACGTCAAAACAGTAACAAATTTTATTAGTTAAAACAGTAACAACTCCACCAAAACGGTAACAGAAATTTGGTTAAAACGGTAACAGGTATTTTGGTTGATTAAAAGTAATCTACGGAAAGCTTACTTTCAAGTATATTATATCAACCAAGATAGGCCAATCATTCAAACTTTGACTCCGATAGCTGAATTCAGTTAATCTATTTTCCTTGGTAAACATCATGGATGAGTAGGTTTTCGTAAATACACGAAGTTGGGTATTGCAAGCCACCAAAAGGATCTCTCCCCACCTCTCAATTTTCAGTAGTCTTCGTCACACGGATCCCTTCCCACCCTCTGAGTTTTCAGTAGTCTTCGCCACACGGATCTCTCCCCACCCTCTCAGTTTTCAGCCGTCTTCGCTCACAGCCGTGTCCCATGACCTCAAATATAATATAGTTCGCGCACTCCCCTTTCTGAAGTCAGACGAATGTAGGGAATAGTTACCAAGATTGTTCTCAAAGATATTTCGTTTTCATTTCAACGAATTATCAAATCATAGGCAACCTGCCAAAAAGTCAAATACGGTTGTCGATAAAATCGTCTGAAGAAATTTGAATTATTCAGGAAACGAAACTAGCATAACGATAGACTTTAAATTATAGATATTTAATTTGCGTGTTCAGATTCATTCTTTGCATAAACACAGAGCTATATTTGATCTGTTTAGGCCTATGTCTTGATTGATCTGGAGTTCTTCATTGAATTTATTACCAACATAACCTGTAATTTTCGCGTGTTTTATTTTTAATTTACTTGAAACTTCTTCGGGAATTAGCTAAAAATGTAAGGGTTAGAGGAGTTGGTAATGAGCCACTTCCGACATTTACAAGAATTGTGAAGAAAAAAACATGTTACTTTCAAGAGGTTACCATTCTCGCTGGGTTGTTATCAATTGCTGCTGGTGTCATATCATTGATCGTTTGATGTTAGAATCTCAAAAGTCAAAAAGCAGAATAACCACAACTTAAACCTCTATTTCTTATCTTTTCAGCTCAAGTCATAGTTTTGATAGCAAACGATGAAAATTCCAAGAAGCTTACAGCTCATTCTCTGTACAATACGTCATTACGATTCATCCAGTCTCACGACATCTTACAAGATCTTGCAACCAATGGCAGAGTTTTTAGCATGTGGCGAGAACTTTCCTCGCATCAAATGAGTCATTTTAGGAAAAATATAAGGAATGTATTAGGTTTAAAAATTCCAAACCGCTGACCTTCCACATAACTGCAATAATTTGATCTTCAAACCGAAAGAATTTTGATGAATGTGGTTCACGACTTAGTTTGGTGGATTATGATTATGATATTGAAAATAGGGCACTGTTCAGGCATCCATGTATGTGGTGTTTTCCAGAAATCGGGTATTATTTGTTATCAACCACTGTATATTCCCGTATAGTAGGTCATAGATAGGTATGCACGTGCAGAGGTGAACAATGACATTTTACTATTTGCAATACAATATATTTTCTGCAATATCTATATTTATGACTATCGGGTGTTGTTTTGTATATCCATATAAATTAATACTTGACTACTTTGAATCAGTGAAGGGTTTGTAAATAGGTTTTATGAATTTTCTTCGGGGACACTGTTAGTACCATGACAATTTTCAGCCAGGCGTCTGTGGTTCCTGTGCAATTTCAATAAATCTTAACGTCAGTAATGACAAATCAACTTATGTTACATAAGGACTTGTATTAGTGGTCATAAAAAGTTCAGTTTTAGAGGAATCGCAGGAACTACAGACGTCTTGAGGAGAATTTGAAAGTGTCTCCGATACACATAATAATAAAAATTTGGAAAAACCTGTTTACAATCGGTTTAAGAATATTGTACATACAATGTAAATAATGTCAGACTGAAGTGCACTGGATATCCTTTGTTTTATTTTGGCCTCGATTCATAATAATTATCGTGTCCTTTATATTTTCATGGTGATTTAATGGAATCTCCAACGACAGTTCATCAATTGTTCATTTTTGTAATTTAAAAGCGTCGTTTGGTCGGAGTCGATTAGGGTCGTGAAGTTAGAAACAGGTCCATATTGTATCTGAAAATGTTTTCACGAGACAGTTTCGAATAGACTTTGAATAAACACTTATTTTGAGAGGCGTTGACAAGTCCTGTACAATAAAGCCCTGTTCGTTATACATATATTTGCCTTTTCTAGAGGCTTCCTAAATATTCCTATTATAATATGGTGTAACTTATTATGTGTTCCAAATAAATATTTTCTCAAGAAATATGTAGCCTATATTAATGTTTACAGTGAACAACATCGCAGAATGGAAGCTTTAGTTGCTATAAAATGTTCACGATGTACGGATGAAAATTATCATTTATGGAAATATCTCTTCAGAACATAAAAAATTGCTCAAAAAAAAACTTTCTGTTTTTGATACATCGAAATGTGACATTCTGTCTCTATCAAGATCTTCACAAAGGATATGACAGTGTCGCATCTCTATTTACGACACACTGGGATATAACTTATCTATCCATTGTAGTCTGATTTTCTCCAGTATAGAGTTATTTCCCATATTCCAGTTGGGAGAAAATAGACAGAGGTTCCACAAAACATGTTTGTCTAGTTGCTTAGAAGTTTGCATTTGCTTCAAAAGTTGTGTCTAATTTATGAGCTCAGGGGTATGTTTATTAATATAATGGCGCCTACGGTGTTGTATTTAATTTTATAACGTCCATTACATTTTTATTTCATTTGTGATGTTTGTGGTAAAATATAATTTATGATGTCCGTGGTGTGATATTTGTGACGATATTAAATTTATAAGGTCTGTAGATTTGTAATGTCCCGCATGCGATATTTCATTCGCGGTGTCTGTGATATGATATTTAGTTTGTGACGCGTGTGATATAATATTTAGTTTGTGATGTGTGTGGTATGATATTTAGTTTGTGACGTGTGATATATTTAATGAGTGACGTCTGTGAAATGATATTTAGTTTGTGACGTGTGTGGTATGATATTTAGTTTCTGGTGTGTTTAGTATGATATTCAGTTTGTGACGTGTTATATAGTTGGTTAGTGACGTGTGTGGTATGATATTTAGTTTGTGACGTCTATGAAATGATATGTAGTTTTTGTGACGTGTGTGGAATGATAATTAAATTGTGATGTCTGTGATATATTTGGTTTGTGAAGTTTTGTGATATAATATTTAGTTTGTGACGTGTGTGATATAATATTTAGTTTGTGACGTGTATTGTATGACATTTAATTTGTGACGTGTGTGGTATGATATCTAATTTGTGACGTGTGTGATATGATATTTAATTTGTGACGTCTGTGATATGATTTTTGGTTTGCGACGTCCGTAGTATGATATTTGGTTTGTGACGTTTGAGGTATGATATCTAATTTGTGACGTGTGTAGTATGATATTTAATTTGTGACGTATGTGATATGATTTTTGGTTTGTGAGGTGTGTGATATAATATTTAGTTTGTGAAGTTTTTGAAATGATATTTAGTTTGTGACGCGTGAGATATAATATTTAGTTTGTGACGTGTGTGAAATGATATTTAGTTTGTGCCGCGTGTGATATAATATTTAGTTTGTGACGCGTGTGATATAATATTTACTTTGTGACGTCTGTGATATGATTTTTGGTTCGTGACGTGTGTGGTATGATATTTAGTTTGTGACGTGTGTGAAATATTTTGTTTGTGACGTCTGTAATATGATATTAAATTTTTGGCGTGTTTGGTATGAAATTGTGCAGTCGGTGGTTACTAACTTTATCAATTTGGCTCTAAATAATCATTTGAAAAATATATTGAAACGTCCTTCGTTTTGACCTGATTAAACAGATTGAAAACAAGACATTTTGCTATATTTCTTGTCTGTAGAATTTAATTCAAATTAAAGTCAAATAAAAAGTGTCTAAAATTTAAATTGGTTGTTTGGAAGTATAATTGTCTGTGATGAATGGGTTAAGTTAAATTAACCATGTTCTATAAAATTGCTGAAACAGCCGTTATTTTCGCCTCAAGGGGTTAAACAACAGTAGTTGAAATAACGTCAGGTCTCTTACGTCATATGTCAGTGTCAATGACGTAATCAAATGTGGTTTTGAAGTCCGCTTACAATTGTTTTCTTTTCTCTGGGGTTTATTTCTGATCAAAGGTCATTTGGGGTCAACTGACCAGTATGGTATTTTGACCACACTTGAGTATTTGTCCATTCTTACTGGCAACAGACTCTATGATCACAAAGACGTTTTTTTTTAAATTTACTGTATGTACATAAGACGCCAGTTTCTATACAACTCATTGGTGTACAGGAACGGTTGTTTGTAGGCCTACGCCTAACTCACAATGGCAGGTGGTTTTACAAAAATTGGACCGACTGCTGTCCTACTGTGGGCGCGTTATCTAGTATGCATTTGACTTTGGAGACTGCCGCCTACCACTTCGAACGTTATTGAAATCTTTGACCGCCGTCTACCAATTGGGAATTAACACTTTAACCGGTGTCTAATCAGTCCTATGGCATTATAATGACAGATCACAGACGTGTTATCTTAACTCTCTGGGGCAAGCAGCATGACGTCACACCCGGTGATGCAGATGGTCTATTAGATAAAATAGCGGGAAATTTAATAACTTTGATAAATAATGGCGGGAAATGTAATCATCTTAAACATCATTACGTCATTGTGTTTTCTCATTGAATCAATGATCGTATTAATTTGTAGACGTGACGTGGATGTTTTGATTATCCAGATTCCGGGCTAATATTTTATCCTATTGAAAAGAAATTAATGTGATTAATTGTGTTTATTTTGCAACACGTGGTGTGCTTTGAAATAAAATGGCGGCCATTTCGGCTTTTTGATCTCAGTCTGTTACAAAGTTTTTGTCTTTTACTTCATTCAAACGTAAAAACAGCTTTCATTTTTGATGACAGGGTGTAATTTAGGTGAATAGTTTCGTTGGCTGACATATGTTGCACTTGGATCAATTATTTTGCGACTTTCAATTATAAGATAAATCCGGGTCGAGTGAAAATTTCAAAAACAAATAAATGTAGTTAAAAGGGTACTGCGTATTTGCATAAACGTAAAAGTTTGGATCTCAAGAATGGTCAATATGAGTATATATTCATCAGAATCCCTTAAAATTTGGAAAACTCACAAAACAAAGTTATTTTCTATATTTATTTAATCAATTTATTAAGCGTTTTTCAATAATCAAATACATCTATTATTACATTTTTAAGGATAATTAATCATTTTTTTTTATGTTATTTATGGCAGCAGGTATATTTTTTGGCGAATAGAGCTTTTATTGGCCAATAGAAAATTTTTAAATTTTATTTTCATTCTAAGTATCTATTTAATAATGGCTTATTAATAAGGCCTATTTAGTTTATAACAGAAAAAATAGCGTTCGTGATTCGTGATTCACAATTATTGCCTCGTCGTGGACCATGGGAAACTCTAAGCTAAATATTACCAGTCGAATCTTTTCTAAAAGCTTTGAATAAGGCTTATTTCAACCTTCGGATTAAGTCGATCCAGCTTCAGATTCAGACACAGCCTAAATAATAACACCATGGTATAAAACAGTCACAATTATATCATTTTAAAAAATGTTATGACTTGTTACATCCCCAATATTTGCATATAATAAACCAGTAAACGTTTCAACCGCGAAAATTCAAATTTTCAAAAGGTCTTAATGATTTATAATCTGCTTACAATAATCTTTTAAACTTTATCAAAATGTTGTCAATCAATTGAAATAAAGACATAAAATGTAAATTTCTTTGTGGGGTTAAATTTTCACAGTTTATCGTCACTTCATTATCGTTAAGAGGTTTAATAAGATAAAAGGGAGGGAATCGGGCGATTACGTCATTTTACAACGTAATTCAAACTTCAAAAGGATGCGGTGACGTTTATCGGACGTAACTGTTACGAACTTTATCGCATTATGGAGATTTGTATCGCACAGATAATTTTTGGTCGTAAATTTGGTGATAGTGAAATGTGACCCTTCATTTGAAGGTCAAAACATAGTACCATCGTGACTGAAGTAAAAAAAAAAGAAAAGAAAGAACATCTATATTTTATATAAGGATAACAACTTAGGTTCACAAGTCCGCCGTGACAGAGATCCTTTCTACCAGCTAGTCCTTGGCCAAACCTCTTGGCATTGATCTTTACCGGATTATCCGTACCCATTTACAGCTGGGTGGACTGGAATTATGAGTGAAGATGACTTATCCAAGGTCATCGAACTTATACACACCGATCGTGATTAGAACTCACGTCCGACATTTTCAACGTATCCAAGCAAATGACGTCATGACGTTAAGAACCAAGTAGGCTATTACAAGTGGTGGATATTGCGGATGAAGAAATGTTGACCCATTGGAAATTTGAAAATAAATGGCTTATATCCTGGAATGTATGCATTTTTAACGAATAATCCTTTCAATTTTTGCTCTTGCGTCTTGGAGCCATTAGGTCTAACTTCACATGATGATACAAAAGTCTTTTAAATTTTGAAGCTTTACATGCCTATTAAGCCTACTGTTATATGCAAACACATAAAACGCATTTTTAATCCTTCTTTTAACTAAAACAGAATATTGTGTAACACATTGTCATATACTTGTAGCCTACATTTCAATAAACCCACAACTTCAAGTATTATTACAAAACAATATCAGGGGGTTGACCCTACTTAATCCCTCAACACGAGAAGATAAGAGTATTAGGCCCTGGGGAAGGATTATCCTCTTGGTATTTGAATTGTTCTGTATTGCCCTCTAATAAAATGTGACATTACCATTTCAATTTGACCGGGGTTATGTGTTGCTCTTCAAATCTCTTATAAAATCAAAGAAGTGGGAAACTTTAACGTAGGCATCTTTTCAATATCAAGCTATTGCCTGTATTATATATAAAGTTTAGTTATGACTTAATGCGATTGAAGTTGTGATTCAAAATGGTTGAGGGCTACGTTCGTGCGTGTTATGTACAAACCATATGTAGTTTCGTATGGCAATGCCTATACCACACAGGCCTTTACTTTATTATTTAGTTTTGCTTTTCAATACACTCTCTGGTCCTCTTTAAAGAGCATCTTCAACTCCGAGGACTAAACCGTTTTAAAGTCATGATTGAACACCATTGTCTCAAACGAGTTTTTAAATGCAGTGATTTCTATGGTTTAAATTGATGCCTATAACAGGAAATAGTCTGGTCTATCAATATGATAGTCTTTGGTTAAAAGAACCAATAGGCCATCAATTATTAAAAGGAGCCATCGGCCTTGAATATGGAATATAAAAAGAAAATAAGTTATTTTTCTGATTTGGTAAGTAATTGTCCAGTGAGCAACTGTCTGGTAAGCATTCGTCTAGTGAGCAACAGTCTGGAAAGCAATTGTCCTCCGAGCAACTGTCTAGTAAGCAATTGTCCAGTGAGGAACTGTCTAGTAAGCATTTGTCCAGCGATCAACTGTCTGGTAAGCAATTGTCCAGTGAGGAACTGTCTGGTAAGCATTTGTCCAGCGAGCAACTGTCTGGTAAGCAATTATCCAGGTCGGAACTGTCTGGTAAGCATTTGTCCAGTGAGCAACTGTCTGGTAAGCAATTGTCCAGCGAGCAACTGTCTGGTAAGCAATAATTGTCCAGTGAGGAACTGTCTGGAAAGCAATTGTTCACCAAGCAACTGTCTGGTAAGAATTTGTCCAGTGAGCAACTGTCTGGTAAGAATTTGTCCAGTGAGCAACTGTCTGGGAAGCAATTGTCCAGAGAGGAACTGACTGGTAAGCATTTTACCAGGGAGGAACTGTCTGGTTAGCATTTGTCCAATGAGGAACTGTCTAGTAAGCTATTATCCAGTGAGGAACTATTTGGTAACCATTTGTCCAATGAGGAACTGTCTAGTAAGCAATTATCTAGTGGGCAACTGAATGGTAAGCATATTATGTCCAGCGAACAACTGTCTGGTAAGTATATGTCCAGTGAGCAACCCTCTGGTAAGCATTTGTCCAGTGAGCAATTCCCCATTTGAAAAAGCCTTCAATATGCCAGACTCTGATGTGACAGAATACATATAACTCAGAGATTCATCCATCAAGTTTATGTCCAATATTATCCACCCAAGGACTTCTTTTGGGAGGGAAGGTTTTCATAAACACCCTTACGCATAAAAACATTAGGAACAAAAACATACTTGCTGATCATTATATATTAATATTTGTGTTTGTCTCTATACAATTCATTAAGCGAATATTTACAATTGTTGTCATTAACAGACAGAATAAGATCATAGTAAAACAACATCCAATAATACTTATATTGGCCATAAAAATAATCTGCATAAAAAATAATTTCTTAAAAAAAAAACATAAGAATTAACAAAACAAAAATCAACAAGTTGTGACAATGTTGAAGGATAATGGTGGATAATGTTTTAGGAATATCAAATACATTAATATACTTTTAATGTCAAGTTTTGTAATACCTTATCAGATTGGCTGTATTTGAAATCATACAAACCAATCAAATCACTGCATTTATTGTTTTTTTTTATATACAAGTGTCTTATGATGTCAAGGTATTAAACACTTAATAATAGCTTGACAATGTGAAGATGTGCTGTTTAATTTACAAATTTTAATTTTATTAACTGCATTATGATTATTGCAAGTATACAATTTTGAGATCTCTAATATTATTAACAATATTTATGCCAAATGATTTTAATAAATGCATAAATTGCAAATCAGAATATTTGTAATATATACCAAAGAACAATTTGTATTAAAGTCCATATGGATGCTTGGAGGGTTAAGTCAGACTAAAGACTGTTTGCGACACCCTTACTAAACCAAAACCTTGACTAAAGGTAGACTTAAGTCTACCTGCTTACCTTTAAATTTCAAACGTATAAAAGGAAACTCATTTATCCTATCTTTGTTAAGTTAGACTTTTCAATAGAAAATTTAACAATTCCCTAATTAAGTTTTGTGTGACTTTGAGCTTTTCTTTTTTTATGTATGTCCTATTCTAATTGTATAAAATATTATATTATGATGGTAATTTGGAATTCATATTTAAGATGTTATGAAAGATGAATAATACTTATTGGAATGGTAACTATAGTCTAAATTATGCTTAGAGCAAATCAGCAAAGGTAATGTAGCCTACTGGTATACATGTACTCTATATTATTACAGCTAGATTATCTTTTTAACTTTTCAATGTTCATAAAAGCCTTAGGTTTAAGATAATTTTAGTGTCCAGCCAGCTGATTAGCCAGTCACAAAATATTATTTTGAACTACCAGTAAGATATATCCTTCAATCAAATTACTGTAAAATTTTGAATTTTGGTAGTCAAATAATTAGAATAATTCTGGTAAAGTTTTGAAATTACAACTTTCTTTCAAATAAAGCAATACATTGCATATCAAATAGTGACAAATATCAATTTTTGATTTTTTGGCAAATAGATCTATTAGCTGTAAAAATATAGAATTATACCAAGCATTTACCATTAAAATTATAATAAAATTAAAAGGAAATACAAAATTTGTCAAGTTGTAAACCATTCCCACTCATATATACTTTAAATACATATCTTCTATATAACCTACACCATTGCTAGGAATATCTTTACTTTTATAAACAATTTATATCATACCCAGTTAAGACAATCAGTCTTCCAAATACTCAAAGCATCTTTTTAAGAAATACTAAGAGGGCTTACAGAGTTAAAATTCTTTATAAACTATTTCATATCTAGGGAACAAACTTTGGTGATTAGCAACAATATACAAGATTTGGAGTGTCAAAATTCTGAAAGTTTAAAAGAGCTGAGAACAGCACTGAGCATGGCACAGATATTTTAACCCATAGCGTTTGTACCCTAAAACCCTTCTAAAGCCTGTTAATAATTTTAAAGTTTAAAATGATATTATGGATATTTTCTAACTTTGCCTCTATAAAAAATAAAGATTATTCCTGCACCAACTTTACACAAGAATGACTAAAACAATGTTAATATATAAAATGAAAAAAAAAAAAAAAACACTGCTTTTTATTTAAAAGCAGGCTTGATGACTAAAATATTGAATAAAACTATGAACAAAATGGCAGTGAATACATGGACATAATTATAGTAGCAGCAAAATTATAATTTTTTAGATAATTTTGAAACATGAAGTTTTGCTTAGAAAAAGTCCATGAGAAAAACCCATTGAAAGCATGGAGCTTACTAAATTAAAAAACAAATAATAAACATTAAATAGACTAATACAGCTTAAAAGGATCTTTTTTTTTTTCTCAAAAATACTTATGTTTTAAATATTTTATATAATCCAAAAGCCTTATATATGAAAAAAATAAGAATTTTTTCTAGCAATTGTCATTAAAAGATGTTTGCTTCTACTATAATTTCAGTCCAGTCTACAAACTAACAAATAATGAAACTAAACAAAAACTTAATAATACTAATATAAATACAAAACACTAAACTTTGATTGGGCAAAATAAATAATACAACAAGTAGTTAACAATATTTCACTAAATACTCCTATCAATGCTAATTCTCGGGTTGTTTTTCATTGATAGAAATTGCAAGTTTTGGTCAAGAACACACACAATATTACAACTCAATCAGAATCTATGTTGCACAAGCCTTTTTTACTGCTGCTATGGTTCAAAAGCTAAAAATCCAAATTAGGAAACAAGTACCGGTACTTTTGAACTCTCAAGTGATGTTAAAGAAGTAGAATGTAAAACTCCATTCATTTCAAAATGATCTTAGATTCATAGCTTATCCTTTCAACAGTGTCAGTTTCTGTAGATAAGATCACCCTCAAGCAGAGAGAGGACGTACTGATATTTGAAATATATCCCCTTGTATACAGAATAAATTCCATCAGGGTTAAATCTGGTTTCCTGTTTGAGAAGAACTGTATAATGTATTACCGAGTGTGCTCGTAATAAACATCAATTTTGTATTTTTAACAGCAGTACTTAGTGAAATATTGCTCAAATAATTTTTATCTTAAAATAAATAGATGACAAGACTCAAAATGTTTTGATTTCCTCATGAAGGGTCATAGGTCACATCAATTTGATTTTAGTATGTCAATAATTTAGGATGAAAATATTGAGCCCATGATATACACTAACCTAAATACAATATACACATAAAATCAACCTGGTGTGGCCCCTTTCAGGGAATATCAAGAAAGGAAATCAAGATTTGGCAAATGATAGCAATAATCACATAAGGACTATATACAATGGTTATAAATAGTACCAAGACATGCAACAGTTCTTCAAAATAACAGAGTAAAAATACTGTTAGTGAAAATAGAAACAAGTGATATTATGAATAGAACTAAAGCTGCCCAATATTATTATGTAAGTTTAAGGAATCAAAATTGAGCTTTTTCTCATTCATTCTTAGAAACTATAATAAATCATTCTTTTTGGCAATCTGGCAATAATGAGCATCTCACCCTCTTACAAGTCTTTGTACAACTTGAACAGTTCCAACCACGCTTTGCTAATCAGTCAACCAGTTACTTTTTTGGGAATAAGGTCCATAGCTCATTTCATTGTGTAGAAATCAACAGAGAATTTCTATAAAAAATCGAATTTTGAGGATATCTTAGACCAAATTTGACTCTCTACCATTCAACACAATGATTAGATAAACTATAAATATAGCACATTAAACACCAACAAAAACAAATTCCTGTTGATAAACAAGCACTTTTAACATTTGGGAATCAATCCCTGCTAGGCCTAAAATAAATTTTAAATTAACTTTCTTTCTTCTGACCAAAGTTTACTTCAATATTAACACCTGTGAGTATAACATGCCTTTAAATTCAAGCTATTAATCATCTTAAATGGGAATATCACATAGAGCATGAGTGATGGTATTAACACAACTAACTTTTAGTGTTTGATCAATTAGATGACTGGAACACTAAAATCATTTGAAGTTAGCAATAAGTCTCAAATCTTGATTTGAGATGATTTGATAGAATGTTTAATTCAATAAGTACATGAGTACTTGTACATGTACAACTTTGAACAGATTTCACCAAGATACTTAAAGAAACTTTGGTCTTAAAGAAGAAATGAACTAAACAGAACATAGATTTTCACTCAACCCATATTATGATATACTGTATTATTGGAGGAAGCTGATTGGCTGATGAATTGAGTAGAAGCCATTTTCATTGGTTGAGCACCAGGAATTAACATTTGAATTGCAGATGCTTGAGTGAATGAATTTTGCGGCGGTGAAATGTTGAAGGCTGAAGAATTGGTTGAGATGATGGTGTGAGGAAAGAAAGAAGGACTAGATGTAGGGTTCACTGGGGTCAAAGGTGGACTGAAGGTCATTGGTACAGTGAAGTTGATTGGTTGGTTGGCATTGAGCGAGTTTAAAGGTAGACTCTGGATGAGCGATGACCTTGACATATTTACTACATGCTGCCGTTCCATGTCTGTTAAGGCAGTTTTAGGTATATGCATCACAGGAACTTGGATAAATTGCTGAGGATGGTTGGCCATCTTTACTGTCAGTTGTTGCACACCGGCTTTCATCAAAGGTATTGACCTCTTGGCATCAGAGTCTTCTGGAAGAGGAGTAGCCAGATCAGAATCTTCTGGCAACTCTGGTGGAGAAATGGTTTTAAACTTTCCATTACTTTTGAATTCCGGCGCTAAATGAAGAGCTCTTAGAGGTGAAGGTCGACTGTTTTCGATGGTTGTGCGACGTTTCGGTAATCGTTGATTTATTTCTGACACTTCTGCGTCTGGTGAACCATCACTTGAACTTGTCAATTCTTCTTCTGTCGATGGAGGAGTTGGTAACGCCATTTTGATTCTCTTCTCCAAACTAGAATCTTGACGATCCGATCCTCTTTTTAGTCCTCTCAAATAATCTGTGGTTGTTGAAGGAGTTGTTTCATTCTGTACAGCCATATTGAATTCAGGTGATGCAGACCGATGTTCAACATCAGTGATTTCATTTTGAAGTTTTGGAAAACTTGGTGATGATTGAGTACATGCGTCGACAAACGTAGCCGATGTTTTCTGTCTGGTAATAGGAACATTCAGAGATTTGAGAACGGCATTGATCTGCTGTTGAGTCAGGGGTATAATGGTTGAGCTGGAACCTTGGGGGACCCCAGTTGTAGGCCTCACCACTATTCTTTCTGTTGGTTTGGCTGGTTTGGTAGAATTTTTCTGGGATTGTGATGGACAGACTGAAATCTGACCTGTATTGTAGACAAATATTTTCTTCCTTGCCGAATCTGCAACTGGTGGTTCTTTCATGACAGGTTTTTCTGGAACTTCATCATCTTCAACATCTGGAAAAAGCATTCCTATAATTACTAGACATCTGATAGAAATTTTTAATGATGCTTTATAACCATGTTTCTACTAAGAATTGTGCAGTAAAGCTAGCTCTAAAGCCAGATTTATTGCAGAACACGCTGTGTTTCCACTTAGTTTATCTGGTTCCTGAACCACTTTAGTCTCGATAAAAAAAGTGGCATATTATTGACAGTTTGCGATGAACAAGACTACCGATGTTGCGCATGTGACCGTAAAACTAGTACGCCTCTTTTGCCGAACGAGAAAAAGACGGCTTTTAGCGTTTCCTATTGTTTAAAAAGCGAGCTTTAAAGCTAGCTTTCATATGACCCCGATAAATTGCCGAACACAAAAAGGGGAAATCTCGGTTCCTGAACCGTTACGGTTCGGCAATTTAACAAGTGGAAACACAGAAAAGCTAGCTTTAAGCCGGCTTTTATGCCAAGTGGAAACTCGGTTAATGAAGCCCTGAATGGCCATGGTAAAGTTATTCAACAAATAATTAAGAAAAAATCAAGATTACTCACCATTAAAATTTAGTTTTTTCACAGGGCTAGAAGGCTCTGAACTACGACCATATAATTTACTTCTTTCTTTCTCTGCAGCTTCACATATCATATCAAATGATGCATGACGAGATAAACGTTTTGGCACGTCTGATTTGGGAACAGGGGGTAAAATCTCAGATTTATATTTCTTTCCTGTAATAAAAAGATATAAGTTATTATGATTGAGGAATTGGGGTAGGGTTTGCTTATTCTTCTAGACACCTGATATCTGTTTTCATAATGAAATATTTCCTTATATGAATATATAAAAGATTGATGAATTGGGGCAGGGTTGGCTTATTCTTCTAGACACCTGATATCAGATTTTATAATTAAATCCTGGTGATTATATAGGAGATTGATTGCATTTTTTTATAAGTTATTGAATATTTGCATAATTATGTCTAATCATATGCCTTTTCCAATACACATCAAAAAACTATTCCTACACGAACCCATCTGACCTACTATACCCTCAGGGGTTGAGATTGGATTAAATAATAGTACATAAATCTATGGTAGAACAGATGTTGAAAGACACCATTCTTAGATACACCATTATATCTATTCTCAGATACACCATTATATCTATTCTCAGATACACCGATATCTATTCTCAGATACACCTATATCTATTCTCAGATACACCTATATCTATTCTCAGATTCTAAGACAACATGTAATTCAAAACGTTCATTGGCCACACCTCTAATGAATGAGTGATTAGAATGTGCCACCCAGTAATGACACATAATGCAAGATCTTAAATCTTAAATTAAATGTTGTAACTTACCTCCTAATGCTGGTTTAATTGGTATATATTTATTTGGAGCCATTAAATTAGCAACTGAAAAAATACAAATAGAATTATAACTATAAAATACTATATTTTATGCACTAAAAATATTCCTGTTTTGCTATATGAAATATATTGGGAAACATTGATTGCTTGATAAATTTGGGAGTAGCCCTTTCAAAACGTTGATAGTTAATTTAATAAAGTAATTGTTCCACATATTTTTTTCCAGATATTTATTACTAAATGCCACTCAAGGAAGGTATATATGTTATATGTGCTAAGTTAATAGATAGAGTAGTCAATAAATGTATTGAATGATACAATTTCATTTATGTATAATTGATAATCTTAAATCTGAAATATATATGAAATATATTCACATAACACAGTTTATTTTATTGATATAGATTATGACTTACTTTCTTTATTTCTTATACAATCTAATAAAGAATGCCGAGAGGTTGGTCTATGTATACCATCACTACAACAAACTGAAATACAGAGATGACATTTTGCTTTACTGTTGCAGGGCGTTAATTTTGGTCTTGAAAATGTGTAATAAGAAGTACGAAAAAAATATCACTAACTAGGAATTTTACTTTTTTTTGGAAATATTTTTTCAGTGTATCCGCCTGAAAATTGGGGCACCTGCCATCTATTGACATAATAATGATCTTTAGTCAGAGTCAAGTCTACTCACCACTGACATCTGTATCTGTATCTACATCAGGACCAATGTATCTAAACGCTGGTTTACGTCCTCGTATCTCTGTGACATGTACTTTACGTATTAGATTTAAACTTGTTAATATATTAGCTATATCATATAATCTTCTTATCTTGGCTGTAAACAGAACAAATTAAAATAAATACTACATCCTTTATATTGGAATATGAAGAAAGGCAACAACATGCTAGAAGTTACAAAATTTTTCCCCATTGGCTTTAGACTACTCCTTTTTTAATTCAATTGATAATTTTACCTTTAATGCACACAAGGTGTTAGTTTATGCTTGCATTTGAAATGACAGAAAGAGGTAAAATATGGTGATATTTAAAGCACACAATACTGTCTAGGCATTTTCACATGTTAATACAATTTTACTCATTTTAGTGTGTCAACAGTTTTGACATGAATTTGCTTTTAACATGAAGACAACATTAGAACTTTAGAGACAAAAATTATCCCCAAAAAATGAAGGTAAAAAATTTCAAAGACAGTTTTATTACTTACTTTTAAATTTGGAAGATTCATTTCTAGCCACAGTAGGGTCTCCAATAAGTATTTTAGCTGATATATCTAGATTCACTGTTTTGGGCTGAAATACAGAGATAAAATTCAAGTTACCTCCCTTTACATATCTCACTTTTTGGAAAACCTATTGTTGATAGATGGTTGTCTAAGTAATTGGTAAAAGTAAAGTCCTCATAATTGAATAAGGAAGATTTAAGAAAAATAATCTTAACTGCTTCTTATAGACCTCTCATGTCATGTATACCTATATAATAGACATCTATGCTACAAGGTTGTTAGCGCAGAATTGAATGAATTGTTCAATAGTTTTTTATGGAATCTTGTTGTTTTGAACAAGTTGTGTCCTAAAATTAGGTAACTGAAGGGAGACAAATAAAACATTTTCTGACAACTGCCTCATAATGTCTGACCACTGTATAGAAGAGTTTGATAATTATTTTGCATTACAGAAACATTTCTCCTAGCATCTATTATAATTGTGACACACATACCTTTGAAATTAAAAATAACATGAGAAATTTCTGTGACATAATTCCCAGGGATTTATCTTTCTGCATGAAAGCTGGAAAATAGAAATAATGATATTCATGAATCTTCTTCTATATTTCATTATCTTCTTCGTTTAAGGTTTTATGGAAATTTTGATACGAATGTTTTTGTCATACATGTATGATAGGAGCTTAATATTTCAGATCAAAGTAAGATGGAAAACAGAATTTTATTCAGAATTTTTATTATTGAAACAAACACAGATATATGAAGTGACTCTTGAATAATGATATCGTATATTGTTTATCTGTTTATTTTATGTCCCTACGTAAGGCAGAGTTTTGGTCACAGTTACCAAATACATGTATTTTGATTACACAAATGATGTAGGTTGAGGCACACTCGAGACATACATCACATCATTTCCAAAGAGACATAACCGGGTTTATAGGATAAGGATATTTCACAGAATTCTTCACAATGGAATTTAGCTTCAATTATGAATTTACACAAATACAATAACAGTTTCACTAGTTTGAATGATATTTCATTGAAGCATACATCAACAGGTAGAATAAAATAGGACTGTGAAAGCAAACTCAAATTAGCAAAGGACACCAAGGATCTGTTAACTTTGAATTATCATTTGTAATTTGGCACCCATATGAACTTGTTTAAATCATTTGGGATCTTTTTAGTAACAACCTCTATCACAAGAAGAACAACTATAAAATCTAGTATTACTTACTTTTATCTAACAGTTCTATATCTTTATGACAATTTAATTCTTTATAAAATTCCTTGTTCTTTAACTTTCTCTATCTGATCTCCAAAACCTTCTTTCTCAGCTAACATCTAAAATAGTTCACAACAATCTTTACAAATAATCCTCTAATGGTATATTAAGACGAATAAATATAGATAAATGAAAACAATTATTAAGGATGGATACTGGAAGAATATTTTTATTATTTTTGACGTTTCATTCTGGTTCTCACTCTATCATCAGTAATATTCTACAACTATCAATCAATTATAATTGTTTTCATCATCATACATATTTTTGTAAACTTGACAATGCAAAATTAAACCTTAAACAACTTATACACTGTATAAGTATTGTACACAAAATCACAACATAGTATTGGATGCAAGGCATGCAACTGGACTTGTTTAATCTGCAGTAAAAGCGAAAGTATATTTTCAGCTGCCAGCAACCCCTGACATGCAACTGGTCGTTTTTATCTTCCAGTAATAAAAGAAAGTTGATTTCTGGTTGCAGTGACCCCGAGAAAGAAAAGAGCTGATATAAATCTTACCTTTAATTTTGTAAGTGTTGTTACTAAATTAGTTTTACCATGCCATGCGTATTTATTTTTAGCAATACGACTGACTATTTCTACACTTTCTAAAACATTAACTATATCATAGATACGTCTACGTTCCACATCTACAATACAGAGATACATATAACTTATAAATTGACAAGGTAAAGCAAGGTACAAAGAATTGTACAGTTAAACAGCATGAGTATAGTTATTGCTTTTTTTTTTAAAATTAGGTTTTAGGTTTTAATAGAACTACATTTAAATTTCAAAACCGTAAAAAAAAAAAATTTTTGACGTGTTGTCTAGGTTAAATTTCACTTTTTTTCATTTCAGACATTTTGAAAAAAACAAAATTTTGCATGATCCAGATAATCAACATATCACATCTAACCATTTCTAAAAGGCATTGTGCAATGCTATCCAAGTGACTCATCTTAATGTGATGTGGTTCAATATATTCACAGGGAACTTACTTAAGTCTTTAGCCACTTCATCTAAACAAACTTCTAAATGACATTTGGGATATTCTGGATAACGCTGTAAAAACCTGAAATTTAAATAATCACATAAAAAACATTGCACTCATAAAACAGTCTTGTTTGAAGGTGACAGGGACCTAGGCAACACTTTACTTGGGGTTAATTATATTTAAAAATATACTTTGGTGGTTTTCTGCAGCCATTGATTTTGCTGGTGCTTTCAATTGTTTTTTAGAAAGGTTCCTTTTAAACCCTGTAACAGTACTTTTTCTGTTGAATACCAACCTCTCTCTACCTGGGGTTTTATTTGAAATGTGCTTAAAACTCAGCTAAGGATTTGGCTGGTGCTTCTTTTTGATAAGCTTACTCTACGCCAGTCCTATCTGTTGAATACTAATTTTTTTCAACTATCAGTAGCCTACCCTATCCTGGTTGTAACATTAGAACTATTTGGTTTTAATTATTTGTGACATGTAGCGAAATTAAATGAATTTTACTTACTTTTGACACAAAAGACCTAGAGATTTTTCCTTCCGAGAGCCACCTGGTTTTCCAGAATCACTTTCTTGTGAAGAGAAAATAATATCATCTTTACTGTCCTCCAACTCTGGTGGGGGTGTGTCTGATATAGATTCCTCCTGACGCTTCTGGTCCTGCATTTTACGGATTTCAGGACTCACAGCACTGAACAACATTTTAAGATTTGTGGTAGGGGTGAGAGGGGCTGGAGGGATCTCAGGCTGTTCACAGTCTTTTACTGGGGTCACTGGACGATCAACCACAATATTGTCCGAAGAATCATTCCGTTCTAAATGACGTCTTGATTTTATCCGTAAGATTTTTGGACTGTTTTCTTTATCTTTATTTAGAGGTCGAACAGTCATTTTATTGCCGATGTCACCATTGCGGTCCACATTATTGTTATTATTTGTGTTCCTATTAAAGGGGATTCTATCACTAATACGCCTAACTTCATTATCACTGTCATCTTCAGATTCTGTCAGGGTAGCTCTAAGTTTAGCTGATAAAACTTTCTTCGTTACATCAGCCATTTCTAAAAAAAGCAATAAGATAACTCAAATTATTAATATCATTTAAAAATTAGATATTTTACTGCACTATGCTTCTATTAAAAACATAAAAAAATTTAATCCCCTCCAAAATAATAACTAGACCATAGACATACTCCCATTTTCAAATTTCTTTCAAATCATTAAAATTCAAAGTCAATGAAGAAAGTCCAATTTTAAATCAAACATAGAATTCATTACAAAGAATAACCTTGCCCAACCTTACCTAGTCTAATGCTGTGATGTCATAAAAAATATTTGAGCCAAAACATTCATGACCTAAATTTGGGGCATTCAAAAATTTGGGTGGCAAATATTTTTCAGACAATGTTTTAAATTCACTAGGCCTATAAGATCTATCTAAATCATAATCTCGGATGTATAAAATATTTCTTTATCAACCTTAATTTAAAAAATATTAGCAAAAGTAAATCTAGATCTAGATCTATCCACTAACATGACTAATTCTAATACAAAATCGTCTACATATTAAGCCATTTAAGATTAAGATTTTTCAACAATGGTTAATCAACATCTTGATTAAAGTTAATGAGCTTTTAATTGTCCACTTTGAATGAATTGTTTTAAAAACGCCCCTTGATTTTGTTGGGGAAAGGCGCGCCCAAATCCCCATTCCACTCACGATACAGTCGACTGGTCACATTTCAATACAAACAGTAGCTCATTGCTAATCAAAATTCCTAACGGTTCTTTTCGAAATCAAAGCATCAAACATCGTGTGCAATAATCATAACATTCACATACAATAAAGTTTCAAATAACCGGCGGAATTCATCGTCAGTTATACGCATTTCCAATTTGCTATAAAATTCAAAAAACCAAAACAACTGCCATTTCAATTTTTTTTCAAGATTCCATGTGCTTCGATTCGCAAATATTTCACAGAAAACACATTTCAAGATTCGTTCAACCCCTAAAAACTGTGAAACCCTAATCACTTATAACCGTTTTAACTAATTAGTGAGGTGTTATCATTCAAACTTACCAAATTTTTATAAACAACCCAATGACATGAAAATCTGTGTTCATTCTCGTCTGAATTCTGCACGTTCAAAATTGGCGCGTGATTGCGTCGTACAATACCCCGGCCGCCAGGCAACATGGATAAACAATTTACCATCTCAACCGGTGTTTGTTTACAGTTGTTTTTTCACACATTTTCGCCAATTTTACCACCAAATTTCAAACACCTTGGAAACGTTTTAATTAGTGTCATACTGTTCCTTCGTTTTGTATTTCAATCATTGTCAATATTGTTCTAATTTTTATCAATTTTGTCATTTTGTGACCCGTCTGAAGTCATTCTGACTGAAGACATGTCTCTGCGAGTACTCGAACTGCGAAGGTTGAAAAGGGATTGGGAAAATCTTATTTACTCATGAAAAATATGATTTGGATGTTTAGGAGAAATGCTTAAATTATAACTAGTTAAACTGTCATTAAAATTTCACAGTCTTCAACGTTCGGGTTTCTTCATAAACAAATTGCAACTGCATGACCTTAATGTAATATTCAATATTGCAAAATTCCAGAGAAAACTCTGAAGCCATTATACTATTATCAATTCCTTAGCAACAAATATTTGGAAAATTTATAATTACCTTCTATGGATGATTAAAACCAATCCAATTAATAAATAATAAATTAAAAATAAATATAATCCAATGGCAGCAGAAATAAATAACAAACAGTTAATAGAGTAAATTAGATCATTTCAAAATGATGGATCTCTCCAAAATAATATTACGTTTTCGGATATATCACTAACACAGAAAATTATAAACTGCAGTGTCCACACCAAAAACTGCCCTTTTCACTGAATCCCAAGAAATTTTTAGCCGCAGGGGCAATGATGGGTTTTCCAGCTGATTATTTGGCGCGAGATGATGCGTGTTTGGGAACCACAGTCACGCCCACGATTTTCTTAACCAATCATTTTCTTTCAAACTGTTTGGATTAATTATGAATAGAAAGTGGAGCCAATGAAATCGTTCGACCCCTAAGAGGTCAGAGTTCAAAAGGTTAAAACATGTCTGGACTGCAAGGAAGGATATCTCATAGATAATCATAATGAAAACATGTCCAATCGCAACATATGACTTCATATGTCTCACAGATTAGTCAATATGGATCGATATGAGCGCGAATATTAGAACGTGAATTTCTACTAAAATTGCGCGAAACATTCACTGAAATAAACCGCGCCATATAGCGCGTGTGAAAATTGAAACTATAAACAAAGTAGTCGCGAGTTACAAGTCTTAATAATTGATAATGCAAGTTTTATTGCGTAGAAATAAAATTAAAATCCATTAAACTCCAACGTTAAAGAGACAGATTTAAATAATAATGCGTATTTTATATGATTTCAAATTCCTAAAACGTGTCAGCAAACAACTGCAATTAAAATCCCTTTCATCCGAAGAATGGGGGCAGGGGGGTCATTTGACAGCTTGAGGGTATATTTCTTGATACATTTGGGTACAAGTAACTTAATTTAAAAAGCTAGATCCTTGATGGTCTGTTTCGACATCTCCTACAATCCTTGTAAAACCCCCTTTTGGTTACTCAAATAAAACTTAGAATATATTTTTAAATCGTTAAGTTTAGCTTAACATTTGTTTCTGTTGGTAACTGAAAACATATTGGTCCATCAAATGCTACGAGTTACCAGAATATTGGTAGGCCTATGCTTTATTTTATAGTTCAATTGTTGTTAGAAAAGAGGAAATCTTTATCGTAGGCCTATATATTTATCACAGGCATCTCCACTTTAAATGAAAACATCAGCCAGTACTTTAAAAGACTTAACAGTAAACTTGAAGACGTCTTATTCCTTGAATTTTAGTGATCTCCTGTAGTAACAGCTCGGTGCTTCTTTAGGGCAAGCGCCCCCACAGCCCCTCACAGGAAACTTTGGTCTCTGTTCAATTTAAATTGCTAATTTAATATTGCAGATAAAAATTAGGATTAGGCCAACTTCCTTCCGTGTTTTTCTGAGGGTATAATAAAGTGATAAAACACGGAAGGATCTTATCTGTATTTTAATCGGATCGTGAAATAAACAAAATATTAAATACAGTTATTATATAGTAGCATAGTTTTCTCTTAAGAACGTAAATATAATTAAAGTGTTGTAGAGGAAATGACCCAATGTTTTTTTCCCAAAATTTGATGTACCAACCCATAGATAGACGAAAATTTGATTTTCGTTGAGTTACTAGTCTCAGTCGCAAGTCAAGACATGTATATATATAGAGTCAAGTCCTATATTAGTTTTTTCATTACTAAATTATTCCCAAACTACTCTTTATAATGTTAGATTATGGGATTTATTCTCGAAAACCTAAGTAAGATTAAAAAAAAGATTTTAAGAAATACAGTAGGTCTAATTTGATGAAATAATAAAAATAATTATACAATTGATCATATGACTTTGAATTGGGTTTAATTAATTTCGCTAATATTAAGGGCTTATTATTACAAGGAAATAGGTCCTAATTGTACACTGTCTCAATGAATAAAAGTCTTGAGTGGGAAATTTCGATTTAATTTTTTTTAAAAGTAACCATGACAACTCTCAAAAAGGACAGTTTTTTTCTACTAAATTATCTTAATTCTATGATAGGCTATTCTGGAGTATACACGAAACGACATAAAAGGTACGAATTTTACTTGAACAATCTTTGTATCCGTGATCAAAGGGCAATAACTCTTGAAAGTATAGACGTAAAAAAGATAAGATTGTAACCACTAAATCCATGACAAGTCCAAATGTCGCTGGTTTAAATCATCACAGAACGTTAAAAATGCTTGTTGAATTCCCACAATTTAGAAACCTATTTCTCTCCAAGAGAATGCACCTAAAAAAAGGTCCCTGGTTTTGACAGAAATAGTCCTCTGTAAAAACCAAATTTGCAGACATTTTGTGCCTCGTGTTTATATTTTTATCGACGCAAAAACATTATATAACTTGATACGGGTACGTATATTCCATTTTACTTACAAAGATTTCCAATAATGGTAAAAGTTTCAATTTTTTTTTTTACTTTGCTCAGACAATAATTACACATTTCTCCTTTAATTGTGATCAAATATAATTTATATAGAAGAAATATCTTTTTTGACATAAAGGAGACAACAAAACGTTTTTAACCTCTCTTCTTTAACTAGTCATTTGGCTGACAGACACCCTCCTTAATTGTTTTCAAATATGACATAATGAAAAACGTAATATATTTCACATACAAGATATTTGTTAGTAGTATATCATTGAAATAATTTAAAAACGTCTCTAATTGAATTATTTGGGCTGACAAACTGTGAAAATTAATTTTTAATTATTTTATAATGTGTTCTAATTAGAGTTTATAACATGACAAATGTGATGAAATGTTAATGTCCGAGTTTGGGGAAAAAATGTGGCATAAAAACATTGAGTTGTAAAAATCCGTTTATCGACAATTGATCAGCGATTACAATCTGACACAACGGCGTTTAATCACCGATCAGACTCCGATAACACGTGACACTATATCAACAATTTGGCGGGAAACAGAACGTGACGATAATCTCAGATTCGAATATACCGCACAAAATGTTTAATTAACTTATGATTTAAACTAATTTCGCCAAAATATAACACTGATCAAAAGTCTTAAATGACATTTAATATACTTTTTCGCATAATTTTCTCTTTATTCCAAGGATATAACGAGCTGAGTTCACTTGAGCAATTGTAAATAAATAACCTGCTTGAACGATGATCATAAAAACGATTGAGTGAATTTACTCTCAATATAATGGACATTTTATTAACTTCGGCTTCATCTGCATAATTTATTATTTCTATTTTTATCAATGTCTGACTCACATTTCATCGCGTGCATGATAGAGAAGAAGCACGCGCCAATGATTGACAGGTAGTAGGATCTATTGTGAGGGAATGTTTTGAAACCATGTGTTATGAGTCTCATATACCATGGCTCTGTATACCATGCCTGGATATACCATAGTAATATGAATACAGTGTGATATTATACTTATCATCAATGGATTTAGTTTCACGAGTGTTAAAATAGTGTTTGGATTATCTTTTTCTAACTGACAGCGCTTTGTGAAGTTCTGGAACTGTCTTGGATTATTGTTTCCATGTCACTCAGGATGACCTATTTTTAGTAACAATAATGAAAGGATTTCCCTTGATTCCAAGATAAGATTTGGAGAGACACTTGTTAACCTAGATGGCGACTGCAGCAGGGAGTAGCAGTAAACAGAAGGATGATGGAAAGTCCACGTGCTATAGTGTGGATGAGACGATTAAGGTAAGAATCCCATTCATTAATACCTGGCGGGAAAGATCAAAGGGTTAATTGACTATAAAGTAGTATATTGTCTTTGAAGTTAAAATAACCGTGCTATATATCAAATTATCGTGCCCCTGTGGTGCTGAAGGTGTCATGTATAACATCTTCATCTAATCAGTGTGATAAAGTCATTGAGTTCCCAGGGGTTTGTAAACAATAACGATGGGCAATAATGAGTATAATTACTTATATACCCATATACCTTTCTATCACTTTCTCACCAGTAATAAACTGTCCGTTCAAATCACAACAAAAGATTTGGGACCCTTTGCATCCTTCATCTTCTTAGAAAATATGGCCAGGTAAAACAAAAGAAGAATTTAATACTTTTTATTACCTGTTGAAGGTATAATTATTTTTTTTTGTAATTGACTATTGTAAGGTGTTAATACAAAAGATGAGAGACTTTCTGGTATTCTTCATCTTATAGGGAAACAGTGTCTACTTGAACAATAGGCTCACAGAACACCTTTAATTAAGATGTTGATATGTTGTTTCACATTAAAAAAAAATGAGTTCAAATGAGGCATACTTTGCATTCTTCTTATGATAAGAAATTTTAATCACTATCATTTAGAATTTGATTATTTTTTTAAAAATGAACTTTTGATGGGCTCGGAACAAACTTTGGGAATCTTTGCATCTTTTATCTTGTAAAGGGAAATATGTTGATTGCAACACTTGATTAAGGTGCAATCACCTTTACCTTGTATAAAAAATTATGGACCCTTTTTAACCCTCAGGTCCATAGCTAAGGGATCATTCCAGGCCCGTAGCTAAGGGTAGGAAGGAGTGGCATAAAACCAAAAAAATTAGAAGACATGCAAAACCAGTTGAGTCACCTAGTTACAACAAATGTCTGGCCCCAATTCAGACCTTGGGCTAATTACAAGTCTGCATCCTTCATCTATGAAATAGGTTTAAAAGACAGGTAAAAATAAAGGATTTATAATAAAACACCTTTAATTAAGTTGAAGTAAATATTTGAATAGGATTTAGACAAAAGATGAGGAGTAAATCTATGGCTAGGTAAACAATAGGTTTACAATACCTGTAATTAACTTCAGGTAAAATATTGGCCCTGGATTTTAAAACAAAAGATGTGGAAAGTCTTTTATCCTACCTGCCTCTCAACTAGACCTGTAATTGATTATGTCTCAGTAAAATAATGATGTCTTGGAAAAACAAAAGATAAAAAGGACTGAAATGCAAGGGTTGTAGTGGTAACAATAAAGGACAGGTGAAAACATCTTCTAAAATCAACTTCAGTCATCAAAAGACTATTAACCTGAAATGACATTCTAAGCCTTCAGTGATTGATTTGGATGAATTGAAAGCTATCCTTATGATTATCCCAATTTTGATGTTTGATGTAGACTAAAACAACAGATGTTCAAGTCTCTTTTCTCTAATTTATCTTCACTGTAATAAATTGTATTCACTATTAAAACAAAATAAAATTCATTTTCTTGGTTGATAGTTTTTAAGGCATATCTGTACAGTGGTTTTTCTTACAATCACTTGGTGAGGGGTAGGTCAGGAAGCATAATGATAAATTTGAAATTTGAGTGTGTGTAGTGGTAGGGGAAGGGGTCAGTTTCAAATAACCCCTCCCCGACCTGCATCACTGACAGGGGAAATCTTGGTAGAAAATTCTCTTGAACTTTGCTAGGATTGAACCCTGGACCTTCAGGTTAGCGAGCAAACCTCAAACCCACCGAGTCACATGTTAACTAAGTGTCCCTTTTGTAGTGTCCACATGCAAGTAGCTGATAAAATATATTTGAGAAATTTTGAAATTGTGAATTTGGTACAGATTATATTTAAAAAAGAAAAGATTATTAATTTTCTGAAACCCAAACTGATTGTATTATTGATTACTGATTGCACCTCTTGATAAAAAAAATCATTGTTCTGGATGAAACTTATAAAAACTTGATTAAAAGAGAAGCCTTTGATCTTTTGTCATGGCTAAATGATTTTTTATGGGTTTTTTCCTGGCTGTCAGTAATAATGATCTGGTGAAACAGTACTAGAATTTCAATATAGTAGATTGCAGTCAAAATTCAATATTGCAGACATTCAATGACTGTATTATAGTAGAATAGCTCAGTTAATATGAGTTGTATCATGGTCTGTTAGGTGATTAGGTGCTGTAGGTTTCAATACTTGGTAAAGTACATTCTTAATCCATTGCCAGTGCTTCCCTAAAAATTGGAATCACAAATTGGTATTCAACAAACAAAAGTGAAAAGAAATTTTGTGAATATTTTGTGTAGTCTTACTACTAATAATTCTGCCATGGTATTCAAAAAAACACAAAAATAGCTTGAGATAGCACCTTCTAAATTTTCAATCTCCTTTTGTCAGTGGTAAAGATTTGAAAGGCTGCTAATTTGTTTGTGATTATCAGTCCATACCTCCTGTGCCAGTGCTTTCATACCTTTTTTCATTGGTACAAAGTTACAAGCTTTACTATCTAACCCTGCTTATATAAATACTTAAATAGGTCTTTGGTTAAGTGGAAGTGCAAGAATCAGACTTCTCACTGAAAATTGGAATTGTGAAAATCAAAGCTATTAGTGTTATTGATATGAATGAATAGTTTCAACAAACCTCTTTACCATCCTTTAAGTAAAGTGTATTTATCTATCGATAGCAGAGAATGGTTAAATAAAGTCATCTATTATTTATCTAGAATAACAGTTAGAGATTGTCTCTCTGTCTGGAGCTCTCCTAGATTTAACACCTTTCTTACTCACTGATTTCATTAGCATAACAATATACCCTTTAACTTGGCACAATGTAACAACTTGACATAGCCATTTGACACAGTGTAGTAACTTGACATAGTTACTTGACATCATATAAGAACTTGACATAGTATCAAAGTATAGTAACTTGACATAGAATAGTAACTTGACATTGTATCAAAGTATAGTAACTTGATATATTAAAGTAGCTTAGTAACTTGACAGAGAAAAGTAACTGACATAGTGTAACTTAAGAACACTATATTACAATTTGACATAGCATACTAACTTGACATCAGAACTTGTCATAGCACATTAATATGACATAGTTGAATCTTAACATAATTTGACATGATATTACAATGTGACATTGCCTTAATAACTTGACATAGGCCAGTATCAAGTGACAAGTAAAGCATAGAACCTCGACAAACAAAATAATAACTTGATTCAACATACTAAATATGGTACAGTAACTTGACTTGACATGTAACTTGACATAATGTAGTTACTTGACTTGACACTGTTATTTGACATAGTAAAGGAACTTGACTTGACACAGTAACTTAACATAGTAAAGTAACTCGACTTGACACACAATAACTTGACATGGGAACTTAACATTGCAAAGTAACTTGACTCAGGATAGCATTTTGGATTTGGAGCTATTTGGTATTTACATTATCAACTATGTTAAAAGTCATAGGGGGTGATTTTTATTGTGGATGTAAATTTAAGGTGGTTGCTTAAGAAAGATGGCTGTATGAGAAAGGTGGCTGTATGAACAGGATTGACTGTATTGATCAATTTGGAAGGCTATATCATAACACAAGTTATATCATGTGTTACACATGATTCATTATGTTACAATAAAAAATATCCTTATAATTATGCCACTGTTCAAACCAAACCATGTTTATATTAACCATGAAATAGTATGAACAAAGAAATGAAAGCATTTGTGATTGTTTGATCATTATTTGTCAAGTATATTGATATTTGAATTCAGAAAAACAAATGTTGTTTTAGTCCTAGTTTGCTGCACTTGAGTTCTTTTAGAAGGCAAATGAGGGCATATTTCCCTACTGTGGTTTTCAAGTGCACCACCAGATAGATTCTGAAGTGAGTTGGTCAACAGTCAGTCACACTGGATAGCTACTCACCAGATAGAGTGGATAGTTACTCACCAGACAGTCAGAGTGGATAGTTACTCACCAGGCAGTCAGAGTGGATAGTTACTCACCAGACAGTCAGACTGAATAGTTCCTCACCAGATAGTCAGACTGGACAGTTACTCACCAGACAGTCAGACTGAATAGTTACTCACCAGACAGTCAGACTGGATAATTCATTCACCAGACAGTCAGAGTGGATAGTTACTCAGCAGGCAGTCAGAGTGGATAGTTACTCACCAGACAGTCAGACTGGATAGTTACTCACCAGATAGTCAGTCTGGACAGTTACTCACCAGACAGTCAGACTGAATAGTTCCTCACCAGATAGTCAGACTGGACAGTTACTCACCAGACAGTCAGACTGAATAGTTACTCACCAGACAGTCAGACTGGATAATTCATTCACCAGACAGTCACACTGGATAGTTACTCACCAGACAGTCAGACTGGATAGTTACTCACCAGACAGTCAGGCTGGATAGTTTATTCACAAGATAGTCAGACTTGACAGTTACTCACAAGATAGTCAGACTGGATAGTTACTCACAAGATAGTCAGACTGGACAGTTGCTCACTAACTCCCCCCTCCTTCTTTTTCTAAAAGCTACCTAAAACACTATATGAGTATATGTCACTATAACACACTTGTTGAACCACGTTGAATCTTAGAGTAAAACAGTATCCCCACTAGAATATTCTGCTCATTTCCTAAAACCAATTGTCTTATCAGCCATTACCCTCATGTCAATCAATTCTATTGAATAAAACTAACTCCCCTCCCTACCCCCATCAGAACTCCCCCCTCCCCCATTAAGCTATGTATATTTTACTATAACACACCTGTTGACCTTGTAATGTAGAATGAATCATGAAGTGAGAATAATGAATAAAGAGTAATAATGAAACTAGAATTCTAATCAATATCCCGATATTGTGATGTTTTATTACGTTTTTATTTTATTCGCTTCAATGAGTCGATGGTAAACAAAGGACTGGCATGGAAATTATTTTGTTCTCTAGTTTTTCTTCTAGATATGCATGAAAGAATTCTGTTACAAGCTTCACTGGCTGTTTGATCAAGGCCTAAAATATTCCAGGGCATGATTTTTTTTTTTTTCTAGGGCATGATTACTCTTCACCTGAATTCCATTTGCAATAGGGTTTCAAGCTTTGAGGAATCTAAATATTTGTTAATGTTAGTTTGAACTTATTTGTTAACTTAGGTTTGAACTTATTTGTTAACTTAGGTTTGAACTTATTTGTTAACTTACATTTGAACTTATTTGTTAACTTACATTTGAACTTATTTGTTAACTTACATTTGAACTTATTTGTTATCTTAAGTTTTTTAGGAGCCTACATATTGTTAACTAAGGTGATCAAGGCTAATGTTATATTCTATTGAATGGATTCTCTTCACCTGATGCAGATCTCTAATAGCGTTTTGTAACTTGGTAGTTCAATTTTTATTTAGGAAGTTCACATATTTGATAATGTTTGGAATATATAACTTAATATTATAATTTACCATATGTAGCTTTTTCACTCTTTTTTACAAAACACTCAGAAATTTCACATGACCTGTGGGCATTAGGAGTCAAAGGTCAAAATAGATATTTTATTGAAATATAAATACATGTATGTCAAATATGGGTGTTCCACAAGTTTTTTAGTATTTGTAAAGTTGAATTACATGATCTTGAATGATATTTTAATTTGACGTATTTGACAGCAACACCTGGCAAAACTCTTTCAAAATTTCTGACAAATAAGTTGAAAAGTAAAGTTAATTTACTGCATGTTTCTATCAAATTATAATGGTTTTAGCTCTAATGAGAGATCTTTTTGCTAGGATTGCATATATCAAGGGGATTATATCCTTTTACATCTTCACAATATCAAGCTTTTACGAACTTTGTTTTATACCTTGATTACAATAGCCACTATTCTTGCATCAAAGAAGGTAGTGGTTTGATTATACACTAGTAATTTACAGTAAATAAGAGCCCTCAACAGAAAGAAACATTAGGGATTATATTGCTACAGGTTTTTGCAGTTAAGGTTTAAGTCGAAGTTGGTTAAAACTTTGCATCGTTAAAAAGGTTCTTTTTAATTTTATCTTATCAAGTGGAGAATATAGACAGGACATAATTATATGGATACCAATTACTTTATTAAATAACTTGCAACATTTCAAAGAGGATACTCCAGTCTTTATCAAGCAATGATACAAAATAACAGAGCAGAGAGATATATAAGACAATATTATATTATCATCACTGCTATATATTCTTTATTCCCTGTTATTTTGTATCATTGCTTGATAAAGACTGGAGTACCTTCGTTGAAACGGTGCAAGTTATTTAATAAAGTTATCGTGTCCTGATATAAGCATAATGAGTATATCTAGATCTATGGATATCAATATCAAAATACATCAATATATATGTTAAGCAACTTCTGGTTTGTATTCTTCTTGTGAAGTTGAAAATCAACTTTGATATTTCAGAAATTATTTCATACATTTTTTACTGAAAATAAGAACAGCATGTGAAGAAAATTGAACATGACATTTTATATATATATTGTCATAGAAACGCCTACTTTATTTTATATTTTCTATATTTTGTTCAGCCTGATAATTCCTGTAAGTCGATCTTTTATGACTCATCTTTAAATCAGGTCAAATTGTTTTTTGTTTTTTTTTTTAAGATTTATAAATTCTATTTATTATATTATGAAATAAAATTATAGTATAAATAATGTGATATTAAAGGCCTCCAACCCTCATGTTGCAAATTATATATTTCTTATTATCATATTCATAATACATGTATCATGTTTCTTAGTATCATATTCAGACTACCTTATTTCTTAGTATCATATTCATAATATTATATTTCTTAGTATCATATTCATGATATTATATTTCTTAGTATCATATTCATAATACCATATTTCTTAGTATCATATTCATGATGTTATATTTCTTAGTATCATATTCATAATACCATATTTCTTAGTATCATATTCATAATACCATATTTCTTAGTATCATATTCATAATACCATATTTCTTAGTATCATATTCATAATACCATATTTCTTAGTATCATATTCATAATACCATATTTCTTAGTATCATATTCATAATACTATATTTCTTAGTATCATATTCATAATACTATATTTCTTAGTATCATATTCATATCATTCTTAGTATCATATTCATAATACCATATTTCTTAGTATCATATTCATAATACCATATTTCTTAGTATCATATTCATATACTATATTTCTTAGTATCATATTCATGATATCATATTTCTTAACCATATTTCTTAGTATCATATTCATAATACCATATTTCTTAGTATCATATTCATAATACCATATTTCTTAGTATCATATTCATAATACCATATTTCTTAGTATCATATTCATAATACCATATTTCTTAGTATCATATTCATAATACCATATTTCTTAGTATCATATTCATAATACCATATTTCTTAGTATCATATTCATAATACCATATTTCTTAGTATCATATTCATAATACCATATTTCTTAGTATCATATTCACAATACCACATATTTCTTTTTAACTAATATCTATAGCGAGTAGTTCTTAGATTATTTAGAAATTTTATTTTGTAATGATAGAGAAATAATTTAGAAGTGCTGTAATGTTAGTACTATTATCTTGTGATATTGAGATCAGTAAACCAAGTTAAAACCTTGATATTTCTGCCATGTGTAGCTGAATTATGATATGATGTTAAGTTTATATTATGACATTTATAATGTAATAGATATTATAATGGATTTACTCTTCTACAGTTCTGTACCTGAAACTCTGTTATTAATATTAAAAATCAGCAGTTTACTCTTTGATGAGAACAGATGAACTAAGATGGTTTTACACTCTAAATTGATGGCTAAAAAACGCTTATTACCTTATCTAGTGCAAAGCCAGTTTCAATACGTTTCCAGTGGACAATTTAGTTTTTGAAGCTGAAGTTTTAAGACAGTACATTATCAGGTAAAAATTAACTCGTAATCTGATTGATAAGGGAATTTATTAATAGTAAAAATCATAATACATAATAACAGAAATATGTATCTAAAAAATTAAAACTTAAATCAAAAAATGTTAAAAGCTTAATACTAAATTGCATGGGGGTTTAAACCTGCCATCCACATATTTTTAAAAATATTTTAATCTCACCATACTGACATACGTGATTAACAGCCTGTTGTCTAGCTGTTACCAAGTTTAATTTGTTATGATATAATCCCTTGTTTTAACCCTCTCAATCCCACTATCTGGCTGTAAACACCATGACATTAAGTGTCCTTATAATATTAATTTTCAAACTGTAACAAATAAAGAATTTGTTAACCCTCTATTCCATATTTCTATAAACAGTATGGCATTTAATCTTCAAAATTTTTTAGGGTTTATTTTCTTTAAAATTCTTTTAATTCTTTGTTTATCTTAAATTTTTAATTGCCACCATAAAAAGTATGGAATAATTATTAAATCTCCCATTAAGAATTTTTTCGAAATTCTATTTATTACAATCCTTGAATAATTTGTTACCTGATTTTTCGAACCAGTATTAATAAACCTAGAAGTAGTATATCTATATATCTTGTATAGTATGTAATAAACCTAGAAGTAGTATATCTATATATCTTGTATAGTATGTAATAAACCTAGAAGTAGTATATCTATATATCTTGTATAGTGTGTAATAAACCTAGAAGTAGTATATCTATATATCTTGTGTATTTCAATGTTTCTACTACTGCTTCTATATGTCTTATAAAGAACTATATCAAAAACCTTTCTCTCCTGATATGATATAAATGTTTTAATTTACTAATAAGTTTACCACAATATCTGCTTTTATTAACAATAGTTCATGCCTTGAGTTTATTTTAAAATTAAACCTTTTATATGTGTCATTGCAGATCTGTTTGAACAACTATTTTTGTATCTGGTGGCCCAGGGAGACCCTACTACCCATTTTGTGTATTCTGATTGAAAAAGGCAATTTATTTCAATGATGTAAAAATCATGAATACATAATAACAAATAAAATATGTAATCCTAAAAAATGTAAAACTTAAATAACAAAAACATATGTATAACAAAGCTATAATACTAATATTGAAACAATGGGGGTTCAAACCTGCCATCCACCATATTTTTAGAAAATATTTTAATCTCCCATACTGACATACTGTGACATTAACAGCCCCTGTTTCTAGCTGTTGATCTCTGTTTAATCTTGTTATGATATAATCCCTTGTTTTAACCCTCTCGATCCCACTATCTGGCTGTAAACACCATGACATTAAGTGTCCTTATAATGGGATTAATTTTCAAACTGTAACAAATAAAGAATGTTGTTAACCCTCTGATTGCCATATCTTCCTATAAACAGTATGGCATTTAAGTCTTCAAAAATTATTTTAGGGTTAATTTTCTGAAAATTATGCTTTTAATTCTTTGTTTTTTAAATTTTTAATTGCCACCATAAAAAGTATGGAATAAATTATTAAATCTGCCCATTAAGAATTTATGTTTCGAAATTCTGATTTATTACAATCCTTGAAAAATCTTACATTTTGTAAAGCATTCAGATTTTTCAACCAGTTTCCCCTGACAGGGATTGGAGGGCAGATAATAGACAAAATATCTAGTAATTTAATAAAAAACTTGCATAGTACAGGCTATATCTAGGCTATCCATAAAAAATCCAAGGACACTTTGAACTAGGAAAAGAGTAGGCTTAGCCACTGTCCTCATCAATTTTTCCTTATTGCACACTGCATGGGGTTCTTTCCCCCCTGGCAGGGATTGGAGGGCCGAAGAGGACAACAAACTTGCAGAGGATAGGCTATGCACTAAAACATCCTTTGACAGTTTGAACAAGGACAAGTGTAGGCTTAGCCGCTCTCCTTACAAAACTTCCCTCATTGCACACTGCATGGAAATGACCATTTTACTTAAGCTCAAAGTGGTGCACAGTTAAATTTTAAAGCACATTTGGTTGGAGCAAATGGTGGCTGTGTGTTCCAATCTCTGATTAGAGTGTGAACGTCTGATGACCTTGGAGAAGTCATCTTCACTCATAATTCTACGTCTACCCAGCTGTAAATGTGTATTGATAATCTGGTAGAAAGGATCCTTGACTGTGAACCTAAAATTGTTATCCTTGTAATATAGTTGTTTCTTTCTTTCGTAAAGTAGAACATGAAACTGCATTCCATTTCATTTTTAATCCAACAACCTCTATTATCATGATTGGCAAATTACAAATAAATCAACAACCCAGCTGGCTGCATGAGTATCATTATATAGTAAAAGCTCCAATCAGAGATAACTGTCAAAAAATATTGGCCTTACTCTCCTGATACACTTGCAAACTATTTACTTACTTATCTCCATTGTAAAATATTGTCTAGTTATACAACCAATAGACTATGTATAACAATCTGAGTAATATTCTTTACATGGTAGATAAGATGCCCTTTCATTATCTCCCTGAAGTAATCGCTTTGAATTTTTTTATTTAAGGGCTTTATCTTGTAAATTTCTCCAGAAGTAGATAATTTCTTATCAATTGATATATACTGAAATTCGAAGCATAGTCTCTACTTGTGAACTAGGCCAGTTCTTCTTATAGGAGAGCATCTCTTATAACACCCTTAACCATCTATACATGACTGGCAAAAACAGCTAAATCAACAACCCTGTTAACTGGTAAGTATCATAAAAAAGGTTTATTGAATATATTCTAGTTTATCCCAGCAGTACTGAAGGTGATATTTTATTGGTTGTAACGTCATTACTACCTCCTAGATCAATGTTTCATGTCGAAAAGGCGGACATTTTAAAGACTCAAGGGAAATAATTGGATAGAGATGTTTTTTATCATCGTTTGTTGATAAACTTGAAGAATTCAGATCAAAACACCAAGGAAAAGGCCTCAGACAAAGTTGATTTGCTATAAAAAAAAGTTCTTTCTTTGATCAAAAGGCTTTAAGAAAAAAGTCCTCTTTAAATTTTAGACTTGTATCCTGGTGGAGAAAAATTTAAAATTTAATATATTATATTCATATAGTTGTCTGTATATTTGCTTAAATTGTCAGACATATTTTAAAACGTTTAATTTCCTTTTGAATCTAACTAAAGGATAAGGTAACATGGTATTGAGATGTTCCGCAAATAATGATGTTATCTGCCATAAAGGTATTATTATTGGTAAAGAATTTTGACATTGACAACGGTAGGTCCCGTGAAAATTATGGTTACGAAAAGAAAAAAAAAATCGGAAGATTTTGGTCCCCTGATTTACCAACGGAGTCCTAAATCTACCGATTTTTTTTCTTTCAGCATGCCAAAGCGGTAGAAACCTGACAAAATGGGTAGATTACACATGCATGCCTTTTTTACTTTTACAGAATCAACTCCTTAACAGTAACAAAGAATACATCATCATTTTTGTTTCATTTGTACTTTAGAATTAAATTTACTTTAGAATGATAAAAATCAGAAAATAATTTGCCAAACGGGCCTGAAACTGCAGGATTTAAAACAAATTATTTCTGGCTAAGTTTGTAAACCAATCTATCTTTTATACCCAGCATTATATTAAAATCATTTAAAGGTCTTATCCAGGGCCCCTTTTAAATAGACTTGATTATCTAGTTGATTATCTATTAATAAATGACCAATGATAGTTTTGTTTGTCCAGTTAATCAATTAATTGAATTGTCCACTCTACATCTGTCTTCGTTAATGGCCGATTGATTGATCTTCTGTGGAGGAGGAAGGAAAGAAGTTGTCACATTGTATAGGCTAATCAATAAAGTTTCGTATTTTATTGGTTTCCAGCTGTTTGGACTGCAACAGTAGCAAACCTTGCATAGAAAACATTGTGTGTGCTTCCACAAAATAATTCTTTTATTCCGTATCTTGTCTCTGTTGACAATATGGAATTCTCAGTCTTCAGAAACTTTGTACTTTGTGTTACAGTGATACTACATCTTAAAATATATATAAAATTCAAGAATGGTCAATATGAGTATATATTCATCAGTGAACTTACCTGGTGTCATACAGTAACAGAATCATCCCTTAAAATCTAGAAAATTTACAAAACTAAGTAATTATTGAAAAAACACTTAATCAATTTAATAAGCATTTTTCAATAATCAATTCCATTTTTATGGATAATTAATAAGTTTTTAAATTTATCAGATCATATAAGGATTCCGTTATTTATGTCAGTAGGTATATCTACTGGTGATTATAGGCTCTAATTGACCAAGTTTAAATTTTTTTAAAGTCCTTTAAGAGCTAAATATATAATAGTGCTGAGGTGTTTATTGTTGAGTTGTATTGTAATATATATAATATTTAGTTGTATAAAGTATTGTATTGCAATCTTTCGTGATAAAAGTTTTTCTTGTATATTTATAATCTATGACACTAAAAATTCAACATCAATCATGGTTTTCAGAAGTTTCGTAAAACAAAAAACATTGATGACTTTGTGGTTGTGTTAAAATTCCTTAGAAGGCCTTGGCATGGCTTTAATATAAGAGACAGAGATATGAATATTAAACTAATTGCATTTACCGACCAATTGAACAGAAATGAAGTGAAATGAATGGAGTTTTATATCCTACTCTTCTGCAACTTACTGGCTAATGAAGATGCGCAATGCTGTGCAGTATGCAATAAAGAAAAATTAGGCCAGAACTGTGGCATAAACTTATTTTTTTTGTGATTCCCAACTGTCGAGGGATCTTGAACATGCACAGCCTGTTGCACACAGGGCCTAGGTTTATTGTCCCATATGAATGACAAGATACTCTAATCTTTTTTTTACTCCAGTGATGCAGGTTGGAGGGACTGACTTGGAGAGCAGCTAGTCATTTGGAGGGGACAAGGAACCACGACCCTGTGTGCTACAGACTCAAAGATTGACAGTTGGAAATTGAAAGAGTGTACACTAGTTTCCCTTATTGTACACTGCCTGGAGTTGTCTTGGTTACAAAAGGTTCAGAAGAGAAGGAAGTAAAACTCAATTCATTTCATTGAGTTTTCAAAATCATCATTTAGAAATCAAATTCAGGTAACTGACAACCAACTTAAAATTGTTTCCCTTATAAAAACAGCTGTGTTTGTTGAAATTTCCATCTTTTTTAGGTAACTCTTGAGATAATCAGGTACTAAATACAATGAAATATGGGAACTAGGTATAATCAGTTGTTTGTTTACATTTTGATTTGGCTTACATGATCATACATTGTTTTGTTTATTTAACCTATTGATAGAATCATTGTTTACATGAAAGATGTTTACATTGATTCTAATGTTTCCTGGCATCACAAGAAGAAAGTTATCAGGTCTGATATTACTAAGATTACTGTTACTATGTAATAGAGTTCATTTGGTTCGCGCTTTGCCCCCTTTAGACTAGTGCTAGCACGATATATCGTTGAATTGATGTATCGCTATACGACATGCCACGATATGCGTATCGTATCGCCAGGTCGTGTATCGATACTTGACGATACATGGCATTCCATAAAATAGTGGGTTATTTATTCACATTTCACACCTCCTGTTCAATTATCACCAGTAGCTCGTCATTTTCCTGAAGGATTACACTGGGTTCACAGTGTCTGTTTCTCACCCAGTTCACTTCACCAATAATAAACATGTTCAGCTCTTAAATCACCAATGTCATTCATGGGCTCACTCAAGAAAAGAAGCGAATCTTGTCACAGAATGATATCATATGTCACGCTAGTGTGAGCATGCAATGTATGACTAGCCACATTGATTTTTAAACCCATAGGTAAATAGAATGAAATGAATAGATATCTAAGTTCTATATTTCTGTAACTTATGGGCTAATGAAGATGGGAAACACTATTTAGTGCACAATGGGGCGATTTTGTCAGTGCAGTGGAATAAGCCTACTCAATTTCCAACTGTTTATAAATCCTAAACTTGCCTCAGTTTGTTGTCCCACACAAATATCTATATGCTTTTTCCATGTCAGTCACAGAACCTGGATCACTTACAAGGGGAAGCCATTGATAGTATTATCTAAAGGATTAAACCCTGGACCTTCAGCTAAGAGAGCAAGTATCTTACTGAGCCATCACAGCTCCCTAATAGGTTAGAGAAAAGCTTCAAAGGATAATATTGTCCAGCAACATTGTAGTAATTTTCCAGCAACCTTGTAGTAATTGTCCAGCAACATTGCATTAATTGTCCAGCAACATTGTAGTAATTGTCCAGTAACATTGTAATAATTATCCAGCAACATTGTAGTAATTGTCAAATAACATTGTAGTAATTTTCCAGCAACATTGTAGTATTTGTCCAGCAACATTGTAGTAATTGTCCAGCAACATTGTAGTAATTTCCAATAACATTGTAGTAATTGTCCAGCAACATTGTAGTAATTGTCCAGCAACATTGTAGTAATTGTCCAGCAACAATGTAGTAAGATCTATAATCAACCAAAGTTACCTGTTTGAAGCAGATAACAGGTTGTGTGGTTATTGGCAGGTACACAATCCAATCAATGTACCATGTTATTGTAGAAGTGGGTTCTGTTATTGTTGATGGAATAAACATATAAACTTAATTTCTGATAATGTTATAAACAGATGTTTTACCAAGTGGTCTGACAAGACCTGTCTTCAACTTGGCTTCTGCAATTTTTTTGGCTAGGTTCTAAAAGTAATGAACAGAAGATATAAAAAATTGATGCTTCAATGACTAGTTTTTACACAATTCTCTTTATTTGCGAACAGTTTGATGCAAAAAATTCATTTCATTTCTATAACCAAGTTTAACAGTATCTTTTTTTCTTAAGTCTATATGGCAAGGTTCTATAGTACAAGAGTTTTTGAATCTGCTATGAATATTTTTTACACAATTCTTTATATTTTCAAAGAGTAGAATGTAAAACTCCATCCATTTCATTTCTATATTTCCAAGGTAATGCAGGCAGTCACTGGCTGTCTTGGTTCTGGTCAAAAATAAGAGTCATCATTCCTCTCTACAGCACTGGACCATGCTTTAAATGGTACCGATAATCTGGGATAAGATCAATGCTATAGTGATCACTGGTGAGAGAGGAGCAGTGATCCTCAAGAACCAATTGATTGAAAAAATGTTTGATTCTCTTAATTGTATTGAAACTATGTTGTGATAGATGACACGTTTACATTCGCTTTCAGTGGATGCTGATATTGCTAACTAGGTAGTTGTAGATAGATGACACGTTTACATTCGCTTTCAGTGGATGCTGATATTGCAAACTAGGTAGTTGTAGATAGATGACACGTTTACATTCGCTTTCAGTGGATGCTGATATTGCAAACTAGGTAGTTGTTGGTTGATGAAAAGTTAACGCCCGCTTCCAGCGGATGCTGATATTGCAAACTAGGTAGTTGTAGATAGATGACACGTTTACTTGCTTTCAGTGGATGCTGATATTGCAAACTAGGTAGTTGTTGGTTGATGAAAAGTTAACGCCCGCTTCCAGCGGATGCTGATATTGCAAACTAGGTAGTTGTTGGTAGATGAAAAGTTAACGCTCGCTTCCAGCGGATGCTGATATTGCAAACTAGGTAGTTGTGTAGATGAAAAGTTAACGCCCGCTTCCAGGATGCTGATATTGCAAACTAGGTAGTTGTTGGTAGATGACAAGTTAACGCTCGCTTCCAGCGGATGCTGATATTGCAAACTAGGTAGTTGTTGGTAGATGAAAAGTTAACGCCCGCTTCCAGCGGATGCTGATATTGCAAACTAGGTAATTGTTGTTATTCGTAGTAGTTGGATTGCTTCAAGTTTGATGATTCTGTGCTGATAGTGTGGTTGTGGCTAATTCCTGAGATCTGGTTTGATCATATACCTCGTAATAGGGATTTAGGTAATAAAAAGTCATTATTTGAGCTTCAAGCTGGTCAACACTTTTCTATAGACGGTAATTTATGTAAATATAAACACACACATTTCTGTCTATTTAAAGACAATCAACAAGTCTTAGTTCTTATATCAGGACACAATTATATCATAACAATTACATCATTAAATAAGATATTGTTATCTATATAATTGTGTCCTGATTTATATTCTCTCTTCTCTGTTATTTTGTATCGGTCCTACTAAAAACCACTCAATGAAGCTTGTATCCCTTGTTCATAAGCTGGTACACACTCCCTCTTTATGATTTTGTTAGATACTTACCAATATATTTGTATTTTTCTCAGCAATAGAGATTAAGCTAATTGAGACATAAGTCTGAACTAGTCATTGAAATAATTGCTATAAATTCTTGCCAATATAGTTGTAATGGTGTTTTTTGGCCAGTGATGAAAAAATACAAATTGTGTCTAATCATTTGAACATTTGCTGTCTTATTATATCCTCACAATAATTTGGCTTTTTTTGGCCAGTAAAGATAAACCTAATTGAGACATTAGTCTGCACTATTCATTGGAACAAATGGTGTATATCTAAGCCATATGGTAGTAGAATGTATGAACAAGTGGTTGAAATCCTGGCACGGCGCCTATACCTGTCGGTACCTGTTATTTCAGTGCATACAAGTCAAAGATAAACACTGTATGATGATTTGAAGAAATTGTTAGAGGTTTTGTTTCGAATTTGTGGTGTAAATATATCAAGTAGCAATATTTAACATAACTCCTTTCTGTGTCCTTGGTCTATTGCATTACCCCCCCTCCCCCCAATAAATTCTTCAGATTTTACCTGCAATATTTGCCATACTATAGAATATAGCTAAATTATAATGTAGCTTAAAATAATTATGTAGAAGATAGAATCCATGTTGTACGAAACTAAAAAAATTAATTATCGATATGATACACTTTAAATTAAAAGATGCAAAAAGATAATTGTAGACTAATACATACATCAAACTATCTTAAATGATAACCCCCACCCCCCTTTTTTTAAAACAGTTTTAATGAATCATGTTGTTTATAACCTGTAGTTTATAGTTATTGATATGCTACATTTCTAATGATAAGATACAGATAGGTACAAGAAAAGAATATATAAATCAAACCATGGTACATGATCTGTTGGCTTGAAAACAGTTTCTTAAGATGTCTTGATGATAGAGCAGATAAATGAAATGGTTTAAGAGGTACTACAGATAAAACTAAGATATCAGTTGTAAAAAACTCCGAGCATGATTTGATTTATATATTTTCTACTTGAATGTTATCTTCTCAAGAATAATATACCAATATCTACTAGGAATTATATCAATTTCTATTTCGTTTTTTGCTCTACAATTGATGTATTTAGCTCTTATATTTAACAGTGGTATTTCTATATTGCTCGTCAGTTGATATATAGAGCACTATTTTAATAGTGGTATTTCCATATCTCTCTACAATTGATATATAGAGCAATATTTTAACAGTGGTATTTCTATATCTCTCTACAATTGATATATAGAGCAATATTTTAACAGTGGTATTTCCATATCTCTCTACAATTGACATATAGAGCAATATTTTAACAGTGGTATTTCTATATCTCTCTACAATTGATATATAGAGCAATATTTTAACAGTGGTATTTCCATATCTCTCTACAATTGATATATAGAGCAATATTTTAACAGTGGTAATTCCATATCTCTCTACAATTGATATATAGAGCAATATTTTAACAGTGGTATTTCCATATCTCTCTACAATTGACATATAGAGCAATATTTTAACAGTGGTATTTCTATATTGCTCTTCAATAGATTATATAGAGCACTAATTTAACAATGGCATACTCATATCAATCTACAATGGATGTATTGAGCAATATTTTGACAGTGGTATTTCTATATCTCTCTACAATTGATATATAGAGCTCAATTTTTATAACAGTGGTATTTCCATATCTCTCTACAATTGACATATAGAGCAATATTTTAACAGTGGTATTTCTATATTGCTCTTCAATAGATTATATAGAGCACTAATTTAACAATGGCATACTCATATCAATCTACAATGGATGTATTGAGCACTATTTTAACAGTGAAATGTAAAATACCACACAAGAGGCTGCTTAAGAAGACACAATGAAATCTTATAAATACTCCTATGCAACAGTGAAGTTAAATTTGTTTGCAAACATTACATCAATTACAGTTAAATTTCACTAACAAATGGGAACAGAAGTGCTATATTTTGACATACATGTAGAGATATTGCATAGCATGAGTTACATTTTTTATTAGGTCCTGTTTTAATATTTCTACATGTAGAGAGATGAAGGAATATTGATACACTATTGGCTACCTAGTTATTTAAATGTATTTTCATATGGCCTATAAGTGTACCATATTGAGTAAAACACATTTCACAAACATCACATTTGTAAGGCTTATCTCCAGTATGAATTCTCATATGGCTTTTAACAGAAGATCTTTGGTTAAAACACTTTCCACAAACATCACATTTGTAAGGTTTTTCTCCAGTATGTATTCTCCCATGTCTTATGAGACGATCGGAATGTTTGAAAGATTTTTTACAAACAACACATTGGAATGGTTTCTTTTGACTGTGTGTTCCTTTATGATATTGCAGGCTTGATGGGTTTCCATAAGTTTTGTTGCAAATATCACATTTATAAGATTTCTGTGCAGTATGTGTATGCCTATGGTAGCTTTTTCTAAAAAACTTTCCACAAACATGACAAAGGTATGGTTTCTCTCCAGTATGTGCTTTCTTATGATCTTTCAACTCTCTCATTACCTTAAACTTCTTTTCACAAACATCACATTTGTAAGGTTTTTCTCCAGTATGTATTTTCATATGTACTTTCAAATAAAAACGTTCCGTGAAACTCTTTTCACAAACATCACATTTGTAAGGTTTTTCTCCAGTAGGCCTATGTATGACCATATGGCTGTTAAAGTCAGATCTTTTCTTGAAAATCTTTTCACAAACATCACATTTGTAAGGTTTTTTCAGTGGTAGGCCCAATTTTTTTATTTTCCTTTTGTGGTTTTCCCCGGGAGGTTTTTCTAAGAAACAATCAAATATCTCACTACAATCTTTACATTTGTGTTTTTTCTTATATTCATCTCCAGTATGTATTTATGTTTAAGTTCGAATTTCTTTGAAAAAATTTTTTCACAAACATCACACTGATGATTTTCTAAACTGTTATGTATTTTCATGTGATTTTTTAGTATGCTTGATTGTGTAAACTCTTTATTACAAACTTCACATTGTTGATAGTATTTGTAGTCCCTGAGCTTATGCTGTATTTTCATGTGCTCTACAAGTCTAGTTGGTTTGATAAATACATATTCACATATATCACATTTTACATATTTCTCTTCAGTATGGGTCAACATGTGGTTCTTCAACTTATGTGCTAGAGTAAAATACTTATCACAAACATCACAATGAAAGTAATTCTCACCAACCTCAGGATGACATTTCATGATATGGCATTTAAGGCAATAAGGCTGAGAATAAGATTCCTTACAGACGTAACATTGGTACATTATCTGACTTTCAGTGTTGATTTGATCTTCACTATGTAATTTCATATGTCTTTTAATGAAGGATTTATCTGCAGAGAATTTTTTGCAAACTTCACATTGGTAGTAATGTATTTCCACTTCATATGCATGCTTGGTCTGTATGTGTAATTTCAAGGTCACTGCACTTGACAAAATCTTATCACAATATTCACATTGGTGTAGTTTTCGTCCACCAGGCATTGTTGCTGTAGAACGGTTTTTAAGATAATTTTCTTCTTTCAAAGTTTCTCTTTTAAATTTGGTAGCTGGCAGGTACTTGACAGGAGTAGACTACATAAATTATACGGATTGAATACAGAATTATGGAATGTCACTATAGCTGTGGTTTGAAATATACAGATTGATTGAAAATTATGGCCCATGATTTCTAAATATCTTACTTCTGGAAGTCAACTCGAAAAAAATTGTTAGCAGTTAATCATTGCTCTATGTATAAATAGTCAAATAGTAAATTCAAGCAGATAATTTGATTATCGGTGTTTGTTTATGTTTTGTTTATTTAAATTAATTTATGTGGATTAAGAAAGGCTTAGAGAATATATACTATAAAACTATGAATGGTGACTTACATATTGACAACTATTTCCCGATATTGGTTTCTGTGAAATGCCAACTTAAAGTCGTATTTTTGCCGCAAAAAGGGGTGCACACTATAAAAGTGTAAATGAATTGTCCTCATTATACATGCTTGTGCACTATATTCAGTAATATCAAAACTCTAATTTTTACTCTGTATTTTTTTCATAACCAAATGACAAGGAGCTATATTGTGTATTTGTTAATATTATGAGTTAAATTTGATTGGAAGGAAAAATGGAAAATTGGTTCATTCTATTCATACAAACTGAAATTGAGTATATTATCTACTTGTACTCAAATACTTTTCAGTGTATGGAAACTGAGAAACTATTGTGTATGATTAGGAGTTTTAACCTGTCATTAATGAAGGACTAGATTTCACAATCATGTGACATTTGAACTGACGTGTAGATTTCGGTTTTAAAGTAAGGCATAAGGTAAACCACTCTTTGTGGTGCTAATTGAGTCCTTAGAACCGCAAAAGCCTTATTCAAACCTAAACCCAACTATTAGTTTGGAAAAAAACACAGTAGAGACAATACTGTCCAGTCAGTGGTTCACCAGTAAGATGTCTGATTCACAATAGTCCATGTCCAGTTCATTAAGAAAGGATAAAAAACCAATACAAATCAATCTGACATGGATTACCACGGAGATAGAAACAGGAAACATGTTGATTGGTCGGAGAATAAGTTAACGGAAGAATAAAATCTTAATAATGAGACAGTGAAATAAACTGAATGGTTCAAGTGGTCTGAAATCAAATTACATTTAATTTATTAATTAAAAACTTTACTAGATTAATATGACTTGGCTGTTGCTGAAACCTTTTTTTTAGGGCAGGAGTTTATATTATAAATTGTTAAAGAGAATTAGCTAGGCCTCATCCCTGTCATTGTTTTTTGAACAATAGAAACAACAATATTCAGGTATAAATTATGAGTTAATCACCATGATTACAGAGATGATATTAAAGGTTATTATAGGGTTTAAAGATGAATGTATAGAAGTGTAGTACATTGATCAAACACTGTCTGACAAGTCTTCAATATAATCTTTAATAAGTTTGATGATTTATTGAGGTCCTATTCATGTCAATCATTATAAAGGTTGAGCAGATTTAAACTATGAATTTAATTGGAAGCCCACAACACTAATCATATAATAATTTTAGGTTTGCATTGGGTTGATGTCAGTAGCCTAATTAGGAATTAAAAATGAAATTAAGGAATTAGCAACAATTTTTGTAAAATATTAGTATCATAATTTAAAAAAAATATTCCCTATTTCATAAACTTAAACATTGAATTTCTTTATCAAAAACATTCTAATTTCACTACATAACGTAAGCTTTAATTTGAATTTTTCATTACAAAAATATTGAAATCATGAAGTTTGTGGGACAAGCTTGGTTAGCAGGTATACAATACTTGACGGTAACATCTTAGGGTCTTATTCTCCAAAATGTAACTTGGATTAAAATACAGATTTTAAGAAATATAGTATTTATTGTGATTGAAAAATTAAACTAAATTTAGAATCAATTTTAGTGATTGACGAATTAGATGATTAGAACACTAAAATCATTTTGTTTTTGAGAATAAGGGCCCTGATATTTCATTCTTGTTGAACTGAGATTTTCAGAAATAAGAATCTAGGTATTGATTCTTCACCACCAGATTTAATTCCGAGTGACAAATTACCACAGCAAATAGCTTCTCATGTCAGGAAATAAAAAATATCAGGTTTAATTGAAAATAATTTGACACATGTTGGATAGACACAGTCAATCTCTAATCTCTTTATTGTATTATACTGGAATCACTAGAATGAATGAATGGATAGATTGAGAATGAATGGATGGATGGATTTGGAATGAATGGATGGATGGATTTGGAATAGATGGATGGATGGATTTGAATAGATGGGTGTATTGATGGATTGGGGATGGATTTGGAAAAAATGGATGGATGGATTTGGAATAGATGGGTGTATGGATGGATTTGGAATAGATGGGTGTATTGATGGATTTGGAAAAGATGGATGGATTTGGAATGAATAAATGGATGGATTTGGAATAGATGGGTGTATGGATGGATTTGGAATAGATGGATGGATGGATTTGGAATAGATGGGTGTATTGATGGATTTGGAAAAGATTGATGGATTTGGAATGAATGGATGGATGGATTTGGAAGGGAATAGATGGGTGTATGGATGGATTTGGAATAGATGGGTGTATTGGATTGGTTTTGGGAAAATAGATAGGTGTATTGATGGATTTGGAAAAGATGGATGGATGGATTTGAAATAGATGAATGGTGTATGGATGGATTTGGAATAGATGGGTGGATGGATGGATTTGGAATAGATTGGTGTATGGATGGATTTGGAATATATGGGTATATGGATGGATGGATTTGGAACAGACTGATTTGAAATGGATGGATTTGGCAAAGATGGATTTGAAATGGATGGATTTGGAATACATGGGTATATGGATGGATGGATTTGGAAAAGATGGATTTGGAATTGATAAATTTTGAATGAATGGATAGATTTGTAATAGATTGATTTGGAATGGATGTATGGATGGATTTAGAATGTGTGGGTGGATTGTTTTGGAATGGATGTTACACATAGAATTTAAATTCAATAACATCATTTTTAACAGAGCTCAGATATCTGTCTTAGTTGTTCTAAGTCTTCTAATGTCATCTAATGATGAAACATGTAAATAGTGTTGAAATGTTATGTACTTTGTTATGGAAAAAAGTGTTATACCATAATATATTCCCTTGTGTTTCTTGTTATATTACTCTCAACTTCTAAATGCCATTTCTTTTAAAATCTTATTTTATAGCCATTGATTCAGATAAAATTAAACTGTACAAATCAAATTGAGGAAATGCATATTAGAAACAAGGGATTTCTACTTTACACTTGATCTTTTCTGTAACCTTTTCTATGAATTCCCCATTAGATAATTCTATTGGCAACAGAACACAAATTACATATACATTTAACAAATCAATTGATAACATACACAGCAATGTTTACAGCCCCAAAATTTTTTGACAAACTATAACCTGTCTATTTTATATACACATACTTTCTATTATATATCTAAGGAAACCGTGGTTCAGTGAGTAAGACATTTGCTCGCTAACCTAAAAGTCCAGGGCTCACAGGTTGAGTTGAACTTTCAGATTTTCAGCCCTGTTCCTTGTCATTGATACAACTCGGAGGGACTGAAATTGGAAAGAGCTCCGGCTCCGTGTGCTACAGGCTGTGCACTTTAAATATCTCTTGACAATTGGAAATTGCAAAAAAAAGTAGGCTAATGCCACTATCCTGGCAAAATTTCCCTCATTGCACCTTGCATGACATTGCCTGTCTTCAATAACCCATAAGGTGCTCAATTCATTTCATTATAATATCTTGTGGAATATTGAAATTAATTGATAATTGCAAATCAGACCAAGGATTGCAAGTCCACAATAAATGATCTTTAAGCTCTAATAATATTATTCTATATAACCATGTGCATATATTTATTAGCAAATCATCATAATTATTGAGAAATGCATATCAGATCTTATATATAGAATATGATCAAGTGCAGACTTTATGACCTTCATATAGATTTCCCATGGTAATATTCAATTGACATCAAATTGCATATAAAACCAACCAATCGATGGATACAACACACATAAGAACCAAAGGACTGTAACTTCAATCTTTTTTAACTAGTTCCTTTATTTATACCTTTTGCATAGTAGAATTTCAGAAAAAAGCATATCCAAACTTAGGGACTTAAAGCTCACACAGGACCTTATCTGTGACCCTTTTATTCATTCTAAAGACATAAGTTCATTATACCATTAGATTATTCAATTAGCATCAGACTAGAATATATGTATTGTATATTAAGTATAACTGAATACATGATGTGCCAAACAGCATGCCAATACCCTAGTGTCTTAAAGTCTACAGTTCCAATCTGTTTGTGAACTTTTAGGAATATGTAATGACTTAAGTTTCTCCCAGCTGTTATTATGAATAATAATGAATTTTGGTATGTGAAATTGAAGAACCATTTAGTCTACATTTCATATCTCAGTTTTGTCTGTGCACATTTTAAAACGTTTCTCATGACCCCTGATTATAAATCACGAAATAGGGGAAGCAGGGTAGTGGTAAAGATTTATAGGAGGAAGCAGGGGGAATAATTAAGATATATAGGGAGAAGCGGGTAATAGTGGATTTATAATAAGAAGAGGGGGAATAATAAAGTCTTAAGAGGTAAAGAGGTAAGAGGTAAAAGTAAAAATTTACAAGGGAAGGGGGAAGAATAAAGAATATAAGGGAAGGGTGTAATATATATGATTATAGAAAATTTGTTTACACGGAATATAATGAACACCACCAGTTTGACATGCCCTTTTAAGGGTAAAAAAACAGTGCATTATACATAGAAATATACTACATCTGTATTAAAGATTGTCTGTTTCTAAGAGCTTTAAGTCAACAACTTCAACACAAACCAGTCTATGTTTATTCCCTGGACACTTTCTAATATTTCTATTATGCAACAATAAGACCTCAAGGGTCAGATACCATTATCAATTGGCACCAACTCAAGATATAATGTATCCTCAATCAATATGTCAGGGCCCTGTGTTTATTTCATGACAGTTCCCTGTGGTTATATCATGTCATGTTTCATGTATGATCATTGAAATAATATGTATCATTGTAATAGGCAACTTTCTGTTAAAGTATCAAGTGCTTAGAATTTCTGTTGTGTTTCGAAAAAAAAATGTTGAATTTCTGTTGTTTCGAAAAAATTGTTGTTTCAATGTGGGAAATTTCTAATAGAGATGCAAGATAACCAACCTTATAACAGAGTGGTAGCAGGTGCTTCTAGAATTGTGGGTTGTTGTTACCTGGCCACCCTAATTTTTCTCAATTTTTTCCTTTCACATTTCCCTAAAATTGATTATAAAATAAATGATTGATTATAAAGTGTTTTCCTTTATTTTTGTACATTGATACCATTTATTACATGTATTTTTATCATTTCAATTTGTTTGTGGTGTTCCTGTAATTATAGACATATCATAAAGTAATAATACTGCTTAGAATGGAACTAAAATTTGAAGACTTAAATTGGTAAATAAGAGTATATATTCATCAGAATATAATATGTCTATAATACTATATATCCCTTAAAGTAATTATTGAAAAAAATATTTAATCTTTAAATGACATTTAGAAGTAGATAGAACATTAAACAAATAAGATAACTATTAATGGATATACTACTCCTTCCTTTAATTTTTGCAACGTTTCAATTCACATACAGGAATCTTTATCAAGCACAAACAATAATAATAGCAAAACTGAGTAACAAGAAAAATATATTGTTTTAAAATTACTTTGTTTCATGGATGATTACTAATTTGTATAGTTATGACACTATGTAAGTCTACTGATGAACAAATACTTATTTCAGTCTACCTGTTACGGAAGCTGTTAAATAATATCTTATATCTGAGGACTTTTGTAACAGCTATATATAAAATTACTAATGAAAAAAAAATACGAAACCAAAAGATCTTGAAACTGAATACTGACTCCACTAGTTCTACAAGTGTCTTTGTTTTCCTGACAATTTGTTCTGTGATATAAAGTAGGGATTTGACAAAACATTGACATTCTCTGCTTGAAGAGCTTGTATCAAATTAACTATGTCTTCTTCACTCTGTCATTTAGATCCCATTAGAAATGAAATGTGCGTGATGCAACATATAATAGTCTCGCAGAAAATCACAGTATCGCAGTAAAAATCAACGAAGATTAAATCTTAGTCCGTGATTTCAAATCAACTCCAATAATCGCTCATTCGGAATAAAATTTTGACTGCATTTGCGATTAAAATAAACAAATTGGAAAATAGAGGCGTTTTATTGGTTGATTTTAAATGGTGATGAAATTCAACGAAGACTGATATTATCTCATGAGAGCTCATCAAGTTTCATTGACGGAGACAATGAATCTAACAAAAAATGCTCATCAATATTTCTTCGCAAAGCTGCAGATATTTAATGAAATTTGTGTGTAGAAGCCAAAGTTTTCTTTTATTAATGGCAAATTGTAGTACAGTTGACTGGCTTCATGCATTTTATTGTTTAAAGCTGGATTCCCTGTTTCTCCACTTTATATTCAGTATTTGATATGAATATTCTGAATATTCTAGATAACTGGTTGCTTTAATTGATTAATTAGTATTGATTAAAATTATATGAAATTGAAAGAAATAACCTATATGTAAGATCAGGAATTTGGACTAAATTCTAATTTCTATAGTGTTATACAATTAATCGGCATTTTTTCCTTTTTTTCAGTCCATTGTGGTTTATCCATTAATATCAGTAGAAGAATTTATTGTTGTTTTAATACACTATTTTATTAGCTCAAAAGGTGCAGAAGAGTAGGACGTAAAACTCCATTTATTTCATTTAAGTTAATGAACTACATTTCATTTAAATCTTTAGTGAGCACTAAACCATGTAGAGAGAACTAATAGCATAAATATCAAATTAAAGAAAATATCTCAAAAAACAATGAAGACGAATTGGAGAAAATATGATGAAATGGTTATTTCAAGCCACTTAAAGAATCTTATTCAAGAATAGTATAAACTTCAGATATAAGTATTATGAGTGGATGTATGTCATAAATCATATCTTACTACAGTCTATGTGAGCAATAAATAGTATAAGTGGATGTTCGTACCAAATCATAAGTTATTGCAGTCTCTAGATATGTGAGAGAAAAAGAGAAGCCCTCTTTAAAGCATGCCATAAAATTGTACAATTGAATTATTGATGAAGTGAAATAGTGACAATGAATTAATGACTGACAGAATGGTGTCATAATTACCACTGGCACTTTGTTTCAGCATAAAAAGTTGAGTTAGTGCAAAGTGATATTGATGTGTCTTGAAATATTGTACTTGCAGAGCTTGAAATTGATGCTTGTTGGCTAAATCAATCATAACATAGGTTGAGACAATTCTTACAATGCCCCATGATAGTGCTGCACATTGTAAGGAATGTCGTAACTAACGTCTGTCCCTCATTGTCTACTGCTTGGTGTTAGATTTGTTCTGTATAGAATTTCTATTATTTTTATTTACATTCATTTCTGCTTCGTATATGATCATTTTAGGGGTAAAATATAATAGATACCTTTTGAGACATAATTCTGGTTGATTTTTTCGTCTGTTATAGAAATGTCCAAGTTGATTCGCTGTAAATACTAGTAGTTTCTGCCACGTACAATGTATAAATAAAAAAAATAATGTCACGACAGCGAAGTTCACAGTTGTCGATACCGAGTCAGAGTGAAGCGAAGCGTCACTAGATTTTAGGTTTTGATGGGAGTGGCAGCCGCCTTACTTGTTTTAAGTTTGAAACAAGTATGGCGGATAAGAATTTTTTTATTAATTATTTAATTATTTTTATAATGGGAGTTCAGCTTTAATATAGGATTGGGTTAATTGCTCTATGCAAAATTAAGCCTTTCAACTCTACCTACCAAATACTTATGAAATATAATTGCTGGTTTTGTAGCAGTTACCAAATTGTTATATCACACAATGCTTGTGTCATACACTCTGACGTATTTACCTGGAGTTCAGGGTACCGTATATGATGTTTTACTGTACTAACATTAAGGGTTGATGATATGGTAGTTGGATTTTCACAAAATTCTATACTGGATTACAACGTCATATATTTACCCTGAGCTTTAAGCTGTGTTCCAGGTCAGTGCCTCAATGTGCCATTTCATTGTAATTGCCAGTTGATCTGTTTAATTCAGTAATACCAGACATTTTCTAATGAACAATTTAAGATGATTTGGATCAATTGGCATGCAATACACATTTCAAACAGTTTCTTGGCATTTAGTGTTACAATGACATGTTCACCATCTGTTAGACTAATGGTAGTCTAGGCTCAGAAAGAGGAATTTTCTAGCAAGCTTATCAGTTCACAGCTCAACAACAAAATCTGATACTTCTAGGACAATAGTTGGAAATTTAATAAAGTGACTTGTCTTGACATTGCTATATATAACATATATACTTTTTGGAAAGGGCCTCACTAAGTTTTCGAAACTTTTTTCCGATTCCATTTGATTTTTGTCAATAAAATATGTTTAAACCAAACATATATACAAATGAAGAATGAATTTTATGCAGTTCTAGTACTTCTGAAGACTATTTACATCTATTCAAGACCCAAATCAACCCCTAACAATTATTGAACCATGGCCTATTATTTAGAATCATAATTAACAGATATTTTGAAGTCATTTAATTAAAATGTTCCAGGTCAGGGATGCTAGACGGTATCCAATGAAACATTTAACATGTCTTGGTTCAGTTGGCATGCTTTCTATATTTGATGAAATATCTTTCAACTTAAAGCACACCAGTTTTCAATATTGATCCTGAATAAGAGTTAAAAGAAATTTATCTTTTACACTGAAAGACCTTTGGAATATGTCGGCGAATCCAAATCCATCTTCACAATATCAAACCTCTATGAACATTGTCTTATTAATACCCTGACTGCAATAGGAGAGCCGTGGTGGTTCAGATAGTTGAGGTGCTTGCTCATTAACCTGTAAACAGTAAACACACTAAAGCTAGCTTAAAGCCAGCTTTTTGGCCCAGTGTAAACACGGTTTATGTATGGTTCTTACATAGAAATAAAACACACAACCTTAGTTCATTAACATCAATTTGAATCACTACCTTAACTTAATAAATCAAATTATTTAAGTCTATACTATTTCAGCAAAGTCTTTAAATCATCCTTAATGCCAATTATAAGCCTTTAAATACGATTTGAAGACTTGGTTTTATAGACTTTTTGAAAATTCAATTTATTAAGTATAGGAAAAGATTCACTAAACCACTTTACTAGGGTGGTGAATGGCTCAGTGGTTAACGAGTTGGACTGTCGTCTGCTAGGCGACTAGGTGCCGTGGGTTCGAATCCCGATCGGGAAATAAAAATTCGGTCTGATTCCTAGGCCCGTGCTTTCCCGGAACTACGAGATAGTAGTCCCCCCCCTCTATCTATAGTGAACAATATTCGTATGTGTTCTTTCAACTTAAAAACTGTAAAACTGATTGGTATGACACTAAGCCCATTATTTTTATTTTCATGTTATCAAATATAGGCATTCTCTTTTCAAAATCTCTGAAAAACAATCATCAATCCACAGTAAATTAGTTACATCTCAGAATTAATGGAACCAAAATGTGTCATAATGTGAACCAGCATGCAATAGGATAATAAGACCAACTAAAAATAGTTTATAATCATTAATAAATAGGATTTATTCTAGAATGTGATATTATTCGGTTAAAATTGTTTTTCTTTACTAGAGCTCAACTCATGTTGCCTACATGTGTTTCAGATAACAAGCCTAGTATCAGGACACTTGCAGGATACACCAGAATTGCAGGAACAATTGACGTCCAATTGAACATTGGAATGGTGCAAATTAATGCTTTCAGTGACCCAGATACACATGAACAATTTAGAAAAAATCTCTTTACAATCTCTTTAAAATCTCTTTACAATCTCTATACATTCAATCCCTTTAACTATTTTGGAATCAGAACAACTCTGACCCATAATTTTTTTATCAATGTTATAAAACATTCTTTATAAACAAAGATATCAGATTTTGCCTTGGCAGTAACAATGAGGTCACAATAATTAGGTCAGATGATGATAATAGTGTTTAAACAATTTATCGTTCCATTAATAAGTCTATTTATATCCGATTGGACGAATAGTCACTCGTTATTTATTGACCTTCCTTGATTAAATGACCTTGATCACATCTGGCCGAGTTTCTCTGGCTAACGAGAAATAAGTTTGTTTAATTAAATCAGTGATCAATTTTCGATGACTCATTGGTTTATGTGTAGGTCTCCGCAGGAATAACTAGTGTCGTGTTTCTTTTGATCAGACGTGGATTAAAAGATGACAATAGCCTGCAGACGACAAGTCTCCTAGAAACTGAAGCATTATTTTACACGTCTTGAGGAATTTTGTGACAATTCAGTTTTCCTGATTAGGTCATTTAGTCATTTGTTCATATCTTAGACATTTCTCTGATGTGACAGTCTGCCTCTCATGTGACATTATTTTAGATTCAATTTATTTCCATTTAGTCTCTGTCTGACATCATATAAAGAACTTCCGTAATTTCTTTTGTCTGATCAAGTCTGTATTATTCAATTTTCTATGAAAAATCAATTAATTTGAATCAAATTCTTATTAATTATAATGAACTTTCCTGGAATTTTGAATTTGTTGAATAAGTTTAATTATCAGATCTGTTTACAAGACAGTCAATTTCGATGAGGAGCACATTAGTCAGCCATCTTGTACTTTTTATACGCCCACATGAAATGGGGGGCGTATATTGTCGTCACCCACATCCGTCCGTCCGTCCGTCCGTCCGTCGGTCCGTCCGTCCGTCCACAATTGCTCGTAAACACTCTACACGGTGTAATTCTTGACGGATTTAGATGAAACTTAATATGAGTGCTTATGATCACTCAAGGATGAACCCTATTGAAAATCAGCGAAATCGGAAAAAAATTAGTATGAGTTTGTGCCCTTGTTCTTGAATGACTCGTAAACACTCTACAAAGTGCAATTCTTGACCGATTTTGATGAAACTTGGTGTGAGAGTATGTTATAACTCAAGAATAAACCCTATCGAAAATCAGCGAAATCGAAAAACATTTAGTATGAGTTATTGCCCTTGTTCTTGAAAACGCGTTCAATTTTAGCTTGTAAACACTCTTGAGAGAACAATTTTTAATGGATTTTTATGAAACTTGGTCTGAGTATTTGTTATGACCCAAGGATGAAGCCTATTGAAAACCAGTCAAATCGAAAAAAAATTAATATCAGTTATTGCCCTTGTTTTTGAAAACACGTTCAATTTTTAGCTTGTAAACACTCTACAAAGCACAGTTATTGACCGATTTTGACGAAACTTGCTGAAATTGTTTAATATCACCCAAGAATGAACCCTTTTGAAAATAGCACATATCGAAATTTATTTAATAGGAATTATTGCCCTTGTTCTATAAAATGTGTTGGATTTTTGCCTTGTAAACACTCTACAAGTCACAATTCTTGAGCGATTTTGACATAACTTGGCATGAGTATTTGTAATCACCTAAGGATGAACCCTATTGAAATTCAGTTAAATCGAAAAATATTTAGTATCAGTTATTGCCCTTGTGTTTGAAAACGCGTTCAATTTTAGCTTGTAAGCACTCTAGAAAGAACAATTCTTAATGGATTTTGATAAAACTTGGCTTGAGTATTTGTTTTTACCCAAGGATGAACCTTTTTGAAAATCAAATAAATCGAAATATATTTAGTGTCAGTTATTGCCCTTGTGTTTGAAAACGGGTTTAACTTTTTGGCTAATAAACACTCTAGAAGGTACAATTCATGACCAATGTTGACAAAACTCACTGAAATTGTTGGATATCGCAAGGGATGAGCCTAATTGAAAATTAAAAATATCAAAATATATCTAATATGAATTATTGCCCTTGTTCTTTAAAACACGTTCGATTTTTGTCTCGTAAACACTCTACATGGCACAATTCTTGATGGATTTCGATGAAACTTGGTGTGAGAGTGTATTATAACTCAAGGATGAACTCTATTGAAAATCAGCAAAATCGAAATTTTTTTTAGTATGAGTTACTGCCCTTGTTCTTGAAAACGCATTCAATTTTAGCTTGTAAACACTCTAGAAAGAACTATTCTTAATGGATTTTGATTAACTTTGGCTTGAGTATTTGTTTTTACCCAAGGATGAACCCTATTATAAATCAAATAAATAGAAATATATTTAGCCCTTGTTCTTGAAAACGCGTTCAATTTTAGCTTGTAAACACTCTAGAAAGAACAATTTTTAATGGGTTTTGATGTAACTTGGCTGGAGTATTTGTTGTCTCCCAAGGATGAACCCTATTGAAAATCGAAAAATATTTAGTACAAGTTATTGACCTTATTTTTGAAAACGCGTTCAATGTAACTCGTTAACACTCTAGAAAGAATAATTTTGAATGGATTTTGATGAAACTTGGCTTTAGTATTTGTTTTCTCACAAGGATAAACCCTATTGAAAATCAGATAAATCGAAAAATATTTAGTGTCAGTTATTGCGCCTGTTTTCAAAAACGTTCAACTTTTGGCTTGTGAACACTCTAAATATTCCTTTTTGACAAAACTCGCTGAAATTGTTTAATATCAACCAAGGATGAGCCTTATTAAGAATTAAAAATATCAAAATATTATTAAGGGTGAACCCTATTGCAAATCATAAAAATACCGAAAAATATTTAATGAGTTGTTATTAGGTACAATTCTTGACAGTTTTTAATGAAACTAGAGACCCTAGAAAAAAATAGGTTGGTAGGTTGAATAATTCATTCCACTTATTGTAACCTTACTGAAAAGTTTTTATTTGAAATAAATGCTGCCAGTGGGCGTATATTACCTTGCCTGGCAAGCTATCTTTCTACTTGGAATAGAAGTTATTTTTCAAATTGAAAGTCTACTTCACTGTGGCTGAAACATTTTTTAATTGATAGAAAAAATTGATACATGAAATTTTACATAGAATGGGTACAGTAACAAGATGCAAATTGCTTATATATATTGACCATTGCTCTGCTGTTTTTTACAAATATTTGAAGATTTCACGATGACTTGTTGTAATATTTTTACTGTACTGTGGTACATGACTTGCCTATTTATTTTACATAGAGATAAATTGAATGTTGGGCCCCCTTTCCTCCTTTATGACAATAAGTGTCCCCTGCCTTAAACACACCTATTGATTTTAAAATACACCATTGCTACACCTCAATTTACTATTATATTAAATTATACCTCCTGTGTTTGTGCTTTCATAACTTTGTCTTCAGTACAAAGTTAACTTTACTTTCAATCTTAGACTTTGTAAGAACATTTTTCTAAATCAAGAAAGGGATTTAGATGCCTTCAAGAAACTTTTCTCTGTTTAATTCCAAGACAACCAGAATCATATGACAAATGAGTTCCGTGTTTGTCAAACTCTGATATCTGAGTCACTGACGTGTAGTGATTTGTTCACAACTTCAAAGACAATTTCTTGCACATCAAACACGTAGGAAGAATGAATTATTTAATGTTACTTCATGGGGATGGAAGAATTGATGGATGTGCTCTTTAAAATTTGGACCTGTGGATTGCTGGTGTGATTATGTAGTCAGTTTTCATGTAAAGGGATAGATATAGATATATGTTCTTTACCAATTAATTTCTGCAATCAGCATCATATTTCAGAATGTAAATAAGACTTGTGTACTACCAAAAAAAAAAAAAATGAACTGTAGAGGTCAGATTAGAGTTATTTCTTATGTTTTGAGTAACTATTGCCAATTTTATGTTATCACTATAATATATGTAAAAAGTTATCAACGAGAATTAATGGAAATCTCTGCCAAGAAATAAGAACAGTAGTAATCAATGTATCAAATCATCAAATTAAAATTTATCAAAATGAAAGACCAATAAAACTTAATTATGACCCAATATAATCTGTATCAAATTAATTTACTTTATGTGATGAGATAACTGACTTGGTTTCATTTCTTATTCTTAACCCTTTCAATCCCAGCGGCCAATACCCAATATATACCCTAGTGGTCAGTTTTGCTGGCTACACAATTACCAAATATATGCCCTTGTGGTTGGTTTACTGGCCACACAATTACCAATATATACCTTAGTGGTCAGTTTTACTTGCTACACATTTACCCAATTATACCTTAGTGGTCAGTTTTACTTGCTACACATTTACCCAATATTTACCTTAGTGGTCAGTTATACTTGCTACACATTTACCCAATTCATACCTTAGTGGTCAGTTTTACTTGCTACACATTTACCCAATTTATACCTTAGTGGTCAGTGTTACTTGCTACACATTTACCCAATATTTACCTTAGTGGTCAGTTTTACTTGCTACACATTTACCCAATTTATACCTTAGTGGTCAGTTTTACTTGCTACACATTTACCCAATTTATACCTTAGTGGTCAGTTTTACTTGCTACACATTTACCCAATTTATACCTCGAGCAATTTGGTTTGACTGGTTACATAATTACCCAATATATACCTGAGCGTTGGTTTACTGGCTACATAACTGACCAAATATAGGCTTGGGTCAGTTTTACTGGCTACATAATTACCCAATATATAGCCTAGTGAGCATTGGATTTACTGGCTACATAATTACCCAATATTACCTTAATGGTCAGTTTTACTGGCTACATAATTACCCAATATATATCCTAGTGGTCAGTTTTACTGGCTACATAATTACCCAATATATACCTTAGTGGTCAGTTTTACTGCTACATAATTACCCAATATATACCTAGTGGTCAGTTTTACTGGCTACATAATTACCCAATATATACCTGAGTGGTCAGTTTTACTGGCTACATAATTACCCAATATATACCTGAGTGGTCGGTTTGCTGGCCACTTAAATTACCCAATATATACCCGAGCAGTCGGTTAAGCTGTGGTTACCAAGTGAGATTACATGATGCTAATGCCATACACTTTTAAGTTATATTACTAGAAGTAAAGGGTATATGACGCTTTATTTAATTTTCACTCAGTGCTCAAAGGTTAAATATTCTGGCATTAAAGAACTAACTACTAGCAGGGATTTTTCATGCAAATTACCTATAAAGAAAGGATTAAAATCATTAAATAATTCGCAGAAAAACATGTTTGCTTGCATCCAATCATGAAAGTGAAATTCTATTCAAAACTTGAAAGCTGATATTTTTGCTCAACAAAATAATTTGAAGAAATGAATATAAAGAAAAGTTAAAAGAAGAATCAAAAGGAATAGTAAATAGAAATCTGGAGATGAAAGGTGGAGTGGATGGTGCCCTAAGGACTAGAAAGGTTTATAAATCCTATAGTCTATTGAAGGGTGGAGATATATAGACAACTATTTTAGTTTTTATTCCTATTTTATGTTAAGGCCTTTGTCATAAAATGCCAGATATTTTCTTGATTCTTTGATGAAAATCTTTTGGGTCCACAATTTTCTTTTGGTGTCTGTGACTGAAGTCTATTTTGAACCTCTCAGACTTAACGCTGCAAATTATTGTTTTTTTGACTCCAGCTGGCCAACATCTAACTATGTCTTTATAGATATCTTGATTACGTATTTCGACGATTCAGTCGAAAACGTATCGTAATCGTTCAGATTTTTTTTGTGATTCTCGGACGATCTTGCAGACGAACTGGTAATAAGTAGAGACATTTTGACTTCATAGGTGACTTTAGACTGATAACTATTGTCAAAAAAAACAAAACCGGAAGTTCTGTCTCCGACCATCTGCATCTTTATTGTCAATTTGATTTCGAACAGATTTTCATATTCAAAATCTTTGAAAAAATATTTGTCAACTAATAATTATAGGTTTTATTCAATTCGGTTAAATCTTCTACCCACAATTTGCAATTTAAAATTGAAGGGTCATCAGAAAAAAATTCAAACCCTGATTTCCCGCTTAATATAAATTGCCATTTTGAATTTTGGATACAACTTTTCAAGTCCTAATTTAGGCACTGTTGATAGACTGATTTTGATGAATTTTAGAACATGGATACATTTGATCATTGGCCACATTTCTATGAAGAGCGTTTTTTGAAATTCAAAGATTTTTTCAAATTAGTTAATGTTAACGCCTACGGAAGCATTGACTCACTTAATCTAGGTCAATTAGAGGAAAATTAGGTCAAATAATGTTTATTATATTTTCTACATGTAGGTATTTTTTAATTTGTCCTTCTTAAAAAAATTCACGGAGATATTTGTACTGGAAAATAGCAAAAATTGATAATTTTCATATTTGTCGCCATCTTTAACAGATAAGGAAGGTGTGAACTAATTAGTTTTTTCACTTTGAAAACTAGGTCATATGAAATTCAGTATATTGCCTAGATGTTGAAAATAGCATATTTGAGCTCCATAATATTCCAAGGTTGTCGAAATACGTTCATAAGTGTAAGCAATTCTAGTATATCTTTACAAAGATAATAAATTTTCACTGAATGAAAATCCTCTCCACTCATCATTGAGGCTCAAGGCAGTTTTTATGATTCTTCCTGGACACCATCTGTCAAAACAAGTCAAAATGAAGAGAGAGAAAGTATGAACATTTCCTATATGTTACATTCTCCATAGTTTAATATGTAAAAATGTGAAAAATATACTATGGCATGTATTAAAGGAGTGAGGTGCTGAGTTGACAATCTGGCTGTGGAGTGATTATAAGTGTTTTGGAAGAATAAGCTTGATATATCTTAGCTTGCAACACTCCACTAGAGTAAAGCTAAAATCCAAAGAGTTAAACTAAGTAAGGCTATTAAAAAACATAGTAAAGCTAAGTAAAGCTAAAATATAAGTAAAGCTTAAATAAAGGTGAAGCTTAAATAAAAGTAAAGCTTAAATAAAGGTATAAACCTAATACTATAAAACTATTTAAGAATTATATGATATGATATGATTAAGTTATGTAGATTGGTGTAATTAAATCTGGTATTGATCTATAAACAGAACTCCTTATCTGTTTTACCTTACAGCAAATTTCATTTCATTTCATTTATCAGGACTATTGATATTTTGATTTAGCCAGTTATGTATGGCTAGATATAAATACTGTCTATTTATCTATAAACAGAACTCCTTATCTGTTTACCTTACAGCAAATTTCATTTCATTTCATTTATCAGGACTATTGATATTTTGATTTAGCCAGTTATGTATGGCTAGATATAAATACTGTCTATTTATCTATAAACAGAATTCCTTATCTGTTTTACCTAACAGCAAATTTCATTTCATTTCATTTATCAGGACTATTGATATTTTGATTTAGCCAGTTATGTATGGCTAGATATAAATACTGTCTATTTATCTATAAACAGAATTCCTTATCTGTTTTACCTTACAGCAAATTTCATTTCATTTATCAGGACTATTGATATTTTGATTTAGCCAGTTATGTATGGCTAGATATAAATACTGTCTATTTATCTATAAACAGAATTCCTTATCTGTTTACCTTACAGCAAATTTCATTTCATTGATCAGGACTATTAAATATTTTGATTTAGCCAGTTATGTATGGCTAGATATAAATACTGTCTATTTATCTATAAACAGAATTCCTTATCTGTTTTACCTTACAGCAAATTTCATTTCATATACCAAGACAATTGATATGTTGTTTAAGCCAGTTATTTATGGCTAGATATAAATAGGGTCTAGTAACTTTTGATCATTTACCAAACAGCTATCACCCATACTCTATGGGTATAGCTATTTTAGCCAGTACTGTCTGACTATAATACTCCAATTTTATAAAGGGCAATTACTCAACCTAGAGACACTTTATAGAACAGTCAATATAAACAGTGTGGTTTCTCTTTCTTGTTTGATCCAGACAGTTGAAAATCTAATAAACTCAAGTTACATTCTATGCAAATTTCCCTCATTGCACCCTGCTAGGATTGCCATTCTTCATTAGCTCAATGGATGCAGAAAGCAGGATGTAAACCTCCATTTCCTTTTAAAGAATATGAAATTGCAACAACTTTTTTTTTTAATTTAATGGTGTCTTCAGCTTCAAGCAATGACTTGAAGAACTCTTTTAAAATTGAAATGAAGACATTCTGAAGATTTCTCCTGCAGGGTATTTAATTATTGCACAAAAGCTGCTCGGCAAACACTTAAAGTAGCATATAGGTGACTCTCAGCCACTCATTGCAGCTCTTGGTATTTGCTGCGGGCCATTAGAGACAGTATTATAGGTTGTTAAGAGTGAAATGAAAATCACGATGTTTTATCAACGATCTTTAAATATTTACACGGTTCCTGATCTGATAGTAATTTCTTGGTCAGAAAAACAGGAAAATCATGTATTTTTTGGGTCGTTTTTCATAGATTTAGATAAATCAATATTGACTTTAGTAAAAGTTTCTGAGGGAATGTTCAAAGAAAAAATGAGAAAACTCTTGAAAATGTCATTATACATTCAGTGAGTATGTATATAATCAGAAGAAGACAAAACACTTCCAACTTTGAATCAAAACATAATCCATACTAATTGAATAGATTTTACTGAAAAGTTGGATAAAAAATAATTGAATGATGAAATCCACAACCTGAAAGAATCAGACATCTTAAGGTTTTTGATGAGAAGCAACAGTTTGCATCCCAAACTAATGCGTTATTCTTACATCATAGAAATAACAGACCCAAACATAATTTGAGTCCATTGACTTACAACGCCATACTAAATCAGTTGAATGATGTAAAGGGTTTTGATGAGATGATTTAATGTCATTTAGAAAGTGGTGTTGCAATAATATTTTCGTTATTGGGATAACACTTTCTTGGTATAGCACAGATTCTAGTGCTGAAAATTGGCTGAGACCCGGACAGGTCTTGAACCAGCGATCTCAGAGTCAGGCAATACATGTCAACCGTCTGGACCACTTGGCCAATGGACCCTCCAAGGGTTAAATTTTTTGGGTATAGAAAGGTATTTTGGGGATGTAACACCTTTTAAAATGTCTCCTAATTATCCTCATGTCCTGATTCTGGTAACTAGATCAGATGCATTCTTGTTTGCAACATTAAGTAAACTCTATTTATCAAGTTGTATATTATATTTTGGTATTTTTTTGTATTTTTCAGGTAAGAAATGTCAATTACTCAACATAATGATTATTTCAGGTATTGTAAATCATAGAATTTATTAATCATTTTAAAATATTAAAATTACAAAAACATTACAAAAAGATAAACATAACATAACATAAATATTACAAAACATAAATGAACATTACAAAACATAAAGAAAACAATACAAAATATGAGCATAACAAAACATTAACAACCTAACTAAATATACAAAACATATAAATCATGAAAAGATGCATGTTTAATACCTACTGACTCTATTGAATATACCAACTGATTTCAAATGTCATCTGAACTATTGAAGCTTCTAGACTAATTGTAGATATACCAGAAAATTCGCAAGGCTCTATTACAGCATCTTTTTGGTTCCAATGTTCCTTACAGGGAAGGATCATACCTTAGTCTCAGAAATGGGAAATCTTAAACCAAACTAATCAGTAAAAGATGACGGTTAAAATTCAAGCCTTGAAAGCCATGTTTATCCAGTTAAAATGATGAAAATGATATATAGAAAGGGCATAATCAAGAACAAATGAACCTCTAAATGACAAACCTAAGCCTTCAAAGCAAAACAAATTTACGGTTAACAAGTTTAAAATATCACATAATCTTTTCTTTTTTATTCTTTCATCAACTGGCAAATGATTTGTGAGAAAAGTAATTTGTAATTGTAAGAAAGTAATTGGAAACTGTTAGCTGACAGATCCGTTCAACAACAAGATCAAATCTTCTAGAATACCATCTTTTGTTTTTATTATAAAATACTGAACACCATCTTGTAATACTGTGGATTGATATTTACCGCAGTCTCTGATGGTTAAATTCGATAGGTATAGACCTTATTCACCTGTTGGCCATATTGAATCCAGAACAAGTACTATCATAATGCAACCAAACAAAGGTAACAGCATGTAACTGCAGAAAATTACCACGTCTGTAACTACCCTTCTCCAAAAACCAACGTTAGTAGGAATCTTCTGTACTAACTCAAGCATTACAAACATTTCTGTCAGCAAGATCTTAAACAATCTATAATTATATATTTTGTAATGTTAATATCTATATATAATAGAGAAATACATAGTTTTACTGACTCTTGACAATTGACATTCTTCACTAAAGAACTTCAAGAGGCAAGAAGAAATTATGAGGTTCAGACTAACTCTTAACATTACAAATATTTCTGTCAGCAAGATCTTAAACAATCTATATTTATATACTTTGTAAGGGAGAAGAAAAATGGTTGATTAAACCCTGTATCTTTTATCTTAGAAAAACAACCAGAATCTTTGGTATTAAGTAACAGTCAATCAGTTTAATTGTTTTAACATAACTAATTGGATTGGTGATAGTAGATAATTTGGTCCCCAATAAGTTTGGATACCAAGTTCACTCAGTGTGTTTTAATATATGCGCATAATTATAGTTAAGCACTGATATTAGGAATATATCCGCAGGAGCAATTGGGTGTGGTGTTTTAGGTGAAGTTTTGAAAGTTATTGGTTGTCCAAATTTTTTATGGAGCATTCCCCAATACCCCTTGCTACATTGTAGATACAGTCCTGCCTGTTAATCTAGCACAAGGTGTCAAGTTGTAACTATTCCAGTATAGTTCATGATCTATTGTAGCTTTCACTTTTGATAATTTAGATTTCTATTAGCAGCAAGTCAATTTATACTTCCTGCAAGCAAGACATGGATCAAACTAATAATCTGAATACTCTGAGACAATTGAACCGTGGTATATTAACTCAGATGTAACTGATTCATTAATATACAATACACTGAGATATATCTACACAATGTCTCTGATATAATCCAATTTCTATATGTTTGTACGATGAAGAGAGTTTGATACCTCACCTGAGAGCACGTGTTTTGGCTAATCAGGATAGGCAACACAACAGTGTAAATTGTGCCAGGACAGATGCATTAGCCTACACTGAGCCTTGAAGAAAAGACATTTGTCCATGTCAGCCTCTGCAACCTAAATCACTTACAGGGATGAAACCATGTTGAAATATCTGATGGTAGATCTTGATTTATGCTGGTATACGGTCGTATAATAACCCCATAGACTAGATACCTTTTATTGAACTAAATCAGCTGAGAAGCAAATATTTAGACAACCTAATCCCTTTGACTATAATTGATGGAAGATGTCAACAAGGTGATTGAACCATGAGGTATATATAGACGTAAACACTATATTAATATATACAACTCGCTGGGAGGGCGTCTGTTAAACTTATCAACCTTCTTTTTAAATTATCTCCCCTTGAGTTATACAGAAATTAGACATAATAGATTAACTACTGTTGAAAGATTTTGTTTCAAGATCAAAAATTCTAAGCCAACTTAGAGGGTGTTATGTAAATAGATAGAATTTATGATATTATGAAGCAGATATTTTTGACATATTTTGTTTTGGTTCTTTGAAGAATCCTGCTTTTTCTGTAGATTGAAATTTTGATTGCACATATTTATGAAAACTTTACTCCAAAAATAGCAAAATGTTTCCCTGAACATATCTGAAAATGTTGATTAAAAAATCCAAACATTAATTTTTAAGTGCCAATTTATTTTAAAAGTTCACTTGAACTTCACTTACTCTTTTTTAGCTCATAGTTGTGTTTGTAAAATTAAGAAAATTACTGTACGGATTTAATTAGAATACACACATTAGTGTTACCTATTTATTCTGAAGGTTTCAACTGATAATATTGAGCCAACATAAAAACTAAGTCAAACTGATTGCAGTGCATTCTTGTTCTTGTTTATAAAAAAAAAACAGATTTGATATAATGGATTCACTATATTGTCTTATTGAATTTACACCAGCTTATCTAATGCCATTTAAACACACACCTCATCAGAAGAGTAGGACGTAAAACTCCACTCATCTAATGTCATTTAAACACACACCTCATCAGGACAGCTAGGTTTGAATAAGAAAGGCTACTTCCCAGTGTAATAGTGTATTAAATGAAATGAAATGAATGGAGTTTTACATCCTACATAACAGTGTATTAAATAGTTTCAGATCAGATGTTAGTACTTAGTAAAACACTTACTGATAGTAATAATATTCTATTTTTAATCTTATAAATCTCTAGTTTCACCATGTCAGAAATCTATGCTACCAATTATACTGTTTTCATTGGTGAAAATGAGAGATACGAAGGTTTCTGATTGGGGGAATAGTAAGTGTCATACCATAAATAGTAGGTTAAGTGTCATACCATTAATTTTAGATGAATATAACCCATTTGTAAATATGAAACTTATATCCCTTTAACACCTGTTAAATTATAATGTGCCAGATCTGAATCTTGTATGGCCACTTTACTTTTTCCAAGTGTAAATGGGACCAAGCGTGCCTTACCTGTATCAGGCTCTTCAACTGTCAGTGTAAATTGTAAAGTGAACCTGGCCCACATTACTAAGTCCTCTGCCCATGTGTAGAGTTTATTTGCGGGAGCTAATTATAAAAAAAAAAAATGTTTTCGGCTGACAGAAGAAAAGGCTGGACCGTTTTTTTGGACCCTGGTTAAAAGTGGTATTAATTATGATGATCAGTCCAATGTAAATGACGGAAATTCAGTTATGGGAAAATTGGTTCATCCGTATCAGATTACTCCACTGCAGGCTGTAGCATTCTTAAACTTTACAGAATTCTAAGAACTAGAGTTATCTCTCTTTAAGTAGTATTTTAGATTGTATTCTGGACTTCTATTCATGAACACTTAAAACTACAATGAGTTTTGGATTTTGATTTTTCTCTAAGTTGATTTTCATGAGAAAAAGATTTCTGTACACAGGTTTTTATAATTATTGTTACTTTTTAGCACTTTCAAGTAGGCTTAGCTATGATGTTTGAAAAACAATTACAATAATTAAATACTGGATATCAACTTGTTTTTAGACAAATTAATACAGTATATATATTGACCAGATTTTCATACTGAGAGACAAATGATTCATTTCAAATTGAGCTATATCAACTAGTATATCAATATTTAGTTGACTATATCCTAAATAAAGACCAATAAACAATTGATATCCTCTACAGATTGATAATACTCTTTGATATCAGAAACCCAATATCTTGGTTCCATGTGTATTCCATTCCTGGTTTCAATTAAACTATAAAGGAATATCAATAATATAAATATGTATGAAATATGCTGAGTTTCCAAATGAACACTCTCCTTCCTGTTTACCCTATATCTTCAGGTGTGGCTTCGTTAAAGGTACACTTAAAAACAGCTCAGTTATAAGTGATGTTAGTTCGTTCTTGGACATTGGTAATGCTGTGAGGTCAGCCTTCTTAAATCAAGAAAATTGTTTGATCCATAGTCAGTGCTTTTGTGTTTCTGCTTTCTTTGGATTGCTGTCCTCAAAGCCATTACTTCTGTCACTTCATATCTCCTTTCAGATAGACAACATGTTTTATTCACAATCAATGCTGTGTACTAGCCCAGTACCTGTCCCTTGAAAGTACTAGGTTTTGTGGGTTCAATATTTCCCTCAAAAGCTCAACTCATGTCTATTAAACTGCCCTTTACCATGTGACCTTATGCCATTTCAGACATATTCCTGGTTAATATGGCCACCATTAAATAGCATGAAGCCTTCATAACAAAAACTCAACCATTTGTGGAATCTTTTGTACAGGTGAAAAAGTAGCCAAGGAACATGATATCTTTGAAATGGGAATTCTATATATCTAATATGTAGATATGAAATAAATCTGATAGACAAATTTACCAATTTCAAATAAACCTTAAAAATAAAACTTAACCAAATATCACTTTCTTAATATCCTGAGATAAGATTAAGAATTTGGATAATATGTGCCTTGAAATAATTTCGTCCAATTTGTATGAGAGAGTAGGTAGAAAAGCATGGTGTCTCAACCACACCAATATTGGTCATACCTCCTTGAGACTGTGGTAATTGTCCAATTGAAGGAAATAACATAGTGAAATATTGTTAGATCAAAAAAGGATTTCAAATAAAATCACTTGTTATTGACCCTTTATTCTCATTTCCACACTCACAAAAATGTAGTGGGCTTAGTTAGATCATGTCAAAACACATATTCAGGATATAATGCATGAATAGCACAATTTTGAACTATATCCCTGTCAATTTTTATTGGTATACTCAGAAATATCTTGTATAACTGAACAGACAAACTTGTTTCAAACTTTATAATCATGTAATTGATGTGATTAACTTGAACAGTTACCTGTGGTAAGGATGGTGTTCTAAACATTTTGTGCAGTTTGTGAGAGGAATATTTATAAAAAATTTTGACACAAGTACAAGAATAACATTTCTGACTGTGATTGATATTATAATAGAATATCTTTAGAGATAATGATACATTCAGTACACCTGTTATATTCCTGCCACAATCAAACCTGTATTCTCCAGGCTTTAATACACACATTTTTAAATATCATTAATTTTGAATGCAGTGCTTGGTCATATACCATGCATGCTTCAAGGTTGATATTGGCCCTTAGAGCTTCATCATATCACAAAATATCACTCAAAATGTCCAGATAATGATACATCTGTTGTATACCTGACACAGTTACATGTTTAAAGGTGTATACCCCAGGCTTAGATACATGATCATTATTACATAGTATCAATATACAAGTGCTCACTCATATACCATGCTTTTATATTGATATTGGCCCAGTGGGCTTGATCAGGAGATATATACCAATTCAATGAACCCCCACACCAATTCTTTCACATATTATTCCAAATATTTTGATCTTTGCTGTAAAATTCCCACCTTGCACCTTGCTTTCCACTGAACCTTTACACTTGTTAGGGTTGGACAATATTTTAGTAAAAAAAAACTTTATTTATGCTCTGTCACTCATATCTTAGAGAGTCAACAATTTTTGTTCCCAATACAGCCCATTGAAGGTAGCTGTATATTTATTCTCACACAGGCTAGGTTTGTGGACCAGTCGTAAAATGTACAAAGGTAACTATATTTTTAACCCCAGACAAGCTAGGTTTGTAGACCATATTTTGGTACCAAGATACCAATGTTGGTATGGTATTGATATATTATGATAATACAGCATGGGGGCAGTGATATACTATATGACTGTTTGTTTACATTATATATTTTATTACATCTGATCTCAATGAACCAATAGATAAAACTCTCAGAGTAAAGGCTCCATCAGTTGCTTCTATCAGGAACCTTGTTTTTGCTTTGTATTTCTTGCTCTAATTTTTAAGTATTTTTAATGAAATGCATATTCAATAAAATCCATGATTCCAACTTTTTTGGCTAATGTACACAAGCTACCCAAAATATGACTACTGCGGAAAGGTCATACTTTCTAGATTGTATCTGTATTATGTACATAAATATCAATTCTGATTTAAATTTTTTCAGAAGTTTTCCTTCTAGTCCTACGTATAACTTCTCAAATATAAACAGAACAAACTTTTAATAACATACTATTATGGATTTATGAAATAAAATGACTGTTTGTTCTACACCTGATAAGACTTATGTAATGACAGTGCTTGTCTTGGTCTGACAATTCAACAACAGTTCAGAATTCAAATTGAAAGATAGAGTTTTGTCCCTTTAATTATCAAGTCTCTGGTTAAACTTGAGACTTGGGGTTCAATAATGCTTTGGGATTAGGCTATTCATGGTAAACATGCCTTGATGATTGGAAATCGAAATCAAGTTTTTGGCAGCCGAGTACAATATATGCATCAGTCCTTACCAACTACCAACTGTAGAATAACTCAGTTGTAAGTAGATTATCGACAATTCAATGAATAATATGAAAAAAAAAAAACACAAATATTTCAATGTGTTTAAAAAATACAAACATACATGTGTATTAGATGAACAGATTCATGTTCCTGCTTTTAAGGACAAGACCACAGAAGAAAAAAGTTGGATAAGAAACAATAAAAATGCCACCATGGATGCAGTTGTCAGTGCTGACAATTCCTATCACCTAAAACACTGTTAGTGTGCCTTTACTTCCAAAAGTGTCAGACTAAATGCTGGACTATTATCAAACATGGTGGCCAGGTGTCAGTTTAAAATATCACACATAGTTCCACATTGTTTTAAATATCTACCTTGTCTTAATGATTAGATAGATACCTGGGGGGCAGGTGCTCTCATATACCACACTTTTACTTCAATATTGGCCCTGATATTTCATTTAATACCTTTAATTCAGTATATATATACCATGCTCTTATATTGATATTGGCCCTGTGGGCAGGTGCTTTCTCGTATACCATAGTGATATACCATGTTTTTCACTCAATATTGCCCTGATACCTGTTGAAGGATATTTTTATCATTGTTTTGTTTGGATTACTTTACTATTGGCATAACTTTTAAAGAAGAATTTCATTGTCTGACTAGGTGGTTTATTTTATAAGAAGGAATTATTGTGTTCCTAATTTATATCATTGTGTTGATTTATTTATATGAAATCCTACATTCTGTGCAAATGTTTAAAAACTTTTCTCAATATTTGTGGACATTTGGATTTGGTGAATCAAATTTGATATGGTTACCTTCTGAGACCAGAAAAGAAAGACATGAAAATTGTGTTTTCTTGGAAAAAATTTCATTTCATTTAAAGAAAACATGTTTTATATTGGTAAGAGAGAATTCATTCAAAAAAATATAATAACTGGAATCAAATTTTTAACTCATAAAACTAGTAATGGGTGATTTTGAATTAGAAAAATAGTTTTTCTGATCATAGTGTGTAATTTAAGGATATAAAAATTATTGAATTTGGGGTAAAAATTGGAGATTTATGTGTTTAAAGTCAGGAGTCAAATTTCTCGTCAATGAATCGAAAACATTAATCAATTTTAGGTGGAAAAACTTTGTTTGGCAATCTCATTTTCTACCAAAAATCATCAAGTGGTTCAACTTACTTTGTTGAAACGTAAAAAAATACGAGAATGAAGGAGCTATATTTTTTGTATTTAAAATGTTGAAAAAGTAATTAAAAGTTCTGCTTGAGACAGAAGATAATTATTTTTTTTCAAAGTTGGAATAAAACTGATTCTCTGGTACTATAGAAGTAGATATCTACCTGATACTTGATTTTATCAATTTATTTCTAACATTGGATTTCTATTGTGAAAGGTGAAATTGTGTTTTAGACAAGTTTTGAAATTAAGAAAATTCTAAAATATTTTGAATGTTCCATATTTTGAAATGGAGAAAGACCCATACCAGGATAGAAGATTTTATGTTTTGGAAATTACAAAGGAATTTTTTTAGTTATGTGATAAATGGAACTCTTATAGAAGTACAAGTTTTAACTTTGGGTTTGTAAATTCTGAATTAACAAACCCAAGTTCATTCTACTTAGGTCTGAACTTGTTTAAAATTTTACCTGAAGTTTAAAAACTTTTTTTTTTTGGTAAAGATTTCTGGTTTACCTGAAATTTAATTTATTTTTTGCTCTTTTACATTGCCGACAGGAAATGCCTACCTGAAGTAATTTCTTTAGACACTCATCATTTAAGTAATTTTTTGTGAGAATCTTTATTAATGAGTTTTGAAGAAATGGTATTTGAATTGATGGTGTATGGTTCCAGTAGATAATAGACAGCTTGTGAAAGGGTTTAATCTAACAAAGTTTATTCTACACATCCATGGATGATTTTAAACAAAAATGGATTGCCATTTTATTTGTTGGTAGTTGTGAAAGAACTAGATCTGGTTTGTAACAATTGGATTGCTTATTTTTGAAGTTTTTATATGATACCTCAACATATACTTATATTAATAAGTCCAACTCATAGAGGTGATGGTATTGGTAAAACTAGGTGTAGTTAACTTGATCAGAGAGTGCTTACTCTTTCTATAAGTACCAAATTGTATTAATTTGATTATCTGTAAATAATCCAGAATCATTATTAATAATAAGACTCATTTCATGTCAACATTATGGATTTTAACATCTTGACAACTTTTACTTTTGGATATGGATATATACAGATTGATCCTGTGATTCTATATTGTCTGTGAAAGGAGTTCTGAAAGTGTCCAAGAAATTTTCAAGATGGAATTGACACTGAAAGGAAGTGTTGGCGGTGATGCCAGTAAAATGACAATGTTCCAGAAAGCTGCGTACATCGCTAGATTTAAATCTAGGATAAAATTAGCAGTGAGACAGAATAAAGAGGAGAAAGAGGTAAGATTCTTTTGAATTCTCCTAAATTTCTGAGTGAGCTTGAAATGATCTGAGCACTATGGTATCTTGGAAACAGTGTTAAAAGTAAGGACATCCTTGGTCTAAATTTATTTTGAAAATATGTACCCAGCAAAATGTAACTTTTATTTTAACTTTTGGCACCCTCATCAATGTTTTGAATCATCTTTCAATTTGGAGAGGGAGAAATTTTTTTTGTCAATTCATTTGCTAGTTCATTCACTTGTCCCGAGCCATTTATTTCATTATTTGTTTCTTAATTTTTTTTGGGGTCCTTCATTTATTCATTCATTCACTTGATTATTTCATTGATTCACTAGTTCATTCATTTTTTAGTTCATCTACTCTTAATTCATATGTTAATTGTTCATTTAATCCTGTTAGTTTATTCATTGATTTATTTGTCAGTTCATCTATTCATTTATTTATCAGTTCATTCATTCATTTGTCAGTTCATTCATTCATTGGTCAGTCCATTCAACTAATCATTCATTCATTTATTCTAATTGGTGTCAATGAAAACAGTACCATATCAATATTGCTACTGTATATAGAGTGTCAAATTGGCTAAGAACCCAAACTGTTCAGTTATGTAATATACTGCCTTGGCGTGCATCCAAAACTTGTTTTAGACTCTCAATTTCCTTTTGGTGGCAAATAGAATAAAAATATATTAAAAGGATTACAATTAGAATTGCAGGGAGTGAAATGTCAGAATTCATGTTAGAAGTTGGAACTAGCGGTCTTTGATATATCAATTCCCTTAAAGATCAAATTAAAATGCTATAAACCTCAAATTGAAACATATTAAAACATACACATCGTCAACTTGTTAAAAGCTTTCTAACTTCACAGACTTTTTATTAAATCAACATGGAAAAAACCAGGCTAAAGTTTGTTGAAACTTGATAAAAAATGAATGATATGTTAGATGTTAATGATGTCTCTAGTCGGAATCAATTGTAAATTTATTTTTTGTAAGATCTGCTGTCTGGCAGTAATTTGATTCATAAGAAGGGCCATATATTTTGTATTATTGATGTATTCTTGGCTGTTTTTGAAGAGATTATACTAAAAGTGTCTCTGATATACAATCTTCATCAGGACAAAATTTAAAAAAAAGGGAATTGGTTTGATATGGGATGGGATGGGATGCTTACACTCTTGTGCTCATACTTATAAAACAAAATGTAAAAATAGCTACACATGCAGCACTGTTTGCTTGGCTGGTCTACAAATAATCTGACATGAATATTAACACCCTCAGTGCATAATAGGTTTATCTACGTAAGATAAAAAATGGATGTAACAGTTAAGGATGTGTTAATTAAGTTGGAAAAAATTTAAAATGTACCTATATGTTACTGAATAAGTTTGAATAAAAAACTTTCATATAGAGCACATAATTACTGAATATTGGCTATTGGCCTCACAATAAACATTGGTTATTGGCCTCACAATAGACATTGGCTATTGGCCTTACAATAAACATTGGCTATTGGCCTCACAATAAACATTGGCTATTGGCCTCACAATAAACATTGGCTATTGGCCTCACAATAAACATTGGTTATTGGCCTCACAATAAACATTGGCTATTGGCCTCACAATAAACATTGGTTATTGGCCTTACAATAAACATTGGCTATTGGCCTCACAATAAACATTGGCTATTGGCTTACAATAAACATTGGCTTTTTGGCCTCACAATAAACATTGGCTATTGGCCTTACAATAAACATTGGTTATTGGCCTCACAATAAACATTGGCTTTTTGGCCTCACAATAAACATTGGTTATTGGCCTTACAATAAACATTGGCTATTGGCCTTACAATAAACATTGGTTATTGGCCTTACAATAAACATTGGCTATTGGCCTTACAATAAACATTGGCTATTGGCCTTCATAAACATTTATGCTAATAAACATTGGCTATTGGCTACAATAAACATTGGTTATTGGCCTTACAATAAACATTGGTTATTGCCTTACAATAAACATTGGCTATTGGTCTTACAATAAACTTTGGCTAATGGCCTTACAATAAACATTGGCTATTGGCCTTACAATAAACATTGGCTATTGGCCTTACAATAAACATTGGCTATTGGCCTTACAATAAACATTGGCTATTGGCCTTACAATAAACATTGGCTATTGGCCTTACAATAAACATTGGTTATTGGCCTTACAATAAACATTGGCTATTGGCCTTACAATAAACATAGGCCCTTCTGACTTGTTATGGGCAATTCTTTACTTAATAACATTATTGGCCTTTAACTTTAACTGGCTTGATTTGAACAATAGGAACTGTGTTAATTAAACTGGCTGACTGTGCAATAGGTGAACTGTGTTAATTAAACAGTGGGTGAACTGTGTTCAGTGTAGAGTGTCCTGTAAGTTGCTGGTGAGTTTTCATCACTTTTGATCTCTATAGCCTCACTTGCACCTTGGATACCAAACAAATTGGTTTATGTTAAACTTTTGAAAAAGTATTGTCCTTTGTTTCAACTCTCAAAATTCTTCCAAGTGTCTTCATCTTTGGAGCAACTTTCTTCAGGTATGTGTGTTTTGGTAATTTTCTTAAGTAGTTGGTGGTGAGTCTTTGCTATATCTAAACCCCTGATTTATACTAGATAATAAAAGCAAATCAGTAGCAGTGTAATAGCAAATATAAAACAATTTGTATGCCATTTTTACATAAGTCAGACTTGATAGGCAAATGTCCAATCAAAAACCCTGTACATTGTAAAACATTGTTGCCAAATAATTAGATGTCAAAAGGTTAAATCCCTTATTTTAAACGATTTTTACACTAAGTCAGACTTGACTGGTAAATGTCCAATCAGTAACCCTGCAATACAGTAAACTTTGTAACCAAATAGATAACATGTTAAAAAAAAGTTAAGCCTGTAATTTCTACGCCTTTTAAAGGATTATTTTGTCAGAATTGAAACAGCTTAAAACTGTGACTGTAGTTGATAAAATCCATGGAAATAGATTGAATGTCAGTAAAAGTTGACAGTGTAAGTTCGTCTATTTTTAATAAAAACAGTTAAAATATGGTTTAACATGCTATTTCTTAGCTAATTTGAAACAGAACGCAGCAAAAATAAAAGTATTAATAAATCCTGAAGCGATTTAGACAGAGCTGTAAAGAAAGTTTGCCAGATCCTTGGCATTTGCCATCTCAATTCAACTTGCCAACTCTCTTCAATTTGCCAACACTTCAACTTACCAACTCATTTTAACTTCCCTATTGACTTCATTTGTCTAGTCTAGAGCTAAGATTATTTCTAGATCAGCTATGACATCCTTGCACTAAAATCATTTTGAGAATACCTAGGACACTTATTGAGCGACTACAGCCCACGTTTGAATTATGATAAGGAGATTTTCTGGGATACTTATTTTTCGAATATTGACTCTAGATCAGCATATTAGACCTTACATACTCTGATATAGAATGATAGAAGCAGCCCACACAAAATAAATGAAACAAAATATTTGGAATATATTAATGAGACTGCCAGACAACTGGAAGTTATCAATATTTCAAGAGACAATGTATTTTATTACTTATAACCATGTTCTACTTGTTTTTTTATGGTTGTAAAAAACGTCCTTAGAGACCCATTCAGTCTTCATTTCAATATAGATACAGATTTTATGTCTTTTCTATATAAGTATAGATATATTAGAAAACTTGTCCACACATAATGGGAAATAGTCATTCTCAGAGTTAAACAGGAGTGACTGAGGTGTCTCCATGATTTGTATTAAAGGTGATAGAGAATGTTCTCTGTTATAATCAAGTGCTAGAAAATTCCCTACCAAAGAAATAAGTGCTTTTGAATATTGTTGATATTCCATTTGATATGACCAGATGATATCGTGTATTAGACATACTTATCTGTCAAATTCACAGAATTCCTATTCATTGTATCCTGCTTAAAGGGATAATAGGCGTTAGAATGAACATAAAAAATTAAGTTCACTCAAATTTGGACAATAACAGTATATATCCATCAGTGGACTTACCTATACATCAAAATCCCTCTAAAATCCGATAAATCCCCAAAATAAAGTAGTTAATCATAATCATAATATAAAGGGAAGTAACTCTAACATGCGGGTTTTCACGCGTCCTTGTTGAATTCCACAATGATGTTTTAGCGTTGATTTACCAGATGCTTTTATTCTCAAACTGAATGGAATTGTCGCTGGCTCACTTTTTTTTAAAATTCCGAATATATTTTTATTGTGGCTTTTTAAAATTTGGTAAAGTGTGGGATGCATACTTATTTAACTATAGTCAATATTAAACACAAATATAAGCCGTAGGACGAGTGTATTCTAATGCCTATTATCCCTTTAACAATTATACATGTAGCATAAAATTTTATAAGCCAATACTGTCAACTGTATGTGAATTATAATTGAAAATGAACTTTTTAATCCCCATCATACTTGGATGGATCTTTTGTTTCTTGTACCCCCCTTCAGCATCAACACAAATATATTTTGATGGAGAAAAAGTAGTAATACGTCATTGTAGATATTGGCTTACATAACGTATGATTATCATATAGCTACTAAACAGATAACTGTATTCGTAGTCGTAGTTTCTACTCTATCAACCAGTCTCTTGAGAATAGTTTTAATACAATAGTTAGATTGGTATGATAGAACAATAACAGTAGATATGGTTTACAGGTCTCTTGTGTCAACTGAAAGAAATGACACAATATGAATTCTGCTGATTGTCATGTTTTTTATGAAATAGTTTTAAAACAGTAAGAACAGTAAGATCTGAAGCAATCCAATTTAAAGGTGATGTCCCGGAGAGAAAAGGTCTAAATTTTACTAACCTCTATCATCAAGTCCCATTTTCTCTGGTTCTATATGAGACCAGTGGAGAGATTTACTTCTCGTAATATTGAAAAGTCAAACAAGCTTTCATTTAATTCTGAACCCTTCCGGAATCTATTTCTCATTATTGACATTGGTTAAGAACATCTGCAGTAGAAAAGAAGAGACAGTTTCTACGTTGTAGTGTGGCCATTGACCAATCACTTGTTGGTACCATTTCATTGGCTAATATTTGATTGCATCCTTCTCAGTTCTGATCTGCCCCTAAATTCCCATGAGATATGCCTTCATTTAAGCTAAACTCAATTGAAGTTTGAGTTGACAATGATCAGAAACTGTACCAGTTTAACTGCTGATATTTGACAACCCCTTCTTGCTGTGCCTTGCCCTGAACCCATAGTCCAATAGTGTTAGTGTCTGCCCTTAATTTAATCCACCCTCACTTTACCAGCCATATATCTAACCCACCTAAAACACTGGAATTGACACTGATGAAGAAAAGTCTGAAGTACATGAGAAGAGATCCTTTCTGCCTCTTACTTCTGCCATTGACCAAACACTCTGTACCATGTGCTAATATTTGAGTAAAATCTCTAGTACAGATAGCCTTAATAAAGTTTACCATGATAAAACATGGAGGTTGGAGTAGATAAGGCTTGTTTGATTCTATTAAATTGTATTAGGGTGTATTAGAGAAGATAAGGCTTGTTTGATTCTGTTAAATGGTATTTTGAAATCAATAGATTACTTTAACACAGAGAAATATCATATTTATCAGAATATAGTCTATAATGAAATATAACAGGACTTTTATTTTCCTTTTCTGGCAAAGGCGACTGCGCTCTTATTGATATCCTTTCTTCTTTTAACATTACATTACTCTCTTTCATTATTCAATATTGGCAAATATCTTTATAGTATATTGCCTATAGAAAGGGTTTCCAACTACTTTGAACAAAAGGATTTTGGTTGTTGGCCAAAATTACTGACCTTACGGTTCTCTGTTTCATGATTCAGGTATCAAGGACATTGAAAAGAATTTACTGTCGCCAGATATTGATGGGGCCAGCCTCAATCAGGAGAAATTTTAAAATCATGAGAAGTATAGATAAAGCCTATTTCCAAACGAATCATGTTTAACCTTCGAAGAATTTTTAGAATATAGTTTTGGAAGTGTTTATTGTCATAGTAACTAGAAGTACTATTTTGAGACTGTTATTCCAATTCTCTTAAATATATGAAATGAATTGGTTTAATGTTCAACTCTTCTACACCTAATGGTCTGATGAAGATGGGCAACACCATGCAGAGTGTAATGAGGCAATTTTGCCAGGGCAGCAGAATTAGCCTACTCTTTTGTGATTTCCAACTGTTTGGGGAACCCTTATCATGCTCAACCTGTACCACACAGGGATTCAATTTATTTTCCCATCTAAACCAACTAGATGCTTAAAAAAAAGAAACTGTTGCTCTGCTCAGACAATAAAACTCCTATATATTTTATTTGTCATCTCTTTAGACAGTGCATGTATTCTAATGTTTAAATTGTCTATTCTGAATAAAAGTATGACAAATAATTTATGTGTCAACAGAAATAATTTCAGGAGACAGAAATATAAAATTGAAAAGTAAAACTAAAAACTTTGATGGATATTTTAATAAGTGCTGGTCTATTTTTACTAGAGACTTCAAAGAGAGCTTAATTACTCAATATTTTTATACAAAACAATTTGATAATTACAGTATGAAAATGGAAGATTTATTTCAGTTTTTCTACTCTTAAAGGTCAAAGAAGGACTAAGCTGCCATGAAAGTGTGTAATGGGGGAAATTTTGTCACAACAGTAGCTTCAGTTTATTATTTCTCCATTCCCAATTGTCAAAGAATGTAGCATAGCTTGTAGGACTGGACTTTATAGTTGCTTCAAATACCTCTATATAGATTGTATTTATTACTGTAAATAAGACTGGATATTATGATGGTAAATCTTCTACAGGAGGTCAAACCACCAGACACTCTGCTAGACCAGAGGGATCAGGAGCTCTTGCCTTCAATTACAGAAATATAGGAAGGATGAGGTATAGAAGCTGACTGTAGCCATATCTACTCAATAAGAGAGGCAAAGACAACGGCAAGTAAAATGGTCTGAAAGCAAAAAATATTTCATTTTTCTCTTGAACCCTCACCTTCTCGACTTATCCCTTACATTTTACACCTTGTTGAAAAGTTAGAAGAAAATAGGCTGGAGTTGCCTAGCTTCCATTGTGAAGTTTTAGGAACAAATTTGTTCATTCATTTATCTGAATGAAAACGTCCTACTCTTCTGTATCTTATGAGCTATTGAAGACGAGCAATGCATGCAGTGAGCAATAAGAAAAATTTTGAAAACTGTTGAGGGATCTTTAATGTGAGCAGTCTGTAACACCTTGGAATATTGTCCCATCCAAACGACTAGTCAAGAACATTACAGTTAATAGAATAACTACTTGTTGATTTGATGGTAAATATGACATTCTCAAATGAACAGTGGTATCAAGAGTTCTACTAGATTGCATGTCATGTTATGATATATTTAAAGGTAAAAAACTAAAGTAAGGGAAGAAATTGTAACAGGAACATTACAGTAGATAGAAATAACTGTGGTTTATTGATCTAATGATATCGGAACGAGTCAAGTCTAGCTTTTACTTCCAACATTGGTTTATATTCCCACTGTCTCTCTTCCAGCTTGCTATGTCATTGTGTCAGAACGCTCCCAATCTCTTGCTTATTTTATAGGCAAAAAATATCATAGTCTTAACTCAATACAATTAGGACTGAGGCAATTTGTCTCGAGGAGTGAAATTGCTGATGTCAGTGAATTCTTTGGATTTAAACTCTTGTGTGATTTCTGATTCATGCAATTTCTAATAGGATAGTGCTTCAATATATCGGTGAGATGTATTTTATTTGGATTTAAATGTACATGTAGATAGTGTGGGTGGTTTTGGATTACAATAGTGCTTGTGTATATATACATATATATTTGTGAGTTATATTATATTTGGATCTAAACTGTGAGTTATTTCTGATATTGGTGAGTTCTGTTTATATTTGGATCTACAGTTGAGTAATCTGAAGTGAATTTCAAATGAAGAAAGTGTCAATATTTCTAGTTGATATTAAGATATCTTACAGTTATTTTGGTGGGTTTTGACAGGTTTTGATCTGTAGACATTCTGTCATAATTTAGATATTGTAATTGATTTTTGATTTAAAAAGAGTAAATATTTCGAGTGAATTATTGTATTCTGGTGTGTTATGTTATACTTGGGTCTAAATGTAAAAATTATGTGTCTAGTTTGAAAATGTGGGTTCTCTTAAATATCATTTCTCTTTCAAGGTTTTTATCAAAATAAGAAATGAAGGCCTTGATTTTCAACATAATACCCAGGTCTTTTTTCAAGAAAGATGTTCTAATATATTTTTAATGTTGATTAACTCTAGTCTTCAACTTTCATCCTCCTCAGAGAGTCCACATAACTGGGATTGTTTATTTGGTATTTTGATTTGGAAATAAGAAAATTTTCATCTTTTCTATTTTGTCACTTGAAGATTTTTTGTGAATTTGCAACTCAAATTTCCTTCAAAACTTTATTTGAAATTCAGATATAGAAAACAGAAAGATTACTGGAATCTGTTATTATTCATCTTGGAATATGATTTATCTCCTGAGACTGTAATATTATGTAGATGTCGTTTGTGTTTAAACATAGTTATAGAACATACTTCAATGGAAATACTTCTTGGATTGACATGAAATGACACAGCTTATTATGACTTGGGCTCTTGTCTGTCGACTTATAACCAAAGTTTATTCATTAAACTACAGACAAAAATTGACGATATGAAACTTGAGCTGAAGTTGCCTCAGTCTTGCAACGCTTACGAATATACACAAGATTACAATTATCATTATAGTCTGAGACCAGATAACTTTTCTAAAACATTATATATATATATATAACAGAACTACACCTAATACTGGTGCTACATTGGACAGGAAAGATTATATAAAATGGCAGTAAGGATCTGCAAAAGCCTAAGATTTTAACTTTGTAAAACATAAATGCTGAACATTTTCATTCTATGTATGAAAATGACATCAGCACATTTTAAGTGTCCAGTGTTCAAGTTAGTAACATCCATTCCATTGTAAACAGATCCTGTTTGTTTACACCCTGTAGAGAAAGAGAGCTAGGACAGCTGCAATAGCCTGCTATTGTTCACTTTCCAATGTTAAAGGGACATTTTTTCCATGTCAGCACTCTTCCACCTGCAGCATTGACTGATTAAAAAACTTGAATGAAACACTAAAGTCTACCAGAGATGAACTATGCCTGAGAAGACATGTCTGCAATAGTTGATTAGCTTACTATACATGCTGGGACTGGCATGGAAAGATCAAGACCCTGTGTGCTACATGCTGTACATGTTTAAGATGCCTCAACAGTTGGACATCGCAAAAAGAATAGGCTAATGCCTAATTTCCCTTATTGCACACTGACGTTGCCCGTCATCATTAGCTTATAAGGTGCAGAAGAGTAAGACGTAAAACTCCATTCATTTCATTTCATTTACTGTACATGCTATGAACTATTCTCTTTTCTGTATGCTTAAGAATTAAATTTTGAAGAAAAAACCTAAATAGATCAATTAATGGATCATTTATATTATAAAAAAAATTGCTAATTATAATAGAAAGAAATGTTTTTAAAAAGAAATATTAAATTTTACAAAAACATATTGAATTTGTAGAATATTAATAAAAGCAAAATATTATTAGCCTTTTTGTTTGAGAGTACAATACAATAGATTCTTTGAAGTTTTATTGAATTTAGAAACATGCACAATCAGCAGATTTTTAGTTTTGTTGTAGTTCCATGGAGAATACGCTTAGAGAATTGTTTCTATTCTTATATAACATAGGAAATTGACAGGTATTAGTGCTTCCATTCTTACATTAGATGGGAAATTGACAGGACAAGCTGTAGTATTTGTACTTCCAATCTTACATTAGTGGGAAATTGACAGGACAAGCTGTAGTATTAGTGCTTCCATTCTTACATTAGATAGGAAATTGACAGGACAAGCTGTAGTATAGTGCTTCCATTCTTACATTAGATGGGAAATTGACAGGTATTAGTGCTTCCATTCTTACATTAGATGGGAAATTGACAGGACAAGCTGTAGTATTTGTACTTCCAATCTTACATTAGATGGGAAATTGACAGGACAAGCTGTAGTATTAGTGCTTCCATTCTTACATTAGATGGGAAATTGACAGGACAAGCTGTAGTATTAGTGCTTCCACTCTTACATTAGATGGGAAATTGACAGGACAAGCTGAGTATAGTGCTTCCATTCTTACATTAGATGGGAAATTGACAGGACAAGCTGTAGTATTAGTGCTTCCATTCTTACATTAGATGGGAAATTGACAGGACAAGCTGTAGTATTAGTGCTTCCATTCTTACATTAGATGGGAAATTGACAGGACAAGCTGTAGTATAAGTGCTTCCATACTTACATTAGATGGGAAATTGACAGGACAAGCTGTAGTATTAGTGCTTCCATTCTTACATTAGATGGGAAATTGACAGGACAAGCTGTAGTATTAGTGCTTCCATTCTTACATTAGATGGGAAATTGACAGGTATTAGTGCTTCAATTCTTACATTAGATGGGAAATTGACAGGACAAGCTGTAGTATTAGTGCTTCCATTCTCATGTTTGTGTTATTAAAGGCTTTAATAGGTTTGTTTATTTAAAGAACATACACTTAGTATTGTTTTTAAGATGGTCTTTGAATTAGTGAGAGTATTGTTACTGACATTAGTATATTGAATCTGGTTGTTATATTGGTTGATAATTATTATCTCTACATTTAAGTGCATATTTCATGGTTTAAAATATCTGTTTAGGTATTTTTTTATGATGCAGCATTATAATTAACGCTAGATTATAAGTGTTTCCTATCTGTGTAAAAGGCAGCAAGAACATGAGGTTTGTACTTGTCTGAAATGGTTTAACCCGAGCATCTGGTTTACTGGCAATATGTCTATCCAGTACACACTGAGTGACCAGTCAACGGGCCTTAACCTAGCGACTTCACAGTCATTTAACGTCATACGCTTTCAATTATTTAACTTGGAGTTCAGGGTATTTGCAGGGTATTCAAATCTGCGCTCTGAAAAGTGGCACAATTGGCTGATCTGAATGCATTCAACTTTCCCATTGATTGAAAATATTCATTAAGTTGAGAAGTGAGTCTGTACAGCTGGTAATGTGTAAACAATTAAAGGACAATATCACTTGAACTGCAGAATATATACCTGGTTAACCAAACCCTCAGTTATAGAGTAAATAACTAATTTGAGAATATGAGAATTAACTGCAATTTACTGATTACGCCATTGATTGTAGTGTGTGAGAGACTGGATGACATAATCACAGGATAATAACTGATGATTGAGACTACTTATAGGATTATTGTCAATATATATTCCTGATAGTCTAATATTAGCTTTGTAGATTCATTCTGAGATTCTAGTGCAATTAGAGACCTTTTCTAGGCCATGCTTACAGTTCTAAAGATAATAATACCTTATGCTTGAATAGAATTCTTTTCACTGTATAATATTCTTGATATTTCTAGTAGTGATTTTTTAATTCCATTCTTTGATTCCAGACTAGGCTTATGCAGCTTCCCTGACAAAATTTCCCTCATTACTCACTGCATGACATGTCTTGTCTTCATTACCTCATAAGGTGTAGAAGAGTAGGATGTTAAACTTTTAGATTCCAGTAAGACTGGAAAGGGAATGAATACTTTTCTTGAAACTTTTGATGATTTAATCAGTAGTATAGTAATGCATGTGCTTGTAAAATTATTTTCAATAAAAAAATACTTCCAATAATGGCTATTGTGGTTCCAGTATAACAGAACAGGGAATGATAACTCTACTTGAAGCCGTTCCTGTTTGATACTTCTAATAGTGTCTATTGTACTTCCATTCTAAGATTCCAGTGTTATTGAACAGGGCATGATAACTCTTCTAGAAGGCTTTCCTGTTAGCAATGATTTTAGTCATACTGGAAACACAGTCCTTGTTAAGGTGCAGAAGAGTAGAACGTAAAACTCCATTCATAGTTTTGTATTTATACTTGTAGTTAAATCCTCTGGATAACTTACATTGTTAATCTATTATTTCACAGTGTTATTAATTAATCTAATGGAATATTGACATGGTAAATTGATCAGTGATAAAACATCAATTGTCCACTTTGTTTTGTAATGGTCAGTGGTCAGGCTACAAAATAACCAGAACTAACTAATACAATCCATTGTCTACATTGTAGGCTTTTCAATCTTTTTCTTTGTATTATCCCTTTCAAGATCCTTAATAGATTCCATTGCCCCTTCCCCCATATAAACCATAACCATAACTCCCTCCCCCTATCATTAGAATATAGCTTGACTAAAATGAACAATTGTAAAAATTATTGTCCAAAAACCCCATTACTCCCTAAAAAAATTCAAAATTACCACTAGCCTACATGCTACAATCTCAAGCTACCAGGAAGTGTATCTATTACCTTGACAGAATTAGTCGCTTCAATATTTGAATTTAGAGATATGATTAAACAGTAGATCTCGAACACAGTCTATCAGAGCCCTCGGCTGTCAACATTATGGCTTTTGGTTTACAGACTTTCTCTGATTGGCTGTATCTTGTAGTGTATAATCCAATCAAATCTGTGTATTTACAAACTTAAGTGATAGAAGAAAACAGCTTAATTACTTTAAGACATTAAGTCTTGACATTTGATGCAATTCCTATTAGCTTGACATTGTGAATGGCTTTATTTGATAGCGTAAAATCCTTTTAAATCTCTGTATCTACATCCTTCTGTAATGCTATTATTTGTTTTTTTGTTTTAATGTTATTCAATCTACATTGTTTTTAGTCCATTCTACTTCTTCTGAAAGGTAATCTATCAAATAAAGATGCTATATTCTACGCTATCTTAAAAACCGATATATAAACCATATTTAAAAAACGGAGTTCAATTTTATGTTAAACTACTCCTTACTTTAAAGCGTTTTTTACTTTTAATTGATTTCTAGACCTAATACTGTAATAATTGTGCAAGTTTCTAGTGAGATTTTTAATTCATGCTGTTGATTCAATTGATGTTTTTGACAGTTTCTGTGAATTCAAATAAAGATTCTATGCCATTTGTTTTACTCCACCGCACCTGATTGGACCAATAAAAAATATATATTACTAAAAACTATATAATAACTACTCATGGTGAGTTTTAATTGATGTATATTATTTGTTTAAATGTTACACCTTTTCTGTAGGAGATTATCAATATTAGAATGAAGACTTTAATACAGGTAGGCTACTTAAAATACTTCATTGCTATAGCTATTTACCTTCTGGTTTTAATTGTGCACTTAATTTTTAGTAATGAATGGAGTTTTACATCATTCATTCCTCTGATAGACTTGGCTAAAATGTATATATACTACTAACAAAAGAAAGTTAATCGGTTGGTAGATGACAAGTTTACTTTGCTTACAGAAGAAGATGATAATGCCATTGAGACAAGGTTCTTCGTGAAACTACTAGTGATAAGGGTTGTTTTAAGGTAACAAGTTATTATTCTACAGAAGGTACTGGCTCAGGGTTAAAGTGGAGTTCACTATTGTTAAGGTTAATATGGTAAAATGAGAATACAAAGTACTTCTAATATAGAGCTAATCGTGATTGTTGATTGATATATATTGTTGTTTTAATTGTACTGAGATTGACCACTATAATAGATACAAATAGACTGTAACTTTGACAAGTGGTCATTGATCTACCTTGTTAATTATCTTAGACATGTTAGCCAGTGGTCAGACCAAACTTATTGAATGGCTTGTTAGAGGTTTCTTATTTAAACATATTGTTTGTTTGTTGTGGATGACCCTGGCTCAGTGAATAAAGTTGCCTTAACACCATAGTGATAACCAATTGCATATAGTTGTAATTTATGAAAGTGGTCATGCAAGTTCTCAAGTTGATGAGAATTGCTCTGAATGGCTTTATATGCAAAGCATACGCGACTTCTGTTACCATTGCTGTGGTGTTAGTCTTTTGGACAGCACAAGTCTAACTGAACATTTCAACCTTTTATTGAGGGTCAGCCCATATGATTGCATGGCTTGTTTGAGGTTCTTTGCTTATACATACTGTCTTTCTCTTGGATATTGATTAATAATGCTTGGCTGAGCTTTTTATTGAATCCAGAAGCAACCTGATAATTTAACTCTCATCTTGCCAATAAGACATAACTTATTAAATAAGTTATTGGGCTTTTTTTTCAAACTTAGCTTAGATAAAAATTGAAATTTAACGGATCAGATAATTTAAACTTTATAATGTATTATTAGCAATGTGGACTCTCCGAACGTGATGCCAAATTCAAATCCTAATTGTAGGGTGGCATCACATGTTCTTGGACTCTCCAAAGGTGATGCCAAATAACAACATTATAGGATGAGATAGTTAGTGTAAACAATAGTTAAAAATGGTAAAGGTTATAATTATGAAAAATATGGAAGTCGTGTTCTTTCACTGGTTCTAAAATCCAAATCTAGAAAAAAAAAACTTTATTATTTTGGTCCTCATTATCCTGTTAAAATACTGGAGACCATAGGTATCAAGTGTTCTAGTATAGTGAGCATGCCCTGCTATGTGAGTGACACCTGCAGAAGTATTTATTACAGTGGAGCTAAAATACAATTCCTACTTAGCCAATTGTATATTTATTTACCACTTTTTAACTTATTGCATCATTTACATCTCGCTAGAAATGTCAATAAATGTTTTATTTGTTCGTGTTTTTAAGGTAAATGTTTTTGGCAGATTGAAACCAGCGTGTTGGCAATGTGTTGAAATAATTACTGAAGAATCTTCATAAAAAATTATTGACATTTTCACTTGATGCAGTTCTGCACACTTCTCTGTATTTCTTATTACCACAAGTAGTTCTGACGTCAAGACAAGCTAACAGGTTGGATAGTTTGTGATAGATTGGATCGACTTATTTTGTTTTAATTTCCGTACATAATCTAGATATTGTTTATTCGGAAATAAAACTGGAATTGCAGGATGGTGCTATTTTAGTGATTAGATTTCTTGGAAAAAAACAATTCACTAATTATTTGGAACAAAAAATTGGAGTGAGATATTGCAGATGAAGGGTGATTAAACTTTTTTAAAGTTTTGTGCAATTTTAAAAGTAAAATACAGGGATAATAGGTCTTAGCATTGACATAAAATTTTAGTTCCCAAGAATGGTCAAAATGAGTATTTATTCATCAGTGAACTTACCTGGTGTCATAGGTAACATAATCTCTTAAAATTTTGAAAACTCGCAAAACAAAGTCAGTTTTCGAAAAACGCTTAATCAATTTATTAAGTGTTTTTCAATAATCAAAAGCATCTTTATGGATAATTACTTAGTGTTTTGGATATTTTTTTATTATATATGGTAGCAGGTATATTTACTTATGAATAAAGCTCTTACTGACCAATTTTTAATTTTAAAATTTGATGTTCATTCAAAGACCTATTATCCTTTAAGTAATTATTCAGAAGTAGTTTAAAAAACATTTTCTGAAGAAAGGATGTTATTTAAGTGATTATAATTTGTTAGGATTGTTAATGTAACAATTTATTAATTATCAATTATTTCCAACATCATAATTCAGATGAAATGTAGTAATAGCATATTGAAATGTATACCATTAACTAAAAAAATACACAAGAGCAAATATACGTATAAATGAAAATTTTGAAATGAAAAGTGGTATTTAATTTTCAGTTTTGTTGTTTTTTAAAAATAATTTTCCAGGATTATTAGAATGAAACTGGTCTATTAGCAGATATTAGGAAGAAATGTTGCCAATATTCAAAAACAAATTTCACATTTATGTTAAGCTTTACAAAGAGATAATTGTATTTAATGAAATCAACAAATAATCACAGTGAAGTGATTAATAAAAGACATAAGAGGAGTATTTCTGTGGAACTAATTGGAATAGTGTATTGGTTCTTAACTTCTTAGCTTAATTTCTTCAGTTGTTGATATATTTGTAATGATGGTGATGTTTTACAGTTCATAGTTTCAAGGTCTTTATTTTCTATTGCTGGTAGGCTATTGATTCTAAACTTAACTTAAGAAGAATTTAAACAGCTCAAACTACTGATGGGATTTAAATATAATTACTGATTATCTGTTTTAAATGCTGTATGGTGTGCTATATTAAAGGTATAATGGTTTTTGTTTAATAAAACAATATGGAATGGTCTGGTACTTGGATTGTTTATTCCTGTGGTTTTCTTGATCAGTTGATCAATTGCTAGTAGATTTCTTGGAAAATTGTAGACATTTATTGGTATGGTTTATTGGAGTGTAGGGCAGCTACTCACCAAACAAAAAAGTTTGCATACATATTAAGTTAGCAATTGTCCTCTTTCTCAAGCCTTTGGTGAGCAACTATTTGGGGACGACTGTCCAGTAAGCAACAATTAGACGAGCTATTATCCAGTGTGCAACTATTCCATGAGCAGCTATTCTGTGAGCAACTATTTGGCAAGCTATTCTCCAGTGAGCAACTATTCGGTTAGCAACTGTCCATTGAGCAACTATTCGGTTAGCAATTATTAGGCAAGCTATTCTCCAGTGAGCAACTATTTGGTAAGCAACTGGTGGTCCTGTGTATTAACATCAACTTTCATGGTTTTGTTGTAGATATTCTATAATATTTTACTAGTTATTATAGACTTATGTTTTTTTATCTTAGAGAATCATCTTTTGACCCTTTTGTGCTGAAATTCTCTAATTGACCACAAATATTTTTGAAATTTGATTCTATAACACTGAAAGTGTGAAACTAGGTCAATTCCTCAGGTAAATTGTAATTAACAGGTGTGATTTCCTACTGAGTGAATTCTTTCTCCACCTGGATTAGTGTTTATCAGAACTATTTCCCTGGTTATTAGGTAATTAAGCAGAGTTTACGGTAATTTTAACGATGATTTTACTGACAGTCAGAGAAAACGTAAAGTAATTTGGCATGTTGACATACTGTAATAAAAAATAAAAGTTATATCTTCTAAATAGTATTTATTATATTAAGTTTTAATGAAAGTGTTTGAGAATCTTTAAGTCTTTCTAGTTGAATAATCTACAAGTTTTTATAATGGAAAGGAAACAGTGGTTTATTTTTACAAGTAATTTGTCTTTCAGCCAACTTTTTAATTTTTAACATCATTTCAAATTTACCGTTTCCTTTTCATAATGGAGTATAAGAAGTGTCAGTTATAAGAATAGTGAGTTTAGATTAGAGTTATTTTGTAACCTCTGTATTATGTTTAGATGTAGGACGAGATTTACTGTGTTCTGTTTGTATTTCAAAAATTAAACAGAAATTTAAACTAACCTAAGGATATGGAAATTAAACTTACCTGGAGATACGGAAATTTAACTTACCTGGAGAAACGGAAATTTAACTTACCTGGAGAAACGGAAATTTAACTTACCTGGAGAAACGGAAATTTAACTTACCTGGAGATACGGAAATGAAGGCTGGAATGGAAATCTCTGCAGTATTGGGATATAGTGTATCAAGCTTCTTATACATGTTGAACAAATAGATGCTGTGGGTTCTAATTTAAGTTATCAAGTTGGATGCTTACTCACTAACCTGTGGATCTAGGGTTCTGTCTCGTCAGAGATCGAGATGAAATTTAAGATCTTTTTGATGCAGTGATGCAGGGCAGAGGGCTGACATAGAAAAGCATCTAGTTGTTGGAATGGGAAAATAGAGGTCCCATGTGCATGTTCATTTTGAATCCTCGGTGTGTGTTTAGTTTATATAAATATCTACACGTGTTTGTTTGTTTAATTTTTAAAAGTTTAAGACTTCATTTCAATTTTTTTTTTTTGATAAGCAAAGAAATTTCTATTCTATTCAATTTTATATTACTGAATCACAAGCATTGTTCTAGGTGACAAATAATTGTAGAAAGAATTCTAACCGATAATGATAAAATCAGTGGTCGGTGATTCCTGTATATTTATTTAGAAAAATTATTTGGCACTTGTATAGAATTGTCTGCACATGTTGTGCAAGTCTTAAATGATGTTTTGGCAACTTTCTGCAGTGTTGTAGCAGTAGTAGGATATTATTTTCGTTCGAATTGTACTGACTGCCCTTGACTAATTTAGACAGTTTGTGATATTCAAGGATAATGAGTTATTGAATACAAAGTCGTTTTTTTCTCTCAAAATATTTATAAAAATAATGAGTTGTTTTTGTCATAAAATTCTGAAGATTGTATCTGAATGTCTAGAGTAATTCCTATGCCACTGGCTGTATTCTACAAAGCTGTTTAATATATTAGATTGATACACTTATATCCTCCCTGATTAGCAGATGAACTCTTCTAAACTGTGTTATATTGATAAGTAAAATACATACTTTGGAAAGTTCATTAAAGGTTGAGACAATGATTGGTTTCAGATCAACAATTAAGTCATGCAGCCCAGTCACCATCCCAGTCACCAGCCCAGTCACCAGCCCAGTCACCAGGGCTGAAGTGGTACTGGGTCTGATTTTTTATCCTGGTTTTTTCCTCCTCCAGAAAAAAAAACTAGAAGGTTTTTGTAAGTTTATCAATTAAATTGCTAACTCAAGGTTTTGAGAGAGGACAATTGGTGCGTCTAAATTTTCAATAGCTAGGGCCCAACCCCCTGTGGACCCTTCCCTAACTACAGAGCTGAAGTCACATTTTTTTAAATTGGTTTCTTTTTTGCAATGCAATGATTCATATGTAGCTGTAATTCTGTAAAATCAGACAGGGTAAGATAAAGTTGTTTTTTTGGCACTAATCTACTAACTGGTCTTAAAATTGGTCTGAAATACACCCTCTATTTCTAAATCACTGATACTTGAATGTATCTAAAGCATTTGTATTTTTGCAGCAGTAGAGAAAAAACAAACAGAAATTTCAGACCATCATTGAATTAGTCTACAATAAGAGTGGGTGGATGTTCTATTGTTTATTCATCAATCAGTTTCAGACATCTGAGATTTCAGTAATCAGCCATATTCAATGGTGTATTAAATAATTATACATCTATATATCTTTAAACAAGATAATATGTCAGTGTTTTATATCCAACATGGTCTCTAATTAATACAATGTTTCTATTTTAATTCAATATCTGACATTGAAAAGGTGATTTTTTTTAAAATAAGCAGAAAATTACCAGATAAACATTTTAAGCTATATAGATCACTCTTCATGAACAAAGCCAGTGGTTGCATTGCATCAGGTGTTTCAAAACGAGTGAGAATACCTTGACTAGACCATGTTAATTATGTTAAATTGATTAAGCGTTGTTTAAGGTATACAATCTCTTAGAATGACCAAAATACTGTAAGGCTAGAAATTAATGCGTCAACAAATTAATGCGACGTGGGGTATAGAGACTAAAATGCGAGTACAAATTAATGCGATCCGCGATAGGTGTCGCATTTTTTATCATAATTAAAAAGAAAATGGCTTTCCGGAAATATGAAGCTGGGATATGGAGAAAAGGCGGAATTCTACAAGTTTTTATTGAATGAAGACATGAACAATGATCAAGATTTTATCTTTAATTGGTCAAGTGTAAAAAGCTTTTGTTTTTTTAACGTCATTGATTACTAATCAGCTTCAAATTTAGAGATAATACCTTATTACTTAATCCCGCCTGGTCTCAATTTAAATACTAAACTCCATATAATTCACTTGAAAATATGTATTTAAAAATGCGGATACAAATTAATGCGATCGCGGATAGGTCGCATTTAACGCATTAATTTCTATCTCGCAATAATTTGTAGCCTTACAGTAATGAAACTTTCAACTTGGCCAGTATGAGTCTTTATTCATCAGTTGGACTTAACTAGTGTCAAGATTAAAATTATATGACTCAATCCCTCAATAATCCACTAAATCTAAAAAACTAAGTGATAAATATATTTTCTTATATTTTAATGAAGGTATTTTCCTGATACAATAGAACTGGTAAAGGATCAAATTAACTTGAATTGTTGCTATGTAAACAAGATATTTCAACATCTTGGCTTATCTCTGACAATAGCGTGACAATCACTGAAATGATTCAGAATGTTCGAACATGCGATGCGGATTAGTCCAGGTTTTGTAGCATGTAATTAGGAACTATTTTTCTGGCGGAAGGATTGAAACAAACAGATGTCCGGTGTTAGTGTGATCCTCATTGATTGATCTGGTTTAGCAATATGTTCTTTCTTATAAGGGATGTTAATCTGACTTTATATACCAGTCATGTAGTGGTTCTATCATTATATAAATTTACAAACACTGGGTTTAATTTTGATGCATCTAAGTGCTGTTGATCTTTGTATAGTATACCCAGTCCAGTTTAATAACAATGTATGTAAGATGTAAAATGATTACTCAGACACCTGAGAAAGATGGGGAACCACTGCTATTGTAGGATTGAAATCTTAATAGAGAACAAGTGGTCCCGTTTTTCAAGAAACTTACAGTTTGTGTATCATGGTTTTTTTTTTGCTGAGTTGTTGAAATAAGATCAATCGAAGCAGGAGTATAAACATTAAAAAGACAAGATATATGGATATACTACTTCTAGGTTTATTACATACTATGTTTCTAAACAAATTGGCCTGCAGGTAACTTTATCAAGTAAAATGATTGTTATTGATATATCTCATTCCATAATGGTTAAGAATCTTGGTTAAAGAGCAAAATGTTCAACTCACTTTCAAGATACCATTTCTTTTATTGTCTCTTTATTGTACGAGTTTAATAAGAATCTATAATAGTATTTCTATGACAATATTAAAAGACCAAGTTATGATAAGACAGATAGAACACTGTTGACAGTACTGCTATTAATTATATAGAATTATACTATAAACACTGTTGAAGACCAATATTGGTATTTCTGATAGCTTGAGCCAATACTGTATATTTGTAAGGTTAATATTCACTAACGCTAGTACTAGTATTCCTGAAGACTCTTTTACTACTCCTCTGGATATTGGAGGTTACTGCTTGTACTAAACAAAACCTTGAAAAATACTAAAATGGATTTTAATGTCAACAATTATTCTATTGGTATTTTTGGTTGGTTTGTGAAAGAGGAAATATACAAAATTTTCTGATTTGAATGAAATTTGGTGTAAACATTTATATTAATGTCATCTTGGACAAGCTCGATATGGACGTTATTTCGATATATGTTTTTGAGTTATTTCCCTTGACTTAATTAAATGCATCAAAATAAGCTTCTAAACGCAAATAAGTCTACAGTTTCATCTGATTGAAATGAAATTTATGTGGATAAGATAATTTTTGGTACAATTGGACACAACCTTGCTTGATATACTAAATATTTATGAGGGGAGTGGGTGTATCTTGCTTGGCAACCACTTGTTATAACCCGAGGCTAAATTTGGAGAAGAAAAAAGATATGTGTCCTAACAATTATTCTGTTGAAGACCAATATTGGTATTTCTGATAGCATTAGTCAATATTGAATGGTCAATAGTCACTAACTGTAGAACTAGTTTTCAGTCTCTTCTACTGGATCTTAGTACCAATGTTTCCTGGTTCTCAATGGAGATAACTGCCTGACTGTTAGGTTGCTTAGCATGCAGCTCCGTAAATAGTTTATCATCTAAATGACATATTCAGGAAGTACATATACTTTAAATTCTGTAAACTACCTTTGTAACCTTCTACAAGAACTTCTTACTATGATTTACTTTCAGTATTAACCAACCTGATTCATAAAGAGAGTCCAAGTAGCTAATGATATTTTGATAGCAGATAGAACCAGATGCTGATTATGGCCTTTATGATATAGTATGATTAAAGAACAATGTGAACTCTCTAGAGAGCTATATAGATCAATATCATTATGATATTGTCATTAGACTTTTATACATATTGCTTTCTTACTTCAAGGTTAGCTTTGTCTTCCCTTATCATAAAGTTAATGAAAGATTTCTTATAGTGAAACAGTCTTGAATGATCTGGATTTTGCTGTATTTTTTATGTGGATTTATATTACAGAACTCAGGATTGACCTTCTATGGACTGCTGTCACCTTGATCACCTCAAGTGAAAGGTTTTTAAGTTTATAATACTTATTGTATTGTGGATTTAATTATTAGTCTTTTGGATGCATGAATAAGACAAGGTTAGCAATTTTGAACACATGAAACATATATATTGGCTGTTTTGGGGATAGTTTATGGAACTTGTAATGTAAGCAGATGTTATAAGATTGACTGCTAGTTTTCTCTACTATGGTGTTGAATTATGAAATTATCTTTGGTCAGGTTCTGAAATAATTGTTCTATATGTGGATGACCTGGTACGAAAAAAATGCAAATGATTGTAATGCATGGTTCTAGTGGGTGTTTGTAGACCTGGTGAAAGGAGATGAAAGCCCACATCAGGTTGACTCTCTAAACCACTGAAACAGGAGGATTTGTATCCATATAACCTTATTGCCTTGCCACATCCGCCTCACTACTGACTCCCAAGACGTTGAAGATGTTTCAGATGCCAAAACTTTGAATACACAAGAAACACTAGCATGGGTATTTTTTACCTTTAGGTGGGTTCAAATCTACAGCACCTTATCGCCCCTTTTAGACAACAATCCAACTCGCGTTCAACTGAGCTATCACTGTCTTGTATCATTCTCAAGATGTTTCAAATGTCTGTGTACATAAGAAGAAAGCATCTAAGATATGACTTAATGTTGGATTATTTGGTCAAATTGATATTTAATAGAGTTGTTAAAAATATATCAATGTTTCTGCTTGTGATTAGAAACATAAGATCTGCTTGTTCTAGGTTAAAACCGAACAGTTACTAGTCTTGTTTAAGTATCTGCAAGAGACATATTTCCCTAGAAAGTGGAAATCTAAAATGGACATTTAATGTGTTTTCTGACAATATTATTGAAGATAATATATTGGTACCAATTTACCAATAATAGCCAATAATCTGAGAATAATGGACAGGTTCTTGCTTTCTGGTAGAGACAGCTGTTCTGTTATTACAGTAGGGCATATTGACTATTGGATTTTACTGGAATATTACAGATAAGATGCCAAGGTAATCACTTGGACTAAGCAGGGATGTTAAAGTGATGAATTTCAAGTTGTCAATTTGGTTGTATTTACCAGTCATGTCTGACTTAAGCTAGCTACAGCTGTTCTATTTCATTACTAGTTTGACTATTTGATTTTCCTGGAATAGCAAAGATGTTAAAGTTTCTGGACCACTGGTGTATTTACCAGTCATGTCTGACTTAAACTCTAAATGTGTTGCTTATTGAATATTAGTTTTTACTTGATTACAAGTTAAAGTTAGAAATTGGATTTTGAGAGATTTTGACCTAATAGTCTGTTGGATATCTTAATTTATTTTCCATGATATTTATGATTTAGTACTGTACGTGTTATCTAAGAGCTATGACATCATCTGTTAGGATTGTCAAGTTGCTGATTAAACAGAGACAAGTGTTTGATTAGCACCTTGTCACATGTGTGATATAAAAAATAGATTTTATAGAACTGTAGAACTTATTGTTTAATTTATGTTTTAAACAAGATGTATTATGTAACTGGAATAGAATCCAGTGTTCTGTTATGTGTAGAAATGACTGGGAATGTTGAAACCAACCTGCCTTCAGTTTTAGTTTATGAAGGAAAGCAATGCCAAGTAGTGGACAATATTGGTCATTTTGTAATTTGTGTATCTACATTAAGTTATTCAGTTTTGATTTTCAACTGTTGAAAGATATGCCAAAATTCATGTAAAAATTAAATATGTTTATTTTAGGTATAAATGAAACTGTTTATTATAATGAACTGCAATAATTCAGTAAAACCATGCAATAATATTACTGTAGGTTGTAAAAACTTGTCACAGCAAAATTATTCCGAATGGTACTGGAAAAATAAAAATACTTTGAGTGATAATGGCATGCAACAATTCCAGGAATCATGCAATAGTATTACTATGGGAATTGTTAGATAAATGGTAGAGATGTAGTGGAATCTACATATATTGATATTTTATTCTGCTAGTCTGTAGTCTTGGATTCTGTTTGGCATATTGGTATGCCAATAGATATCATAATGTTTAAGCTCAATAATTGGAATTTTGGACCAGAGGCATTTTGACTTCTGTTATTTGGAAGTTGATAAATTCATTCAACATTTTTGACTTGTTTTGTGGAAATCTTATTTATTCTGCAAGCCTGAAAGTCTTGGACTCTGGTATATTGGCTTGCCAATAGATATTCATCATAAAGTTTATTTTCCATATATATAGTATTTTTAAATGGAATTTTTGTTTTATTTGACTAAGTTTTATTACTCTAGTTTTATCCTGCACTATACACATGTTCGGAATGTTTGATCAAATATTTTAATAGAACTTGATTTCTGTTATTCTAATACTCTTGGAGACATGGTGTTAGTCTATGCCAGAAGTTCTTCATAGATCAAGACTGTAGTGGATCTTTTCCCCAATTTTCTGAAAGTCTGGTAGTCTTGGAGACTGTGTGGTGTTTCAGATTGATTCCAATTCACACGATTATTCATTCAAACATGAAACTTAATTTAGAATTTATCAAAGGTTTTTTGGCTGCTAGTTTAATCATCTAGTTTTTTGTCTTGGAGACAGAATGCCAGGCCCTGGTTTTCTTCTACAGAATTTTAGCTTCTTAATTAAAGTTTTTAAAAATTCATCAAGCATTTTTGCTTATTTTTTAAATGGAGACTGAATGCCGTACAGATTTTCTTCTACATTTTACACATTTATATGTTTAAATCTTCTTGATTCAAGGGTTTGTTTAAAATTCATCAAACATTTTTGTCAGGTTTTCGATGGAAGCTTCTCTTTTGTTATATTTCTACAGAGTGAATATCTTGGAGACAGAATGCTCGTTCCTGGGATTCATCTGTACATATTTTCATCAAAACGAGATTTTTTACAACAATATTTGATTAGTTTTTAGAATTTCCTCTTTTGTTATTTTCTAAATGTCTTGTGTTAAAGATGCAATGAGATGGATGATGAAGAACGATGCGATGTTTTTATTCAACATGATGATAACATGGTGATGACAAATGATGATAGAGGCAGTATTGAACAGGCGGAAGTTTTGTTCCGTCGTCTTGGACAACCGAGTAATTTTTTGTGGTCAATCGAGTCATCCGGATCATCTTTCACAAACATTACCTGTTGTCAGAAAACAACAATTTCAAATCTTGTAGACAGAGTTTTTCCACTATCACATTTTCATCATCAATGTTTTTAACTTCTCAGTTGCATTCCCTCATTGCTCACTGCATGAATTTATCTCCTATAAAATTGTCACATTATTACCTGAAAACAATTTCTATTCATTTTAATGGAATACTTCACCTTAGAATAAATATAAAATTTGAAAATTTTAAACTTGGTCAATTAGAGCCTAAAATCATCAGTAAATATACCTGCTGGCATAAATAACATAACAGAATCCTTATATAATCCAAAAATGCAAAAAAATTAAGTAATTATCCATAAATATGAATTTGGTTATTGAAAATGCTTAATAAATTGATTAAGCATTTATCAAAAGAATTAGTTTTGTGAGTTTTCCAGATTTTAATGGATTCTGTTACTTTATGACACCAGGTAAGTTCACTGATGAATATATACACATTGACCATTCTTGAGAACTTAAGTTTTATGTCCATTCTAATACGTAGTATCATTTAAAGAAATAAATAATAAACTGCTGGGTCTTTCATCTTTCTGTTAATTGATGGACCACTGGAGAGTTACTAGTTCTATTATAATTAATACTTGTACAGATTGTAATGAACTAGAGGATTCAAATTTCTGGCACTTACTTCCTTCACATGCCATGTTGATTGGAAATGGCACTAGTCATTGCTTGATACAATGTGTTAAGGGATTTGAACCTGTGGTGCTCACTTACATTGCATGTTGTATGGATATGGTTTGGTAAATGTCATTGGCTGGTACAGCTTTCAACCTGTAGCGCTCATTTAAATTTCAGTTGAATTGATCATTGGCTTTTACAAATTCTTGTGGGATTTGAAACTGTGTTGCTCATCTATGGCTCATCATGCAACATCTTATTGGTGTAAAACTTGGCACTTACTTCCATTGAATCTTAAACTGACTTAAAACATTTGTCATAAATAGTTGAGGCTATATCTTATGGAAGTTGAACTTGTTGGCTCCCTTCTATAGCAAGTTCTGTTGATAAAGATTGACTAAGGTTTTGGCTGGTACCATTATTTAAGGAAAATGAACCCATTGGGCTCACACAGTTTATGTTGTGCTTATTTAAGTAGATACTAGGCATTTACATAATACCATCACACTCTCATTGATATGAATGGTATTTGAGATGGTCAGATTAATGTTATCAATGGTCATTTACAATGGTCAATGTTATATTTAAGGGATTTTTGTTAATTGCAAAATTCCAAAAAACACTGGGTTTTAACCTTGGTCTGTGCCTCTATGGGGGGTTATCTTGTAGAACACCAGATACCCAAAGTTATTTTGGATGTCCAAGCAATGGTCATCTATAGTGGTCAGTGTGGTGTTTAACGAGGTGTAAGATTGTTATAACAATGTTAATGAATCCTGATTTAATCTGTACAGTCATAGGGGAGATAATTTACACTATAATTAGGTTAATTACCATAAATTACCTCCCTTGAGCACATTGAATCATTCTTCATGCTGGACATTGTCACTGTCATTTCCCCTTTCAATATTGTCTTTAGTATGGCTTTTATTTTCTTGACATTGTGTTGTCCACTTCGAGGATATATTATTAAGGAGTATATTATGGTATAACTAATTTCTTTATAAGAAAGTATGTAACATCTCAGGTAAATCTCATGTAATGTGTACTGAAATTAGGCCGTGTGTGGATGTGGTTGACTTTTTTCTCTTCAGTATGTGATATCATGTATCACACTGATCTGAAGTTTTTTAGAGAGATTGGTCACTCACTGAGTTGGACGCTTTTACTAACCTTAGGGAATAAGGTTCAATCCTGGCCCAATGTACAAGTTAAAGATCCCTCGACAGATCCCTTTTCTGAAATGTTTAGTACTGTGAAATGTTGACCGTTAGTCCATTTTATTGTAGCTGTATGTACCAGCAGATGTCATATCAATTATATGAAATTTTAAAAATTTTAGTTGATGTGTTTATGGAAATGAAATGAGTTCTGAATTAAACATCCCAGGTGGCTATAGAACTAATTCAGATTACCTAATTGATTTTATATGTTTTATGGACAGTCAAAGTATATAGCAATATGAATAGGTATAAGTCAGTTTTATGCTTGTGAGTTGTATTACCTTTGTATTTGTTGACAATCATTGTATTAGCTATAGAATTTTACAAATCCATATGTTTTCCCATAAGATTTTATTTAAACTGCTAATTTCTATGCCAATATACATGTTCCTGTATGCAGTTATGGCATTTAAATTAGTATTAATTCGATGTTCAAGAAAATTTGATTTACTGTAAGTTCTGAAAATTCAACTTGTATGAATGAAATTATAACATACCTCAATGGTTTTGTCAGCATTTTGGACTTTGTGGATTTCTTCCATATGAAACTAAAAGAAGACATATGAATGGAGTTAACATTCCTTAACTTCAGACAAAATTTTAATAAGCTTAATATAGGCTAATTAAGGTTTCAAATCACATTTAAAACTTTTCAAATGGCTTTCAATGTGACTTGAAATCTTTGTTTAAAATTAGCCTTTTTCAAAATTAAACAAATTGAGTGGGATAGATGTTATTTTCCATGTAGGAACTAAAAGTAGTTTCTGTAGGATTGTTTTAACCTATCATGATTAGCCAGTAGAAGGTTTCTACCCACATACATGTATGCAGATGTGTCATTCAATTAAAGAGAATTTCTTTGAGTTGTTCAAGACAATCTGACAATAACTATAGTCTGATTGTCATTTATTGTATAGTTATTCTAGTCTAGGGTATTCCAATGTCTTTGATGGTTCTTAGAGAACCACTGCCTTATAAATCTTAGTACTCTTTTATGGATATTGAGTCACATGGGAAATGTTTTCTGTCTCTGCTAGGTGGATCTAAGGTATTTTTATTGCTGATTTGTGCATATTGTTTGTGATTGTTCTTTGAAGCAAAATATATAGATGCTGTTATTAAGAATGAGTCATGTTGTGAACATGGGTTAGGATAAATTGGAAGGTTATGTTAAAGGTCTAAATAAAAGTTGATTAACTGTTGTGACTGGTGCAGGGAAATTAACAGAGAAAATTGACCTTTTCTGTAAACTTCAACATTTTTTTCTGCTGGATAAAAGAATTATTGTATTATATTAATTCAGTTTTGAGTTTCAAACTAGGTTTGTGTTCTAGTTTTGTGCAGTTGAATGTCTATTGTATCTCCAAATCAGTTTTTTATACTTCTGACAGTTCTGTGTTTGATAGTTCTGTGTTTGATAGTTCTGTTTGTGATAGTTCTGTGTTGAATAGTTCTGCATTTGATAGATCTCTTCAAGTGATAGTTCTCTTCAAGTGATAGTTCTCTTTGAGTGATAATTCCTTGTTTCATAGTTCTCCTTGAGTGATAGTTCTGCGTTTGATAGTTCTGTGTTTATTATTTCTGAATTTGATAGTTCTGCGTTTAATAGTTCTCTTTGAGTGATAGTTCTCTTTAAGTGATCATTCTCTGTTTCATAGTTCTCTTTTAGTGATAGTTCTGTGTTTCATAGTTCTCTTTGAATGATAGTTCTGTGTTTCATAGTTCTCTTTTAGTGATAGTTCTGTGTTTTATAGTTCTCTTTTAGTGATAGTTCTCTGTTTCATACTTCTCTTTGAGTGATAGTTCTCTGTTTCATAGTTTTGTCAGTATTGTGTGACAACTTATATCTGAAGAGTTTTTTCTTTCCTTTTAGGTATCAAGAAAAATAAGAATCTTTACATTAAAACTTTTAAAATGTCGGAAATAATCAATTCGAAGTTTTACTATCAATATTGTGGTTGGATGATCTGATCATGTGACATTTTAAATTTCCAAAATGAAGCGGAAAAAATGTTTGTTGAAAATGGGAGAAACAATTATAAAATAGTGAGACCAATTTCTTTAATTAAGAAAGGGACAATTTGTATACAATTCTGACTAAATATATTTAAAAATCTATGGAGTATTAATGGATTTAATATACAATTAGGTGGAACAATAAATTCAATAGTTACCATATGTCTTACAATGTGTTTCTTATCAATAATCATTGAATATCAAGTTTTTTTCTTAATGTACATTCATACATTATATTTGTTTTGAGTCATGCTATTTGTGAAATTTGTGAATCAAAGCATAAGATTTTTGAAGTATTATCATAAATTGTGGAACTAAAAAACAATGACAGATACAAATTATTTAAAAACTTAAGGTGAATCTAAGGTGTGTTTAAATTCAATATTTGTTAATTTAACTTATCATGTAGCTGTGTGAGAAAATGTAAAAAAAAAGTGTTTTTTTGGATTAGTGTTGGGAGTATCGTTATGGCAACACCACCTCGGCCAACCAAAATACCTGTTTTAAGAGCTAAACAAGACGTGGTGCCTACTGTCTCCGAGGCAGCCAGGGAGAAAACTAAACAAAAGGTGAGATCGATGTTGTACTTTGTCAAGTTTATCATTTGAATTTTTAAACATTTTCTTCATCATCATAATGCAATATTATCATTATCATTAGGCCATTATCATTATCATTGTACCATTATCATCATTGTGCCATTATCATTATCAACATTGTGCCATTATCATCATTTTGCCATCATTATGATTGTGCCATTATCACTATCATCATTGTGCCATTATTATCATCATCATCATTGTGCCATTATCACTATTATCATTGTGACAATCACTTTCATCATTGTGCCATTATCATCATCATCATTGTGCCATTATCACTATCATCATTGTCCCATTGTTATCATCATTGTGCTATGATCACTAATATCATTGTGCCAATATCTCTATCATCATTAGGCTATTATTATCATCATCATTGTGTCATTGTCATCATCTTTGTTCCATTGTCAATATTGTCATCACTTGTGGTTATAGTGAGTACACATAGGCTTTGAGCTCACTTTTTACATTATCATCATGTAATAAGAAAATTTTCAAATCAAAATGTTTTCAAGACTAAATATCTTTCATTTTAAGATTTGAACTACATTAATCTTTAATTTTTATTTGCAAAATTTGTTCTCAAGCGATCTTTCTACAAACTGGCTCTTGGCAAATCCGCAAGAAATAGTTCTCCTAAATGATCTGTTCTTGTTGACTGCAGGGTTAATCATCATCATTCAACTCAAAATTTCATTCAGAGAACATAATTATGGAAAAAGACTGTTTGCATGATACTCAATATTCGAAGAGCAATGAATGGCAAAACAGTCATAATTACAGGTATAAACTGTGTGATAGCATTCGATAATGAATTAATCGGAAACTTAAAATTCCACAGTTTTATTATCAGTGATCTCTTCCTTGGCTTGCAGCAATTCAAGAAAGATCATAAGGTATACAATTTTGATTTTATGGTCAATGGAAATACTGCAGAAAGATTATCAAGTGCTTAGCTTTTACTGCAGAAAGATTATCTAGTGCTTGGCTTTTACTGCAGAAAGATTATCAGGTGCTTGGCTTTTACTGCAGAAAGATTATTAAGTGCTTGGTTTCTGTCTGGTGGAAAAACTGCAGAAAGTTTATCAAGTGCTTGGTTTATTATCAATGGAAATGCTGTAAAAACGATAATTAGATTATCAAGTGCTTGGCTTTTACTGCAGAAAGATTATCAGGTGCTTGGCTTTAAAATTTTCAATTTTGGGAGAAAGATTATTTAGTGCTTGGTTTTTTGTAAAAACTGCAGAAAATAAGGGATTATCAAGGTGCTTGTTACTTTTAACTTGCAGAAAGATTATCAAGTGCTTGGTTTGTGTCTGGTGGAAATACTGTTAAAAGATTATTAAGTGCTTAGCTTTACTGCAGAAAGATTATCAAGTGCTCGGTTAGGGTCAAGTTGCATATGTTTGATATAAAATATTGCAGCAATTCCGTAGAATGATTATCCAGTACTCAGTTCAGGTCTGGTCAATTTGATGGCTGACGGCACTAACTAATCATCGTAAATATAATTAGTGATTTATCATAGCTGGACAATCTTATCTACAGACCTGTTGACCCAGACAAAATCAATATTAGTGTCTACTGTGATCTGGCTATAATAGGTTTCACTAGTACAAGGTTTCCGGCTTGTTTTCTTTTCATTCCAACTAAATCATGACTGGAGGTCTCGACTTGACAAACAGATTTAGGTATTAGACAAATTTACTGAGAATTTGAAACGGAAATCATGAATTCCATATAGACATGATTATACCCAACTCCTTATTGAATTTAAACTCTGCTAGGATAAGTTCTGTGGTAAATGTCTGAAACAAGTTATTTTGTGACTTGAACAAATTCTGACAACTGACCAAGTTTCATTAATTCAACTAAGACAATAAACTATTTGCCTTTCTGAATAAATATGAACTTACAAGATGATATTCAGAAAGAATCTTACAATTTGATCAAGTCTGGACCATTCTGGACCAATCATGTATGTTTTTTTTTTCCATCTGTATCGAATCATGTTTATTTTCAATATCTAAAACCTAACTTTGTTTCATATTCAATTCCAGTGGAGACAATGGTGGCCTTAGTAATTTTAAATCCTTTTGGGTTTATCATCTGTTCAAATCAACATAATCAATTTTACAAGTCAATTCTTGAAAATCAGAAATATTGCTCTTTTCTTTACATCTATTAAAATCTATGTACATTATTTCTGTCCAAGCCAGACAACCCCTAGAGGGATGTGAACGCAGAAAGTATTCAACCAAACTTTTAATTTCAGGTCTGAAAAATTTGATTTAATAAATATAAAATGTCAGAAGAGTTGTAAAGCCCAGATAAAATGTGATTTAATTCATCGGTCTACGTCTTGGCTTAGATTAAAATAGTTCCGAGTTGTCTAACCAGCGGGAGATTTTATATAGAAAATACCAGCTTGGTCAGAAGTAGAAATTGGTAGAGTCTGTATTCATAGCTTCACAGCTGAAATGATAATCCTTTAATTAACACATTTGATTTCATAATTAGTAATAAAAGAAACATTAATACCATCATAATTTTTTCCTTGATTCTAAAAATGATGCCATTTTGACTTTTACTCCTATAAGATTTTGAGCACGTAGGTCTAGATCTGGTTCAGTATGCTTAATTATTACCTAATTCAATGGGTTGAGACAATGTTTGATTTGGAACTGGTGGTCTTTACACAGAGCTTGTCATTCTTCATAGTTATAAATGGATCAACATGCCAGGGACCTTAAAGGGGCCCAGGCTTGATTTTTAGGGGTCGTTTTGGGCCTTTGTTACATTTAAACAGTCCTCAGAAATATTCAAGCTCTAAGAAAATCGCAAAATACCTTGAAATAAACCTCAAACAAAAAATTTCACTTTTCATTTTTTTTCCGTGCTGTACGCGGCTGGTCTCCAGTCAGTCTGAAAATTGTGTGTCCTGTTGACAAAGTCTACAATTGAAAATGCGTTGTAGTCTATTTATATAGATGACCGCCATTGCACAACGGGAAGGATAACTCTTTGATTATCAAGACGAACCGTTTTCCAATATGGCGGGACGTTCGTAATTTCTTAAGGCATTATGATTTTTCAAACACGGATAATTATGGATACACATGGATTTGAAGGCTCAAATTTCAAAGGTAAGCTCTGTAGACTATTTCTAATTAGCTAAGCAAAAGATTTCATGTGTTTGAGGCTGTCGGATGATTGTCAGAAACAAATGAAGCCTGGGCCGCTTTAATCATTAAGATAATTTTATTGTTTCAGTCACCTGATTGTAAATGGTCAACTAAATTGATTTAAAAATCAGTTTTGTTATCCAATCTGATTACTGAAATTCTTGCATTTAGATTTTATTGTAGTTAGTTTTTGGAGAATAAGGCCTCATGCCTAGTTGCCAAATTTACAGTTGTACAGGGTCTGTCGTTTAGACTCCTTTTAGACCTTTTCTACACTCTTTTGCTTCGTTTCAGTCCCTTTGAGGCGAATCAATGATGGTTAAAGTCAATGAGACATTGTATCTAATTTGTAAAGCGGTAGTAGAAGATATAAAGACAGTGTTTGATGGTAAAGTTAGTTAAACAATGTTTCCAATAGGATTGTATACTAGATGGTAGACATGATAATACCGGACCATTAGTAATAAGAATTAACCAGTCAGACATCTTGATTCTAGAATTCATTTAAATACTGGGTCTTCACAACTTCATTACTGTTCAATTTGATTAATCAACATGGGTTAAGATGTACTTTTAAGGACTTTGGCATCATAATGATTGCATATAACCCATTTGTCGGCATAGTGCAACAGTGGATTATCATATGAAATGTAACGTAATAATGGGTGATATTAGGTCAAATGGCTTCTGTCCACATACATGATTTTCACTTTAACTAAATGTAATAAGCTATGTCTTACTATGTCCACATGAGTATTAGCGAAAATACATTTGCCACAGAGGAAAACAATATGGCGGACGAGTCAGGCAGTGACATTTAAGTCTTAGAAATTTATATCTACCATAATCTTTATAAACCTGAAAATAGTCATGAGCAGGATATAAACGTATTACCACTTACGGTAATCCCTTGATTAACTAAATCAATTAACTGTAAGTGTTTGTGGGGTGGCTCATTGACTAACTTGATTGTTTGGTAAATTAATTTTTTTGTTTTGTTTATATCAATGACCCTAACTTGATGTCATATGGAGCCTATTTTCAACCGGTCATTTTAGACATTCAGTTGATCATGAGTGGCAATTGAAGTCTCAATTATGATGAATATAACTAAACATTTATGGCATTGAAATACATTTTACAGTTGGATACTACTTGGGAAAAAATAAATCAACAGCCCTGCTTCCTCCACCTGTATTCAACAGCCACCTGTATTAAGCACCACATCCAGCCACTTCCCTTGACTGCTTGCTTAATACAGGTTTGACTGTATATGGTCAAATAAGCAGCCCTGGTCACATCTCAGTTTATGTAGAAGATAAAAGGTTATGTCAGCAAGTTATGATATTAATGATCTATATTAAAGATTATTGATGTTAGATCGTCTGTTCAATACCGCCACGTGTAAAATTTAATTTCCTTCTGTTATCTTAATTCATTTCACATAAATGACTCGCTTCAAAATATCTGTGGATTTTAAAATAACAGACAACTATAAGCTTTAACCATCAACTCAGCTACTTCTGTAAACTTTCTGTGTTATATCTTCCCCTAATGTATTATGAAGTTTTTAATCATTTTCATTCATATCTATCATTATTTCATTGACTGAATTTTCAATGTTCCATTAGGGTTGATAATTTATTTCATCCTATTATAATTCATGGCATCAATTTGCACCATTCCAATTTTCAATCAGTTTGTGGTTCCACTATTTCCCTAAAACTATGTTTAAGATGGATTATCAAATTTCAAAGGCCTTTTGTGATATAAGCTTATTTAGCAATTAAATGACTTCATCAAACATATAGTTTTAGTGGAATTGCAGGATTCACAGACATTGAAAATTGGAATGGTGCAAATTGATGCTATCAGTACCCTGATACACATACACAAATAAAAAAGAATCTTTACAATCTCTTTAACTTCCATTAGCAGTTGCCTGATTTACCTTTAATAAATAACTGTAATCAATGTATATCTATATAATATACTCTATTGTCAAGTCTTATCTACCCTGTAAATATTTCTATAGAAAGATCATATTTTTATATTTCATAACAATAGTTTGTACTAGTTATATCAGGTATCACCATCTTGTTCTATTGTTTATGATATTAATATTTCACTTTCTCTGTCTTATCAGATATCTTATTAAAACTGTATATTAATATACAGATAAAATGAAATATGAATGGGTACATTATAGTAATTCAAGTTATCAGCAATTCTTCAATATTAAAATACAGTAAAACCTGGATTATCCGGCATGCGTCGGGACCGCCCGAAAATGCCGGTTTAGACAGGTTCTGGTCTGGCCAGGTTTTATGTAACAGAAGGGGAGATAATCGTGATTTCCGGATGTGGAAAAAAACAGTTGAAGATAAAGGCATACATGTGTAATCTACCGATTTCGTCGGGTTTCTACCGCTTTTGCATGCTGACTCAAATTTACCGATTTTTTTTCTTTTCGTAACCATAATTTTTACGTGGCCTACCGTTTTCAATGTCAAAACTCTTTACCATATTCTTTACTTGTATTTTATTTGCCGGTGACACGCGTTAATCTCACCCCGTAATAACATTATCATTGTCTGATTAATTAATCCCCCGATTAAGATGATAATTTGATCCATTTTTCACCCGATAACGTTTTTATAACAACATCCGGTACACTCTACTTTCACTTTTATGATTAGCCTTAATTTTACCATAAACGAAATTTTGAAGTCTTCACGATAGTTTATGATAATCGTCAATTCTGTGTGATTTATAAATAGCATAGACATCGTTTCAAAATTTGTTTTGTATTATCAGTAGATATTTAGTCTAAATTTAATAGTATCAGAACTTCGTTTCTTAAAAACGCTTTATAATTTGCATGTAGCATGTAAACAATCATTTATTACATGCATAACAGGCTACTTTCGATATCAAAGTGTCAAAATGGAAGCGTATCACGTGAACAATAGCCGCCGCCTGAGACAATTAACAATTCAATTTTTGTCATAATCCACATTCATTCTTTTTAATTATCAATTGACATCTAATTAGGGTATCTATTGTATAATGGTCTAATCATTGTTTTATTTTACACGAAATCACTTGACCGATGTCGGTGAATAGCTTTTGATGCCGGTTTGTGCAGGTGAAATATAGTTGATTCTGTCATTCGGGACCGACGATTGATGCCAGTGCCGATGTATAGAGGTTGCCGGTTTACAGAGGTTAAATTTAGTTAAGCAATAGAGGAAATATATCGGGACCGTAGAATTGTGCCGGTTTGAACAGGATTCCGGTACATCCAGGTTCCGGATAATCCAGGTTTTACTGTATCACTTTCACTGTGAGAAAAAAAATCTGTTTCAAATACATAGATAAATACAGTACAAGTTGATCCAGGTACTTAAGTTTGCATCACCACTTCAACACATCTAAAACTATTATATATTTTGTTACCATGTTTTACTCTAGTAGATGAACAATATTGATTAAGATAGTGCATATTTTTGTTGTCGCTTGATCTGTATTAAATATGACTTTTATAAGCATGACTTATTCCCTTTAGAAAAGTTTTGATTGGTTAAAAAATCATCAACTGAAATAAAGTTAATATGAAAATTGAAAAAGTATCTTTCTATTTATTGGTAGGGATGTGGTTTAGATAAACATTATAGAGGATATTGACTTTTTTCGAGAAGTTCAGTCTGTCAGCAGTTCCATATTTTTTGTAATTGATTTGTTCTTAACATGTTTCTTGACATTTTATCTACTTTTATTTCTTGATAACGGAATAAGGTGTTTTTTCTGCCTCGTGTGTATTTTACTTTGTGTTACCGATGTGTTTTTGCTGTATTTGTTTGAATAATGACTTTTAACTCTTTAAACAAATGTCCAAATTGTGTTTGTATAGTGCAAACCTTAACTGGTCTATATCCTTGGTGCCAGTGCATGAACCGGTTCATGTTTTCATAACTGGAACTTCTTATTTTAAAAGCTTGGTTAAGAGTTTCTGGTGATTTTATTCCAATTTAATTCCATTTCTGTAAATTGTCATTGAATTTCTTAACACCATTACAAGTTTATTGAGTAAAATAATAAGATATATCAATAACAGGCTACCAAGTTTGAAGATTTCAATATTGTCAATCGATGTTAAAAACTCTTCAACTTAACTCTGTGGAAAATATAAAATGTGTTAAAAATCCATTTAATCTCTTTTACTGTCTGACATTCTACGGAAACTTGAGCAAATATACCATAAAACTGGTTCAAATCTACATAAAACACATATAAAACCTTACTGCACTATTTATTGAATTACACAGCCAAGATATTGGCAATCGCAAAGAAGATGTGATTGTACCATAGAATATTTGCAATAGCAAAGATGCTGTGATTGTACCACAGAACATTGGCAATAGCAAAGATGATGTGATTGTACCACAGAATATTCTCAATAGCAAAGATGATGCGATTGTACCACAGAATATTGGCAATCACAAAGATGATGTGATTGTACCACAGAATATTGGCAAACATAAAGATGATGTGATTTTACCACAGAATATTTGCAATTGAAAAAATGATGTGATTGTACCACAGAATATTGGCAATCGCAAAGATGATGTGATTGTACCACAGAATATTGGTAATCGCAAAGATGATGTGATTGTACCACAGAATATTGGCAATCGCTAAGATGATGTGATTGTACCACAGAATATTGGCAATCGCTAAGATGATGTGATTGTACAACAGAATATTGGCAATCACAAAGATGATGTGATTGTAGCACAAGACAAATTGAGACCTAAGAATTACAGAGTTCTACCTTTCATTTTGTTTATTTGTGAAAAAACGCTTGCAAAATTCAAAAGCTACTTGTGCACATCCTTAATATTGAATATTTCAAGTAAGTAAATATCTGAAATTTTATAGATTCCGGAAAAACATTTTTTCATATTAAGTCTTTGCCCCTTTGCTGGAAATACCCCAACAGATAGAACCTTGTTATTTTTAAGAGAGTGTCAACTTGTGAAATGTTACTGTGTAATTCTGCTATTTTATCAAAATGTTAGTAAGAACACTAGTGTACACTGGTTCACTGAAATAAAAATAAACTTTTATAGCTACTGTTAGGCTACAAATTATTGCGAGATAGAAATTAATGCGTTAAATGCGACCTATCCGCGATCGCATTAATTTGTATCTGCATTTTTAAATACATATTTTCCAAGTGGATTATATGGAGTTAAGTATTTAAATTGAGACCGGGCGGGATTAAGTAATTAGGTAATTATCTCTAAATTTGAAGCTGATTAGTAATCAATGACGTTACAAAAACAAAATGATTTTCACACTTGACTATTTAAAGATAAAATTTTGATCATTGTTCATGTCTTCAACACATGTAGAATTTGCGGCTTTTTTTCCATCCCAGCTGTCATATTTCCGGGAAGCCATTTTCTTTTTTTTATGATATTAAAAAATGCAACACCTATCGCGGATCACATTAATTTGTACTCGCATTTGAGTCTCTATACCCCATGTCGCATTAATTTCTAGCCTTACACTATATAGCTTATCTGAAATGGAAGATGAGTTGACAAACCAAGTTGTAGAGTGGCACAAGGGACCAGGAATAGGTTTAGTTGTTTTGTTGGGACAATAATCTTGGGCTCAGTAAGCTTTGGATTGTTCAAGATATAAGCAACATGTTGAATATACAGAATTTACAGTAGAATTTAGTTTAGGATGAAGATAGATGAGGTTGAATGAAGTTTATTAAAATCTATTAGAATCCAATCCTCTCTAGTATTGATATAGTATTGAATTCACAGTTTGTTTTGACATGGAATGCTTAATTCTGAAGACATTTATCGTCTCTCGAGTAATTTTCACATTGTCCTATCTCCCGACCTGGAAATAAATAATCTTAACCTTACTTGGTCAATGTGACCTAGACAGAATTAGTAAATATATCATGCATGGTTTCGATTCATTTATGACGATTTCTCAAAACAATGGGAGAATTTTCAAAACATTGATCTGAGCTAATGAAGTTTGATGACCCAGAAATTGTTACGTCTTTACGCTAATTTCATCTTTTGATCAATGATTTATATCGTGTTATAACTTTATTGATTATGATGTTATTTTTTTTTTCTTATGGAAGTGAAAGCTATACTTTTAACTTCACTGAGAAAGTTAATGAGTACACAAATTCACTTTTTTTGATTATGAATGCATAGAACAGTCTAGTGTGTTATATAGTCACAAGCCAAATCTATAACAATAATAAAATATTTTCACTGTTTTAATAGTGCTCCATTATAGAAATACCACTGTTGAAATAGTACTCAATACATCAGTTGTAGAGAAATATCACTGTTAAAATAGTACTCAATACATCAGTTGTAGAGAAATATCACTGTTAAAATAGTACTCAATACATCAGTTGTAGAGAAATACCGCTGTTAAATAGTGCTCAATACATCAGTTGTAGAGAAATATCACTGTTAAAATAGTACTCAATACATCAGTTGTAGAGAAATATCACTGTTAAAATAGTACTCAATACATCAGTTGTAGAGAAATATCACTGTTGAAATAGTACTCAATACATCAGTTGTAGAGAAATATCACTGTTAAAATAGTACTCAATACATCAGTTGTAGAGAAATATCACTGTTAAAATAGTACTCAATACATCAGTTGTAGAGAAATATCACTGTTAAAATAGTACTCAATACATCAGTTGTAGAGAAATACCGCTGTTAAATAGTGCTCAATACATCAATTGTAGAGAAATACCACTGTTGAATTAGTGCTCCATACATCAATTGTAGAGAAATACCACTGTTAAATAGTGTTCAATACATCAATTGTAGAGAAATACCACTATTAAATAGTGCTCAATACATCAATTGTAGAGAAATACCACTGTTAAATAGTGCTCAATACATCAATTGTAGAGAAATACCACTGTTAAATAGTGCTCAATACATCAATTGTAGAGAAATACCACTGTTTAATTAGTGCTCCATACATCAGTTGGAGAGAAATGCCACTGTTTAATTAGTGCTCCATACACCAATTGTAGAGAAATGCCACTGTTTAATTAGTGCTCCATACATCAGTTGTAGAGAAATGCCACTGTTGAAATAGTGCTCCATACATCAGTTGTAGAGAAATGCCACTGTTGAAATAGTGCTCCATACATCAGTTGTAGAGAAATGCCACTGTTGAAATAGTGCTCATAATCAGTTGTAGAGAAATACCACTGTTAAATAGTGCTCATACATCATTGTAGAGAAATCCACTGTTGAAATAGTGCTCCATACATCAGTTGTAGAGAAATGCCACTGTTGAAATAGTGCTCAATACATCAGTCTGAGAACTGTTCTTTTGAAGGTTGACAGAATTGAAACCATTCTGAGAATACTTGACCGTTTACATTACAAAATTCAGCCTTCTGAGAACTGGTAAATTGTGTAGTGTAAACAGTGTTGATGTGATAAAGAGACAGGATATATATTTCAGTCTACATTGTTATTATTCATATTCATATACAGCATTTTATTTTAAATCGACAAGAAATCCCATCAGAAACATTCTAGTAACCTTGAGATAGTAGTCAATGAAAATTACACTGCCTCATTTTGAGTGATTTATATGCAGATTGAACCAATCAGAATTAATTGTTTCACGCTGATGAAATTCCCAGGTTAACCTTCTTGACCTTTGACACTAGGGTCAAACACAGACAGTAGAGGTTAAGTTCTGATTTGGTTATGAATGAAATAAATAGTGCATAGTAATTATTCTGCCTGGTATGTCAAGTACTTTATGTCAGTCCTCATGCCATTGACCTTTGACACCTTATCACCACTCACGTCCTAGATATCTATCTATATGTCAAGGAATCTGTTTCTCACTCCTCAAATGACATCACAAATCGCAAAGCATATATTAATATTTAAGCATATTTTGTGATAGCAATGTCATCCAAAAATTAGTTTTAGTGAAATTACAGAAAGCACAGATGTCTGACTGAAAATTGGAATGGTGCAAAAATATTTTTCAATGCCTTTTACATTATTTTTTACACTACTGAAAATCATAAGCTGTGACTGATTTCCGAAGTATTTCTTGCTGTAAAATTGCCTGTTTAAAGTAGTATTTTGATATTCTCGAAACCAATTAGGAATAAAAAATCTGTTTTATTTCTGACGAAGTAAAATGTCAAACTTTCTATGACCAATGTTAACGTGACAATAAACATAACTGTTTTATTGGTTTTTCACATGGATAACATTCCTAATGTTTGACCTTGGAATGTCCTTGATTTGATTTCTGTCATTCATTATTTATTCCATAGCAGAATTCAAGTGAAGAAATAGGATGATTGACAGGGAAATTGGCATCAAGTGGCATTCACACGGTCATTGACTTCAGGGTCTCTGTTTAAAGTGTCGTTTTTTAATATCAAGTTCTATTGGATATATATTTAATTTGTTTAATGGCCGAAGTTAAAGGACATTAGGATGATGATAGAATTGAGAGAGTCATTTATCATACAAATCGACCATGGTTAAATCTTTGTTCAATCAAAGCTCTGTTTAACTAGGGTTACCAGACGTCCCAGAAATATCATGCGTCCCGTCCCGGAAACTATTTTGTTCCTAAATATCCCGGTTTGGTCAAATTGAAAATTTTTCGATCTAGTTCGTATAAAAAAAATAAGTATATAAATGTTTTATCACATCTTATCGATGCTTCACTTCAAAATCGTATCTTATCAACATTTTTTTGCCTCAATTATTTTTGTTTGGTGTTTGGTGATGAAAAGGGACACCCAAAGTGCCCAGGTCAGTTGCTCGCTTTTATCACCAATATATTTCTTGGGGCCGTCCAAGGGCCCCAAACCCCACGCCCTCCATGCATCCAGCGCATCTGGTAACCCTTTGTTTAACAGAATCCCTGTTTTAAAATGGATGAAGGTGATATCAAATGTCAAGCTTTTTACCATCAGACAGTGAAATCTGTTTTACATAATGTTTTTCTGCTTCTCCTAAGATAATAATAGACAGCACCTACACAGGAAACAAAAATTGAGTGAAATATTCTTTGGAACTGCATGATGAGTAAAAACAATTTCTTAAAATTAAAAAAAAATGTATGTTTGTGTCCCAACTATGAGGGAAATTTACTCAGAACAGAGAAACAAAAGGCAGACGTCAAATCAGAAACCCTACAATGAAATGTCATGTCTAACTTCAATAATTAGTTATTGGCCCACTCCAGACAGAGTTATGAATATTGGCCCACTTCAGACAGTTATGAATGTATATTGGCCCACTTGAATATAGAATATAACAAATACAAGATGATTATGATGGACTTTTAACAGTTTGTATTGGTTCTTTGTATATATTACTGTCCACATTTCCAAATAGCTTCCTATGATGTGGGGAAATTTGAAACTTACTATTTCATACTAGAGTTGTGGTACTCATATAATAGTCACAAATTCTGTACATATTATATAAAACTTTATTTATAAACAAAAATGTTCATCTTCACAATGTCAAATGAACAAAGGGATTTGGCTTATACCTTGACTCTAATGGCACATTTCTTGTTTAACTGAAACCTCTTTTGTTCAGATTGTTTTGATCAAAATTGTCATTTCTGCTGTAGGACATGGAGAAGTCAAGGTATAGGCTGAAGGGTGTTGATGTTAAATATGTATCACAAATGTTCTAATCACAACATTTACTTGAAACTATACTGAAATTCTATGAATTTTGTAATAATTTCAGTCCTGTTGATGAGACAATGCCTATTATGAGATGTTTAGATGATATTATTTGAGTTCAAAGCTACTCAAACCTTCAAGATTTCTTGTCTATATGAAATATCAAAACTAAGTGTGTCGGCCATACTTGTGGGTCGTGGACAGACAATTATGTCATTCTTGAGTATTCTGTTGTCACCTAGAAACTGTGAATATTAGCGTTGTTTTCAAATAAACGTGAGACATAAAAATTGTTAAATTGTCTGGTTGATGAACTTGACATTTTAAAATTCTTGTTACATGACAAAAAACATTGACACAAGATTTGAGTAGGTAGACAGACTTGGACAAAGAAAAATGATATTTGGTAAGAATAATTGTCATCTCATAAAAATGTTCTCCTTGGAGGAGAAAGAAACAACTATACTCCACCAGGATAACTTCAGACTTCATAGAAAAGGTTCCTTTCTACCTCTACCAGGTGGTCCTTGGTCAAACCTCTTGATATCGATCTTACCAGATAAGATGTACCAATTTACAGCTGTGTCTACTGGGATTGTAGTGAAGGTCATCAGACTTTCGTATGTCAATTGATAATGAAACACTCATCAGCCATTTGCTCGACATAACCAAGCAAATGAAGTCATGTAAAGAACCCCTTTTGTTTTCCACCACTATACCTTTTATTACAAAAAATCATCGGTTTGTCTGCTTGTAAATTCTTCCTTACATGTTTCTGAAAAAAAATAACAACTTAATATCCGTACTCTGCCTTGATTTAGTTCAGGCATTTAAAAAAAATCTAGAGGGGAGGAGATAGAAAGATTGAAAATAACATGACTTTGTAAATTGAACAATCATTTCTAGGCAAACATCAATCCAAACAGCTAATTTTACTCTTAAAGCCATTTCTAGGAGTCAGCCATATGTAAGGTCATTTATCTAATGTAATACCTTATGTCTGTGGTGTGGAAATTAAAAATGACTAAATCATATTGGGTGTCTAGACAAGGAAGGTGATTTGAAGGTCGTACCTACATGAACCACAATGATATTGATGTAAATTTGATGAAATATAAATAACAGTTGAGAGATTACGTCTGATATTCCAGACTTTGAAATGACAAGAAATCTCTGGAGGCCATCTTTTTCATCAAACTCGGTGACATTGAAGCAGGTTTTCTGACATGAGGAGAGTTGCTGCCCCTGAAGACCAGCTGACAGAGGTTCAACAGCTGTGCAGTTCCTAGCCAGAGGCAAATCCTGCCCTACCTCTAACGTGACTTTCAGATAGGATGTATGTTGTTATTCCATTGGTATTTTAATTAATTGATTACATGACATTGTAGATTTAGGTCAGTGCACATGATTTGCACATGCATACATCCAAAAATGTAATAAATAATAATTGTAAGGTTATTAAAGATCTCATTAGATAAATTTTGTACAAAAAACTACAGAAATTTTGAAAAACAGAATCTTAAATCAACTGATCAATTCTTAGGTCAAATTGGTTCAATGCACATTATTTGCATGTTCATGTAGTGGAAACACTAATATAAATAAACACAATTAGAGGATTAAACAACTATTTCTTATTATGTTATTGATAATTATTGATATTGGAAAATCTGGCAATAGTTAGAAGTTAAAAAATCTATATATTACTTATTTGATTTTGTATTGTGTTGCTTGTGCTTAAGATATCTAAGCTTAAAATCCATCGTGAAATTTTCCATATCTGCCCCTCTGATCTGCATCACAGTCAGGAAAAAGGGTTTAAAACCAAATGTAGAATCTCTAATCTCAACCTATAACATAATTGAACCCACCCAGGAAAGTGAACATGGTGACTCACTTCAGATAATCACAAGAACCATGACCACCAAGGGTTTGGTTGGCAGACAGGAGCGTCAAAACATAAGTTGATTTTCTGATGAACTATTGGCATTTTCTTCTTTCCGAATTTCGGAAATTTGATCAAGAAAGAAAATGGCCTAAGATGGCCTTGCCGATTAGCATTATTACGATTCATTGAAATTAAATCACCCATAATTCTCTGTAATTTCTCTGACTAAATAGCGTAATATGGTTTGATAATGATTAAGATAATGGTAAATTTCTTCCGGAGATCAACTTGAGGTTTGACTCGAAGTATCTGATCTAATTGGCCAAATCAATTTGGTTTACTACATCACAACCAATCAAATTACTATTTCAGAACCAATCAAATTGTTTTAATGCTAATTATAGCCAATCAGATTTCTTTTATTGCCTTTTATTTTATTTGCTCTGATTAGTTTTATTGCTGATGATAAATAGACAATTCTGGAAGATTCTGAGGAAGTTTATCCATGATGTATTGTCTTGTATCCTTCATATCTCATCCCATTATAATGTTGGAGGGTTGTAAAATACTGCAAAAATACAACAAGTGTATAGTAGCCATGGCAGATTTCTAGAAGAATGACCCCTGGATGTTGATTTATGATATATGCAGAAAATAAATACATACTACATGATTGTTTTATATTCTATTTACATAAATATTTATGTTTAGTCTTAGTCATCCATACTTTGTTAATCTTCATAAGTTATTTATCCATATTTGCTGTTACATACCAATAGATAGCCCAGTTGACACACTGTGTGATAGAAGTAGTAAATTATTCACTTCACAATCTGACTGAATGCCAGTATTATGAAAGAGAAAACACATTTTTTTGCCACAAACTCAAAGATTAATGTTACATGTTTTTTTTTATTGTTTACATGGTTATTTAAAAAAAATTAAAGGACATCCTTCAATTCTGGATTAAATATTGATAAATTTAAAAAAATACTGTAACAGCAATCCTGGCATCATTGTGGAAATTTGGAGTGCGCTTTGACCTCACCGATGCTTTGTCTGCCAAACTAGTGCTTCAGAGAATTGGCCTGGCGTCAACCTCTCAACCTTTTTCAGCTAAATATTGTGAATAGAAGCTTACTATTTCCATGAAATCTAGTTTGATCATTTATTTTCTTCTTAATGATCCAGTTAAGCTATTGGAAGAAATATTGTGTGGCTTTACACAAAGTGCAATTGACTGAATTATTTTTAGAAATTGACCAGCTATAATCCCCAAGATGTGACTGTACATGCCAATATGGTGGTGTTAATGTAAAATGCCAGTAAATGAATAAATCTATTAAATTTCCTTACTTGATCAATTGCTATAGAATTACATTAAGGCTACAAAATCAACAGATGAAAAAAATAGCTCCAGACAATCATTTCCATATTTTTCGTGATTCGATTCGGGAATTTGGCGGTAAATTATTCTGTCTGGTTCGAATAAAAGACTTAAATTGAACTTCGTCCCTTTCAGGAAAACTGGAATTAGTCTATTGTCGTCGTAGAAATTACCATTTGAAACAAATTAATCTTTTTATTTACTGCAGATCTGTTTTTTATTCTGTGCGGAGCTGTTGTATTAACTTCTACTGTGACGAATAATGGTTTTTATAATTTGTTAAATGTTTTGGAATTTTTCTAAATTGATTTTTTAAGGATGAATTTAAAGAAGATTAAATTTTAGCACCTCCATTTTTTAAATTGAATTGAATTAGCTGGTCTATAGACATTATCCATGTGTCATTATTAAGACACTTGAAGCAAGGTTCATAACTCATTACGTCATCAATTGAAAAGATGTTGATGCCATTGAATGAATAGCCAATGTCTCTAAACAACCGATTAATATCAAGGAAATGGACATAATGGTTTAGAGCTTTAAGGTAAAAGTAGACATAATAAGTGCTGTTTGTATAGGTAATAGGTAGCATAATTAGAGAAAGAAATAGTTATCTCTTTTATAAAATAAATTAACAAGTAGTAAATTAGTAACAGATATAGAAAAGTAACATATTAAGGTGAAAAGTACATATTAAGGTGAAAAGGTAACATATAAGGTGAAAAGGTAACATATTAAGGTGAAAAGGTAACATATTAAGGTCAAAAGGTAACATATTAAAGTGAAAAGTAACAGAATAGTAAACATGTACAAGTAAGGTGAAAAGGTAAAAAATATTACATGTAAGTAAGGTGAAAAGGTAAAAAATATTTGAAAGTGAAAAGGTAATAGAATAGTTACATGTCAAGTAAGGTGAAAAGGTAACAGAATAGTTACATGTCAAGTAAGGTGAAAAGGTAATAGAATAGTTACATGTCAAGTAAGGTGAAAAGGTAAAGAATAGTACATTCAAGTAAGGTGAAAAGGTAATAGAATAGTTACATGTCAAGTAAGGTGAAAAGGTAAAGAATAGTACATGTTAAGTAAGGTGAAAAGGTAATAGAATAGTTACATGTTAAGTAAGGTGAAAAGGTAACAGAATAGTTACATGTCAAGTAAGGTGAAAAGGTAATAGAATAGTCACATGTAAGTAAGGTGAAAAGGTAACAGAATAGTACATAAGTAAGGTGAAAAGGTAATAGAATAGTTACATGTCAAGTAAGGTGAAAAGGTAACAGAATAGTCACATGTCAAGTAAGGTGAAAAGGTAATAGAATAGTTACATGTTAAGTAAGGTGAAAAGGTAACAGAATAGTCACATGTCAAGTAAGGTGAAAAGGTAACAGAATAGTTACATGTTAAGTAAGGTGAAAAGGTAACAGAATAGTCACATGTCAAGTAAGGTAAAAAGGTAACAGAATAGTTACATATCAAGTAAGGTGAAAAGGTAATAGAATAGTCACATGAAAACTTTTTTATTTTACCATTGGCAAAGGACTATGATATAGCCTTAATATTACTAGTTCAAATAAGGTTCAGAAAAAGTAGCACAAGTCCTATTATATCAGCCCAGTATATGAATGTTCATTTTATAATCCTTTCTGATGCAGAACAATAGGATGCAATACTCAATTAATTTTTCCTATTAAGGCTCAGAATTTTATTCTATCTACCAAATGGTAAGATGTAAAACTCCATTTCGTGTCATATTTTGCCCTTTCATCAACTAAATATCAAGTTCTTCCGAAGGCTTTTATTTATCTCTGACATCCAGTCTCTAGAGAGGATCACGGTCAACAAGTAATTGTTATAAGTGACGATAAGTAGACATTGTTATGTACTGGATGATAAAGGCTAGAGTTATTACATTATTTCCCATGGTGGTTAGTTAATAACTGTATTGGTGTTATTCTTATTTGGTAGACTTGATTAAAATTGTATTCATCGAAATAGGTTGCGAAACTTCATAGTTCTTATTGTAAAAAATTTTCTGGTTTTATCAGTTACGTCATAATGTAGACTTGATTAAAAATTGGTTACATTGAAATAGATTGTAAAACTGCCAAGCACCAATAGTAAAATATTACTTTCCACTTTTGGACTTCTATCCATGGCAACTATGGCAACTGTCCAAAGCTTACCCTAGAGCTATTGAGATGCTTCTATATTACAAACTTAATTAAAATTGGATTCTTCAAAATATGTTGTGAAGCTCAGAAACACTAATGAATAAATATCCGATTCTGTTGTATATTTTTTCTTAAATTCTTAACATTTGATCATGCTCCATTTATTGTGATGAATCGTGCAAGCTAATCTATTGAGAAACTCTGCTGTTTTGGAAAATGGTGTAGATCATTATTGAATATACTAGTCAATGAAAGAACAGTCTGGATAATCAATACCATTGATTGACCCTATTATCCAGAAAATTCTCATTGAATGGATGAAATTAGACGGAAAGAACCTTCATTGAGCAATTAATCGTTCTTTATTGACCTATTTACTCTGGGAATTGACCACAGAATCCCACGTTTTTCCACGGAAATATCAATTTGTTTTCTTCTTCAGTTGCTAAGTAATCGCAGGCTCTTCAAATAAGAAGTCCGAAAAATTGTTGATCGGATTAATTAACAGATAGAATCGTTATCCAAACATTTTTAAATAGACCAATCGCTATCTAAATATTTTTCAAACAAGCCAATCAAATTGATTGTAAGATAATTATATGGGTTGACTGGTTCATGTAAACATTATTAGCTGTTAAGAGGCTAGGAAATGGTTTAATGTTATGATCGAATAGAATCTGTGTAGGTAGTCTAAAAGGAAAGAAAAATGATTAGCCTCAAGTTTGATAAGGACATTTGTATCTACCATATTTCAAGATTAATTTAAATGCAACTCCTGTTTGTTAATATTTTTTAAATGGAGCCCATTACAAGAATAATTAGGCCTACTCACATTTTGATTCCTTTTCTAAGCAGGCACCAAACGTTTGGTGTAGATTTTAAGGAATCCATCCTGTAGAATGGCCTTTTACTTGTGTAATGAGTACTGATCTACGACGAAGTCAACAGAAAAATCTTTGAACTTCTTCAATCCTAATTGGATACTTTCTCATAGATTTAAAAAGAAATGGATAAAAGTGGTTCCTGTTTATCCAATGGACTTTTTCTTCATGGAATTGTCAATCAGATTGTATAACTTCAAACAATACAGTAAAATCAACAAGTCTTTATTCTTTCAAATTCAAAGGCAGATTTCCTTTCATGGAATAATTGCTAAGTTTTCTGAGATTACAAGATAGAAAAAGTCACGTAGTGTCGTTGATTGTGCCATTATCAGTTTTTGATTCTGTGTTGTAACGTTAAGTTTAAAGATATCAGAGATTTGTTGAATATACCAGACAACTTATATTGATACATTTTTTGTTTGCCTTTTTTCTTTATTTTCTAAGTTAGTTATCTGTTTGTGTTTTTAGTTGATAACTGTGTTTCCACCAAGAATTGTGAAGTAAAACTAGCTTTAAAGCCATCTTTATTGCCAAACAAGCTGTCTTTCCACTGAGGTTCCTTAACCGCTTCAGTCCCGATCACAGTGGCAGTAAACTAGTACATCTCTATTGCTAAAAGAGATAACCTTCCTTTTTGCTTTCGGCAATTTATTGGGTGCCAATTTGAAAGCTAACTGTAAAGCCGGCTTTTTAAACGGAGTGGAAACGCAAAAAGCCAGCTTTAAAGCTAGCTTTCATTTGGCCCCCGATAAATTGCCAAATGTAAAAAGGGAGGTTTCTGGTTTCAGCAATTTCATCTTTAATAAGAAAAACTAACTGATTAAGAATATCTCAAGGCAATTTATAAACATAAAAAAAAAAAGTGCCTTATTCCTTATCCAAAACATGTTTTTTTTCCTGCTGGATTTAACTGCTTGCGCAAACATCAGTGCACTTAATTCCACCTTTTTACAGACTTGACATAAAAAACTAACTGGATAAGTATATATCTCAAGGCAATGTATACACAAATAATAATTAGAAACAACATATCAAAGAAACGCTTCCCATACCTTCCAGGTATATTGTCAATATCATCAGGTTTCCATTGAAACTATGGAATAGTCTTTGAAAAACCATTCTTTTATACTTAATGCATGAAACTTAAGTTCAAATGTTTATCTCTAGGCTATTGATATATGAAATAAAGCTCTATATTGTAATATGAGGCTTGTGATATATTGAAATCGAGAATGATAGATTAAAGTGCTCCGGTATATATTTTATAGAGGCAATAGTATGAAATTATTGGCATACTTTCAATCTGTATTCAGGATGACCTTTGAGTGTTTTCAAATTTGGATTTTTTTCATCAAATTTTTTGCATATATGAATAATTTTGACTGTATGGTAACTGTTTTGGACACACTATCATTGTTGTAATCAAAATGAGGATAAAAGAGTACATTCATGGAAATATTTATATTTAATATAAAGGCAAAATTATCAATACTAAAACTAGAGACAAAATGCCAAATAAACATCCCCATTTTATAAGTTCACATCAAACACCTATAACAAAAATTTCTCTGTTAAAATAGTTCTCTATACATCAGTAACTATATAGAAATCACTGTTAATGAATTGTAAATTGTCTGAAGATTTCCATAGCTGTAACAATGTGTTTCAGGTTCTCTATTAATATTTCAAAAAGTTTTTACCGATTATTTAATTATGCATGTACCAAGCATAACACTCTGTCTTTTCATAGACTTGGTGTCAAACAGCAACTAGTTACCTAGGTACTATAAATATTGAATATTTATTTTGATCTTGTATTCTTATTTTTCTATTTTCAGGTAAGCTTAACTTTTACTTCAGAAAATCATAGAAATCTGTAAAAATCAAGTTTGTCAGGTAAGAAGATTAAAGTATCTAGAAGCTAAACAAGCTATTAGATATAAAAATATTATAAATCTGAATTAAATCGTACCTCACATCCATTCTTTGATAGACATCATTGGCATTGTTATATTCAGATGATTAGAGGTAGATATATCTAATTAAGTCTTTATTGTTATGCATATAAATATTCATATATTGGTTTTGTGTGAGTGTGAAGAAGCTGTTTCTTACTTCATGAAGAATAGATATATTATTATTCATTCATATTGTGGTCATAAATTGTCATCAACCCTGTCAGTTCGTTGGTTCCAAATTTACTTGTGAACGTTAAATGGCTTTTGAGTTGTTGCCCATGACTTCATCAAAATGCATCAAAATTAACTTGTAAACCCAATAGAGACTACAGTTTTCATCTGATTTGATTGAACTTAGAGTGATCATTTAAATTGATGAGGTCTTGGATTAGGTCCTGATAATGTTGGAGTTTCAACTTGTGTTAATATTGGACAAGGGATTTGCCATAGTAATATCATGAGTGTTTTAAGTACCATTATACCAATATGATATGAGATATATAGATACCATTACCACATGGGTAGGATTACACATATATATATATAATAAGAATATATACAGCACCTTGTCAACAATAGAACATTCCTTCTTCTTTGTTGAATGTTAGTCCTAGAATAAGAAAGTATATCGTGACCCTAGCTTTCCGGTTGAAGAATCTAAATAATGTGGAAATACAGATCTGAGCACATCCTTTGTAGAATTTGGTGATTATTTGCAGTTTGTGAAAATAGGACATTTTAGTGCGGATTCCCAAATTATTTTCTAGGCCCAAAGATAATTTTTTTATGAATTTCGTGGCCCAGTATTTGCTAAACCCATAACTGCGTAATATCTTTACATGCAATACATCAATTACAATTTTCCGACGTCTAGAAAAGACAAGTTAACTGATAATAAGATTCATAAATATTTAAACATAAAAAATGGAGTCTGTATAAAAGGAATGATTAAGAAGTCCATGATTATACTCCAGAGACAGTTTTAAAAACCATTACCAGACACTGTGGTGCCAAGCTAGGTGTTTCATTCCTGGGAATAGCCTTGTGGTGCCAAGCTAGGTGTTTCATTTCTGAAAATAGCCTGAATTGGAACAGCTGATTTCGCTAATTTTTGCCAGTGAAACCAAACTCTAAAATGGACTTAAAGTTATTTTGCTTGGATCAAAATAAGAGTTACTGTACAGTTCAGTCAGCTGGTTGGTCTTTGGTTCATGTTTGGTTCAAGTTGCATGTTAATACAACCATTCTGATTCTGGACCTTAAACTGGATCCTTGTAATGAACAGTTTAAAGATACTTTTTACATTGCATTGTGTCAGGCTCTATATTTATAATTCCTGAAACCTAAGATTGCTGATGCAGCTAATTTTTACATAAAAATATCAATCGGGGTTATTGTTACAGTTCAGTCAGCTGGTTGATCTTGAGTTAAAGACAATAGTTCTCTGATTCTTGACTCTCAGACTGGATCATTGTAATGGACATTTTTAAGATTGTTTTTAAGATACTTTTTACATTGCCTTGTGTCAGGCTCTATATTTATAATTCCTGAACCCCAAGATTGCTGATGCAGCTAATTTTAAGTTAAAATCCACTTGCAAAAAGGTGAGGGAGTCTCTATATGAACAAAAGCTCATGAATATTGCAAGCTTTGTCATACATTGTGTTTTCTGCAGTTTAATTATTTCTGAGGATTTCTGCAAACAGCTTCAAAATGGTTGAAATTCATTTATCAGCTGCATACTTTAAAACCTTGAAACCCTCAAAATGAGTGTTTTATGTTGAAAATTAGTTAGCTTTAAGGATTTCTACTTGGACTCAGCTTAGCAGTCATTGATTGGCATGTGTTGCAACACAAGTGATTCCCTCAAAATTTCCTCCGAAAGAGACACGCCCTGTCAGTGTTGACAAAGATGTAAACGATTATTGCAGTAAACAATACAGATTGTTGTTTTAATTGATTTGGATGTCCGCCCATTTCCTGTCAGGTATTGATTGTCATCATTATAAACAGCTAGATATACTATAAAAACACTACAAATTATTGATTCATATCATCTATTGATTGCATATTGACTTGGATCTTTACCACAGTTTCAATAATAAATCCTATCTTTACCACAGTTTCACCAATAAATCATAAAGAGTTACGTTGGACTCAGTAGTTCACATAAGCACTCTCCAAGCCACCCAAAATTCCCTGTTAACTTGACTTAAACACCTGGGGCCTTATTCTCTAAAACCAGGGACAGTCTTGCCATCTATTCGACCAGTTATACCCCCTGTCTCTGACAGGGAATTTTTAGCTAAGCTTATCAGTGTTCATAGTTCATTCAAAATTCGTTGTCATCATTTCCTGAGATTCTGCAATATACAAAAAAGTCCTAACTGAGGTATTTTTGAAGGAATTTTGCAATTTTCATGCATTTCTAGTACTTGTGAATTTTAGTTATTGACCAATCAATTGAATGGAACACTAAATTCATTTTAAGTTAAGTCTCAGGCGATACTTTCACCATGTAAAAAAAAAAAAATTGAAAGTGAAGGGGTCACTATTGAAATGACACAGACCACTTTGGTTGTAAAGGTTCTGTGAAAAAGACCCAAAAAGGCAACCTTAAAGGTGTCCTCAAGTTGAAACTTGCCACATGGTCTTACAGGTCATGATAACAAAGACATTGAATTTGAATTACGATTGTCTGAAAACTTGAGTTGACTTTAACAATAAGAAGAACTATTTAACTATAAGTGGAATTTGTCAATGTCAGCAAAAACGTTAAAAAAACCTGAAATTGAAGAAATCCAGAGATGTTTTCCTACTAAAGTATAATTGATTTATTGTCAGGACTTTCTGGGTCAAGATCAAATCATACAGTCATTGTGGAAATTCAGGAAATATTCATTGGTTCTTATCTCCTGGGCTGTGACGCAAGACAAACCTAGATTAATTAAAGTGACAGGTTTGCCATTTGTTTGACCAATCATACCTTGGTCTCTGAAACAGAAAATCTTTAGCTGAACTAATCTGTAATAGTGTTCACAGTTCACCATCAAAATTTGAGCCCATTTCGAATCCAAGTATGTCTAGAATTAATCGGGTTTGCATGTTCATTTTTTTAGACAATCGATGATATTGAAAAGACATTTATAGAAATATAAAGTAAAATTTCTAGTTTGAGGTTTTTTTGAAGACTATTGTCATTCATTCAAAGCCTTTTTGGTATTGACTTTTTCAGGATTATCAATTATTAATCCCATTTAAAGCTAGGTTGACTGACCACAGTGTTACAGGATAGGTGTAGGTGTCTTTCATGTCAAAGTGAATTTAGAATTGGGTTTCTATCTTGCATTCGTACAAAAACGAAAAAAAAAAATCAGTGTTATTTGTTAACACTAAAATTTTCCTCAGGATATAGAATGGCAATTTGGATGTGGGTGTCTATTATTAAACTTTTCTGCCTACAAGAACTGAATGGTGAACAGCATGTTGCTGTCTATTTTCTATTCAACGTGAAGTGAGGAAAAGGAATTGAAATTCATGAAGCTAATATTATCTATTCTGAATCAAGTTGTTTTCAATCCTCATCATTTAAAGTCAACTTGTCACTTGAACATGTAGAAACCTGATTGATCAATTTCAAATATTTCCACAGCAGAATCAACCAATCAATTTCCATTAAATCCTCTCACTGCTTCTGGCATGTCAATTAACTAGATAGATAGGACAGGCTGGTGCAGGCTATTTATATTTACATGTACTTTAAAAAGTAAGTCAGAAGATATTCGCTAGTGGCGCCACAATCTTATGGTGAAAATACGATCTATAAAAAAAAAACAGAAACAAGTGTATTTAACGAGGATAACAACTACGCTGTGACAGGGATCCTTTCTACCAGCTGGTCTTTGGCCAACCTCTTGGCATTGATCTTTCCTGGATTATCTGTACCCATTTACAGCTGGGTGGACTGGAATCATGAGAGAAGATGACTTAGTCAAGGTTATCGAACTTTCACACGGCGATCAAGATTAGACTCACTGTGTCTGACATTTCAACTACTTGCAAGATACGTCACTGCCTATAGAACCAACGCTCTAACTGCTGTGCTATAGAACCAACGCTCTAACTGCTGTGCTATAGAACCCCAAACTTGAAACTAGTTTTAATTGCCAGAACACCTTTTTAGAATCTCTGAATAAATAAAGATATTAAAAAAGAATAATAACTTTCTATTTGATCCATTCCTTTAGTTTGCTTCACCTTTAGCATTGGTGTTGAATAGATTTATATCATGGAGATTAGTTAATAAACCTGCCTATAAACCAACCCACCTGTCAATAGACCATCCAAGCAACAAAATCTTTTAGAAGTAAGATGAGATTTAGCCAAGGACCAGTTACAAGAACGGCTTTGTTCATCTGATTAAGGACCAATTTATATAGGATTTGGGCTAGTCAAAGATGAGATGTATCCAGGAGATTCTGGAAACAGCTTCTCGTTAAGAACTGCTGATGAAGATGAACTGGTCAAGGATCAGCTGTAAATTTGATTTGGTCAAGGAACAGTTACATGAGGATTTATTCAAGGAATAGTTGAGTCAGGATTTCGGTACAGGAAGGGAAGAATTAAGTCAGGATTTATTAAAGGAACATTAAAACTTGGACTTGGTTAAGGAACAGTTCAGTCAGAATTTAGTCAAGGAGCAGTTATGTCTGGATTTGGTCAAGGAATAAATGTAAACAGAATTTGGTCTAGGATCATCTGGTATTTGTAATCTGATCTGATACCAGTATATTCAGGTCATGGGCTAGTTGTAACAGGATTTGGGCTAGTCAAAGACCACATAATGATCTGGAAAAGGAAAACCCAGAATGGTAAAGTTTAAACAATGTGTCTCCCAGCCCCCTGTATTTAACTGTTGAAACAGAATAAAGAAATAGAAGATGTTTTATTACGAATGAAATAAAACAATTGAATTGTGTAATTAAATACTGACATTGTGTATAGAATATTATTCTTTACTCTTAAATACATATATATATATATATATTAAATCACTCTCTAGAATCTAATCTATTGTTAGTTTCTAGAAGTTGAGAACTGAGATTAAATAATGATGCTGGGCAATTGAACTTCATTCTTAACTCTTGAATACATATATTGGACCACTTTATAGAATATGTTCCATTATTTGTTTCTGATCACTGTTGAGTGAGCTCACGCAAAGCCCTGTGATTATATAATGACACTGTGCAATTGAACCTCATTCTTTACACTTGGACCATTTTCTGGAATATATTTCAGAGCTGAAGGTTACATCTTATTTTTCAGCCTGGTTTCCCCTAGTCAATAATAATGGTTAGAGGGGCTGACATTAATAAGGAGTCTAGTCTAATGAAACCTCTATAGCTAGATTATGCCAAGCACTTTATTATTAAGAATCTTCAGAAATCTTAGCCAGGGGCGTAGCATTCAGGGGACAGAGCATACCGGTACCCCCTAGATTTGCTGAACCTGTCGATAAAAAACAAAACCTGTTAGTAAGAAATGGTAATGGATGGAGCCATAGGTAAAATCGATCGGTTAACTTAAAAACAAAACCGCGCGTCGATCATGATGTTAAAAGTAAACCATTTTTTTTCTATGAAGGGCATTCATCGGTAAAATTTAGACGTTACACCCCCAGTCAGAATGTTCACACTACACCCCCCATCTAAACCTTATAAATTAAAGATATATCCCACTCTCTCTCTTTGTTAGTTTGATAGTGTACTGTGATAACTCTGCAAGATGGACAGTATCAGGAATATAAACCTGTAAACGTGAGGAATCGTGATTGGTGAAGATTTCCAGGAATTAAGACCTGTTCTTAGCCAATATTCATTATACTTATCAGATACTTGGAGTTCTCAATTACTTCTAGTGTTGGATACAGGATATTTTAATCATAAGTTAGCTTGAATATATTCTCAGGTTCTACAGTATCTTTACAGTTACTAACTTCATCTTTTTATCTTCACAATATCAAGCTATTACAAACTTTATATTTATACATCTTCATAATGTCAAGCTATTACAAACTTTATATTTATACATCTTTACAATGTCAAGCTATTACAAACTTTATATTTATACATCTTTACAATGTCAAGCTATTACAAACTTTATATTTATACATCTTTACAATGTCAAGCTATTACAAACTTTATATTTATACATCTTTACAATGTCAAGCTATTAAAACTTTATATTTATACATCTTTACAATGTCAAGCTATTACAAACTTTATATTTATACATCTTTACAATGTCAAGCTATTACAAACTTTATATTTATACATCTTTACAATGTCAAGCTATTACAAACTTTATATTTATACATCTTTACAATGTCAAGCTATTACAAACTTTATACTTATACATCTTTACAATGTCAAGCTATTACAAACTTTATACTTATACATCTTCACAATATCAAGCTATTACAAGCTTCATATTTATACATTTTCACAATGTCAAGCTATTACAAGCTTCATATTTATACATTTTCACAATATCAAGCTATTTATAACTCTGTTTAACACTATGATAGCACTTGTAAGTTTGTAAATGCAGCAAATTGTATTTTATTCCAAGGCTTATATGCATCATTTTTAGATTTCGACAAGTGACTGTAGAGTGTGTAAAGAACTGTAAAGAAAGCTTATAATTAAATCCAATGATGTTTACACACAGTTGTAGCTAACGGCCTAAACATCCAGCATGACAATCAAATTATACCTTTTGTAGCAACCTACAATTCTACAGCCAAAAGTGCGGCGGTGATTGTGAAACGGTTTTATAAAGAACTCCAGGATGAATTCCCTAACATATATACCAAACGTTTAGTGACTGCTTACAAAAGGAATAAAAATCTCAGTAATATCCTTGTACGTGGTAGATTAGACCCCCTTCCTTTACCTCCCTGAAGTAATCGCTTTGAAAAAATTCTCTTTGAAAATTAATCAATTGTGTAAATCTCTCCAGAAGAAGACAATTTCTTATCAAACTGATGTGTGATGTAGTCTCTACTTGTGACCTAGGCCAGTGCTTCTATAAGAGATTATCTCTTATAACACCCTAAACCCACATTAATGTAGATGTATATAGCTGTCTGCCTGATGAATTTTGAAAAGATATCAACAAAACCTGTGTAATATGAAATTTCACCCCTCAGAATCATTCTTTTACTGATAACTCTTTGTCAACCTCCCAGACAAAATACAATTGTGGGTATATTACGCTGGACATTGCTTTTTTTTTTGTCTGATATTGTTAAAAATCTAGTAAGTCATCATAGAGAATGTCAAGAGTTGTAAGTAAACCTTGTAATCAAATTCAAGAAAAGAAAGTATTGTTTATATACGAATAGAAAGTATATTTATAAGTCCACTTCAAAAATCTAGCAAGTCTCTAGTTATAGAGAGTATAAAGAGAGATATTTAAAACTAGTTATAACTCCAAGATTGTATGACAAACAACTATATTTTACAAGGATAACAACCTTAGTCCGCCGTGACAGGGATCTTTCTATCAGCTTGGCCTTGGCCAAACCTCTTGGCATTGATCTTTCCCGGATTATCCGTACCCATTTACAACTGGGTAGACTGGAATTGTGAGTAAAGATGACTTATTCAAGGTCATCGACTTTCACACTCCAGTTGAGATTAAAACTCACATCCGACATTTTCTACGTAAATGACATTATGACTTAAAGTACCAACGCTCTAAATATAATATAAGGCTAATGATTTTTATCTGATTAGAATATTTGACAGTTTTATGTGCTAGAGATCTGTAGAATCTGTAGAAATGAGAAGAAATAAGAGTAATGGTTATTGGAAATATGATTTATGAAAATTGAGGTATTTAAAAGTAGCCATATTATCCATTTACAGGAAAATTTACAAGTTATTTGTATTAGGTTTTTTACTTTCTGAAATATGATTTCAGTTTTTTTCAACAATTAACTTATATTTTACAACACTGATATATATTACATGACGTGAATATGGCTTATTGACATTTTGTCCTGCGCTGGTCTCATTTTTTTCTTCACATTGCTCATTGATATTCAAATTATCACTCATTAATATTCATATCATCACTTATTAATATTCATATTATCACTCTTTAATATTCATATCATCACTCATTAATATTCATATCATCACTCATTAATATTCATATCATCACTCATTAATATTCATATCATCACTCATTAATATTCATATCATCACTTTATTTATATTCATATCATCAAGTTAATATTCATATCATCAATTAATATTCATAACATCACTCATTTTAAAATACATATCATCACTCATTAATATTCATATCATCACTCATTAATATTCATATCATCACTCATTGATATTCATATCATCACTTATTAATATTCATATTATTTACATAAGATTGATATCTGATATAGTGTGTGGTGGTCTTGTGGTTAGACACTGCATGTAGACTCTAGAAAGCATTCATTATGAATGATATTTATTTATGGGTTTGAATAATCAGAATTACCTTAATAAATAAACCATGTAATAATGAAACAGAAACAAAACATGTTATCCAAAACAACCAAGGATTGTAAATTATAGATCCTGTTAAACTGCTCAGGGTGATATACAAATTGAATGAATACGACTACCCAAATAAATAGACATGATGTATCCTTGCCCCTGGATCTCTAGCTTATGCTGTACTCTGAAAGATGCACATGGATGTAAATTTTGGAGCATACTCTAGATATCCCCTCCTCCAGTGTTCATACACACAAATTGATAGACCAATCTTCTTTCCTGGTTTAACTTAAACTGTTTAAAAAAAACAACTTATATTTAGGAGATCTAAAACAAATCAGGAGAGGAGCAAAAACAAAACTTAACACTTTTAGTAACGTATTTTAAATCTTTTCAAAATGGTAGACTGATCTTTAAATACAGATTGATTTTAAAATAATGTATTTAAGATCACCATTTTGTTGAAATGTGTTGAAATTCTGTTGACACATGCAATCTCTAATACTTCTGGATGAATTTTGTACAGTTTGGTGTTTAGAATAAATATATTTTAAATCACCTAGTCGTGTTAATATGTTTTACACATGCAAGATATATTGCTGAAACCAGAAGAAAAGAAACAAATCATTTTAAGGAAAAGAAGTTACGGACAAGGATACTTCTACCATCCTTTTGACATTGTTTTTTGACATCAGATTAAATGTACCTATTTACAGCTGGGTTGACTGGAATTATGCTACGAGTAAAGTCATATAATAAGATTTACGCCTCCATCTTTGTAGTGCCCTTCAAATTGTGCTGACCACCATTTTAATAAATGATAGTTATAGTGATATAATGAGCACTTAGTTCCCCATCAATTATTACATGTAGTGTCTGTGATTATTGTTCTGTTAATATTGTGCACTACAAAAGAAGTATTCTTATCATCAAGGGATTCTCGGAAAAAAATGGCACCCTAATTTTGGCAGCACCCACATTTTCACTTACCCTTATTTATTGACAACCTTATTTTGGTGTAGCATCAAATAGTACATGGGTACCAGTAACTTTGTTTTATTGGAAACAAAGTAGGTTGATGCAACTATAAACTATTAAGAATTAAACTCTGGACAACCTGTTTGGTAGCATTTTATTTTCTGAACTTTAGATACAGATTTCTGCTTATGAATTGATGAATTGGACACACAGGATATATCATCAGTGACCTTATTTAATCCTAAAATAGAGCACAAATAACAAAGTTCAATTCCATATTCAAGTGTAATTTACAAGAGAAGTCAAACAGTAGGAGTTCCTGATGATATTCACAGCAAGTTTCTGCACTAAACTACATTCAGGACTTTCTTTGATGATCATTGATCACCGGGACTAGCAGACGACACAACAGATCTGTTACAACGAAAAACTCAAGAGGATATTGGTATTCGATAATAAATTTCGAAAAAAAATTGATAATTTATTAATTCAATAGACTATAGTACTAGTTAATATCCAGATTCTTATTAAAATCAAACCAACTTTCGTTCCGTTTTTTGTTAATACAATTTTGATTTAGCTTCTTCAGTCACGAACTAAAGGATTCTTAAACATTCAACGGTTTAAAATTATTACTTATTTTATTAACCTTTTCATTATTATTCATTGTTTGAAGACCAGAGAAGGCTGGTTGAAACGTCGTTGAAATAAAGTTAGTAATTGTAATCCATAAGAATTAGTTTATTTTATCCAACACCTTTACTAAATACCATTTATAGATTATAATTCATCAGTTTGATGACACCCCCAGCCCTTCAAATTTCTTCTCTCTCTAGTGGAGACAAAAGATTTATTTGAAGAAGCACCCTCAGAGTGAACTGTTTAACCCCTGGTCCTCATTCTTGGGACATGGCAATGGCTAGTAAGTCAGAAACAGTCAAGCTAGATTAGTGGTATTAGGATTGAAAAAGAAATAAATCCTGGCAAAATTTGTATCTTTGAAAACAGCATGTCTGCAAATTCTGAGATTATTGGAATTTGTATTGGTATATTATTTTGAAAAAAAACTAGATTGATTTTACCAATTGTTTTATTGCTAGCTTTGAATGTAAGCCCGAAACTAAGTACTATTTATTCATTAGCTCCCACTGCTGAAGGTTGGCACTTCAATCTTCCTAGTTTCAAATGTGATGCACCAAACGGGGCAATGACCCACCACTACAGTATGCATCAAATAATTACTTTTTAAATGTCCCCTGTTACTTTTGTTATTTTTGTGATGTAGCACCATGTACTTTAAAGAAGAACTCATCTGTAACATTAAAGGTATCATACAATTTTGAGGACAGTTCTGTAGCAGCATAACAAATCCATTTTCTTTGGACCAAAATTTCATGAGGAACTGTATCTTTAATCATTAAAAAAATAAAGGTCCAT